>CM049430.1:1454384-1572295 GCA_026929855.1 Poa annua
CAAACCCCAAAACCGTGTACTATAGCCCACGAAAACGGCTAGAAATGCCCGAAATCACGAGTTTTTTTATGATTTCGTGAAAATGGTGTGACGGGTCCTGGACCATATAAATCCACGTCGGACCCCAAAACCGTGTAAATCACGAGTTTTGTATGATTTCGTGAAAATTGGGTCCCAGACCATATAAATCCACGTCGGACCACAAAACCGTGTGCTATAGCACACAAAACGGCCAGAAATGCCCGAAATCACGAGTTTTGTACGATTTCGTGAAAATCATGTGACGGGTCCTGGACCATATAAACCACGTTGGACCCCAAAATCGTGTACTATAGCCCACGAAAACGGCAAGAAATGTCTGAAATCACGACTTTTTATGATTCTGGGAAAATCGGGGGTGACAGGGTGCCGGACCATATAAATCCACGTCGGACCCAAACCCATGTACTGTAGCCCACGAAAACGGACAGAAATGCCCGAAATCACGAGTTTTTTATGATTTCAAGAAAATCGGGTGACGGGTCCCGGACCATTGAAATCCACATCGGACCCCAAAACCGTGTGCCATAGCCCACGAAAACGACCAGAAATGCCCGAAATCACGAGTTTTTTATGATTTTGAGAAAATCGTGTGACGGGTCCCGGACCATTTAAATCCACGTCGGACCCCAAAACTGTGTGTTATAGCCCACGAAAACGGGCTGACATGCCCGAAATTACGAGTTTTTTATGATTTTGTTAAAATCGTGTGAAGGGGTCTAGGACCATATAAATCCACGTCGAACCTCAAAACCGTGTACTATATCCCACGAAAACGGTCAGAAATGCCCGAAATCAGGAGTTTTTTATGATTTCGTGAAAATTATGTGACGGGTCCCGGATCATATAAATCCACATGGGACCCCAAAACCGGGTGCTATAGCCCACGAAAACGCAAAGAAATGCCCGAAATCACGAGTTTTTATGATTCTGAGAAAATCGGGTGACGGGTCCCGGACCATATAAATCCTCGTTGGACCCAAACCCATGTGCTATATCCCACGAAAACGGCCAGAAATGACCGAAATCACGAGTTTTTATGATTCCGAGAAAATCGGGGTGACGAGTTCCCAGACCAATTAAATCCACGTCGGGCCCAAAACCGTGTGCTATAGCCCACGAAAATGGGCAGAAATGCCCGAAATCACGAGTTTCTTATGATTTTCTTAAAATCGTGTGAAGGGGTCCCTGACCATATAAATCCACGACGAACCCCAAAACCGTGTACTATAGCCCACGAAAACGGCCATAAATGCTCGAAATCACGAGTTTTGTATGATTTCGTGAAAATTGGGTCCCGGACCATATAAATCCACGTCGGACCTCAAAACCGTGTGCTATAGCACACAAAAACGGCCAGAAATTCCCGAAATCACGAGTTTTGTATGATTTCGTGAAAATCGTGTGATGGGGTACCGGACCATATAAATCCATGTCGGATCCCAAAACCGTGTACTATACCCCACGAAAACGGCCATAAATGTCCGAAATCACGAGTTTTTATGATTCCGAGAAAATCGGGTGACGGGTTCCCAGACCATTTAAATCCACGTCGGACCCAAAATCGTGTGCTATAGCCCACGAAAATGGCCAGAAATACCCAAAATCACGAGTTTCTTATGATTTTGTTAAAATCATGTGAAGGGGTTCCGGACCAGATAAATCCACGTCAAACCCCAATACCGTGTACTATAGCCCACGAAAACGGCTAGAAATGCCCGAAATCACGAGTTTTTTTATGATTTCGTGAAAATCGTGTGACGGGTCCTGGACCATATAAATCCACGTCGGACCCCAAAACCGTGTAAATCACGAGTTTTGTATGATTTCGTGAAAATTGGGTCCCAGACCATATAAATGCACGTCGGACCACAAAACCGTGTGCTATAGCACACAAAAACGTACAGAAATGCCCGAAATCACGAGTTTTGTATGATTTCATGAAAATCGTGTGATAGGGTACTGGACCACATAAATCCACGTCGGATCCCAAAACCGTGTACTATATCCCACGAAAACGGCCATAAATGTCCAAAATCACGAGTTTTTATGATTCCGAGAAAATTGGGTGACGGGTTCCCAGACCATTTAAATCCACGTCGGATCCAAAATCGTGTGCTATAGCCCACGAAAACGGCCAGAAATGCCCGAAATCACGAGCTTTTTATGATTTCGTGAAAATCATGTGACGGGTCCTGGACCATATAAATCCACGTCGGACCCCAAAACCGTGTACTATAGCCCACGAAAACGGCAAGAAATGTCTGAAATCACGAGTTTTTATGATTCTGGGAAAATCGGGTGACAGGGTGCCGGACCATATAAATCCACGTCGGACCCAAACCCATGTACTGTAGCCCGCGAAAACGGACAGAAATGCCCGAAATCACGAGTTTTTTATGATTTCAAGAAAATCGGGGTGACGGGTCCCGGACCATTGAAATCCACATCGGACCCCAAAACCGTGTGCCATAGCCCACGAAAACGACAAGAAATGCCCGAAATCACGAGTTTTTTATGATTTTGAGAAAATCGTCTGACGGGTCCCGGACCATTTAAATCCACGTCGGACCCCAAAAATGTGTGTTATAGCCCACGAAAACGGGCTGAAATGACCGAAATTACGAGTTTTTTATGATTTTGTTAAAATCGTGTGAAGGGGTCTAGGACCATATAAATCCACGTCGAACCTCAAAACCGTGTACTATATCCCACGAAAACGGTCAGAAATGCCCGAAATCAGGAGTTTTTTATGATTTCGTGAAAATTATGTGACGGGTCCCGGATCATATAAATCCACATGGGACCCCAAAACCGGGTGCTATATCCCACGAAAACGCAAAGAAATGCCCGAAATCACGAGTTTTTATGATTCTGAGAAAATCGGGTGATGGGTCCCGGACCATATAAATCCTCGTCGGACCCAAACCCATGTGCTATATCCCACGAAAACGGCCAGAAATGACCAAAATCACGAGTTTTTATGATTCCGAGAAAATCGGGTGACGGGTTCCCAGACCATTTAAATCCACGTCGGGCCCAAAACCGTGTGCTATAGCCCACGAAAATGGGCATAAATGTCCGAAATCACGAGTTTCTTATGATTTTCTTAAAATCGTGTGAAGGGGTCCCTGACCATATAAATCCACGTCGAACCCCAAAACCGTGTACTATAGCCCACGAAAACGGCCATAAATGCTCGAAATCACGAGTTTTGTATGATTTCGTGAAAATTGGGTCCCGGACCATATAAATCCACGTCGGACCTCAAAACCGTGTGCTATAGCACACAAAAACGGCCAGAAATTCCCGAAATCACGAGTTTTGTATGATTTCGTGAAAATCGTGTGATGGGGTACCGGACCATATAAATCCATGTCGGATCCCAAAACCGTGTACTATACCCCACGAAAACGGCCATAAATGTCCGAAATCACGAGTTTTTATGATTCCGAGAAAATCGGGGTGACGGGTTCCGAGACCATTTAAATCCACGTCGGACCCAAAATCGTGTGCTATAGCCCACGAAAATGGCCAGAAATACCCAAAATCACGAGTTTCTTATGATTTTGTTAAAATCATGTGAAGGGGTTCCGGACCAGATAAATCCACGTCAAACCCCAAAACCGTGTACTATAGCCCACGAAAACGGCTAGAAATGCCCGAAATCACGAGTTTTTTTATGATTTCGTGAAAATCGTGTGACGGGTCCTGGACCATATAAATCCACGTCGGACCCCAAAACCGTGTAAATCACGAGTTTTATATGATTTCGTGAAAATTGGGTCCCAGACCATATAAATGCACGTCGGACCACAAAACCGTGTGCTATAGCACACAAAACGTACAGAAATGCCCGAAATCACGAGTTTTGTATGATTTCGTGAAAATCGTGTGATAGGGTACTGGACCACATAAATCCACGTCGGATCCCAAAACCGTGTACTATATCCCACGAAAACGGCCATAAATGTCCAAAATCACGAGTTTTTATGATTCCGAGAAAATTGGGTGACGGGTTCCCAGACCATTTAAATCCACGTCGGATCCAAAATCGTGTGCTATAGCCCACGAAAACGGCCAGAAATGCCCGAAATCACGAGCTTTTTATGATTTCGTGAAAATCATGTGACGGGTCCTGGACCATATAAATCCACGTCGGACCCCAAAACCGTGTACTATAGCCCACGAAAACGGCAAGAAATGTCTGAAATCACGACTTTTTATGATTCTGGGAAAATCGGGGTGACAGGGTGCCGGACCATATAAATCCACGTCGGACCCAAACCCATGTACTGTAGCCCACGAAAACGGACAGAAATGCCCGAAATCACGAGTTTTTTATGATTTCAAGAAAATTGGGTGACGGGTCCCGGACCATTGAAATCAACATCGGACCCCAAAACCGTGTGCCATAGCCCACGAAAACGACAAGAAATGCCCGAAATCACGAGTTTTTTATGATTTTGAGAAAATCGTCTGACGGGTCCCGGACCATTTAAATCCACGTCGGACCCCAAAAATGTGTGTTATAGCCCACGAAAACGGGCTGAAATGACCGAAATTACGAGTTTTTTATGATTTTGTTAAAATCGTGTGAAGGGGTCTAGGACCATATAAATCCACGTCGAACCTCAAAACCGTGTACTATATCCCACGAAAACGGTCAGAAATGCCCGAAATCAGGAGTTTTTTATGATTTCGTGAAAATTATGTGACGGGTCCCGGATCATATAAATCCACATGGGACCCCAAAACCGGGTGCTATATCCCACGAAAACGCAAAGAAATGCCCGAAATCACGAGTTTTTATGATTCTGAGAAAATCGGGTGACGGGTCCCGGACCATATAAATCCTCGTCGGACCCAAACCCATGTGCTATATCCCACGAAAACGGCCAGAAATGACCAAAATCACGAGTTTTTATGATTCCGAGAAAATCGGGGTGACGGGTTCCCAGACCATTTAAATCCACGTCGGGCCCAAAACCGTGTGCTATAGCCCACGAAAATGGGCATAAATGTCCGAAATCACGAGTTTCTTATGATTTTCTTAAAATTGTGTGAAGGGGTCCCTGACCATATAAATCCACGTCGAACCCCAAAACCGTGTACTATAGCCCACGAAAACGGCCATAAATGCTCGAAATCACGAGTTTTGTATGATTTCGTGAAAATTGGGTCCCGGACCATATAAATCCACGTCGGACCTCAAAACCGTGTGCTATAGCACACAAAAACGGCCAGAAATTCCCGAAATCACGAGTTTTGTATGATTTCGTGAAAATCGTGTGATGGGGTACCGGACCATATAAATCCATGTCGGATCCCAAAACCGTGTACTATACCCCACGAAAACGGCCATAAATGTCCGAAATCACGAGTTTTTATGATTCCGAGAAAATCGGGTGACGGGTTCCCAGACCATTTAAATCCACGTCGGACCCAAAATCGTGTGCTATAGCCCACGAAAATGGCCAGAAATACCCAAAATCACGAGTTTCTTATGATTTTGTTAAAATCATGTGAAGGGGTTCCGGACCAGATAAATCCACGTCAAACCCCAAAACCGTGTACTATAGCCCACGAAAACGGCTAGAAATGCCCGAAATCACGAGTTTTTTTATGATTTCGTGAAAATCGTGTGACGGGTCCTGGACCATATAAATCCACGTCGGACCCCAAAACCGTGTAAATCACGAGTTTTATATGATTTCGTGAAAATTGGGTCCCAGACCATATAAATGCACGTCGGACCACAAAACCGTGTGCTATAGCACACAAAACGTACAGAAATGCCCGAAATCACGAGTTTTGTATGATTTCGTGAAAATCGTGTGATAGGGTACTGGACCACATAAATCCACGTCGGATCCCAAAACCGTGTACTATATCCCACGAAAACGGCCATAAATGTCCAAAATCACGAGTTTTTATGATTCCGAGAAAATTGGGTGACGGGTTCCCAGACCATTTAAATCCACGTCGGATCCAAAATCGTGTGCTATAGCCCACGAAAACGGCCAGAAATGCCCGAAATCACGAGCTTTTTATGATTTCGTGAAAATCATGTGACGGGTCCTGGACCATATAAATCCACGTCGGACCCCAAAACCGTGTACTATAGCCCACGAAAACGGCAAGAAATGTCTGAAATCACGAGTTTTTATGATTCTGGGAAAATCGGGGTGACAGGGTGCCGGACCATATAAATCCACGTCGGACCCAAACCCATGTACTGTAGCCCACGAAAACGGACAGAAATGCCCGAAATCACGAGTTTTTTATGATTTCAAGAAAATTGGGTGACGGGTCCCGGACCATTGAAATCAACATCGGACCCCAAAACCGTGTGCCATAGCCCACGAAAACGACAAGAAATGCCCGAAATCACGAGTTTTTTATGATTTTGAGAAAATCGTCTGACGGGTCCCGGACCATTTAAATCCACGTCGGACCCCAAAAATGTGTGTTATAGCCCACGAAAACGGGCTGAAATGACCGAAATTACGAGTTTTTTATGATTTTGTTAAAATCGTGTGAAGGGGTCTAGGACCATATAAATCCACGTCGAACCTCAAAACCGTGTACTATATCCCACGAAAACGGTCAGAAATGCCCGAAATCAGGAGTTTTTTATGATTTCGTGAAAATTATGTGACGGGTCCCGGATCATATAAATCCACATGGGACCCCAAAACCGGGTGCTATATCCCACGAAAACGCAAAGAAATGCCCGAAATCACGAGTTTTTATGATTCTGAGAAAATCGGGTGACGGGTCCCGGACCATATAAATCCTCGTCGGACCCAAACCCATGTGCTATATCCCACGAAAACGGCCAGAAATGACCAAAATCACGAGTTTTTATGATTCCGAGAAAATCGGGGTGACGGGTTCCCAGACCATTTAAATCCACGTCGGGCCCAAAACCGTGTGCTATAGCCCACGAAAATGGGCATAAATGTCCGAAATCACGAGTTTCTTATGATTTTCTTAAAATTGTGTGAAGGGGTCCCTGACCATATAAATCCACGTCGAACCCCAAAACCGTGTACTATAGCCCACGAAAACGGCCATAAATGCTCGAAATCACGAGTTTTGTATGATTTCGTGAAAATTGGGTCCCGGACCATATAAATCCACGTCGGACCTCAAAACCGTGTGCTATAGCACACAAAAACGGCCAGAAATTCCCGAAATCACGAGTTTTGTATGATTTCGTGAAAATCGTGTGATGGGGTACCGGACCATATAAATCCATGTCGGATCCCAAAACCGTGTACTATACCCCACGAAAACGGCCATAAATGTCCGAAATCACGAGTTTTTATGATTCCGAGAAAATCGGGGTGACGGGTTCCCAGACCATTTAAATCCACGTCGGACCCAAAATCGTGTGCTATAGCCCACGAAAATGGCCAGAAATACCCAAAATCACGAGTTTCTTATGATTTTGTTAAAATCATGTGAAGGGGTTCCGGACCAGATAAATCCACGTCAAACCCCAAAACCGTGTACTATAGCCCACGAAAACGGCTAGAAATGCCCGAAATCACGAGTTTTTTTATGATTTCGTGAAAATCGTGTGACGGGTCCTGGACCATATAAATCCACGTCGGACCCCAAAACCGTGTAAATCACGAGTTTTGTATGATTTCGTGAAAATTGGGTCCCAGACCATATAAATGCACGTCGGACCACAAAACCGTGTGCTATAGCACACAAAACGTACAGAAATGCCCGAAATCACGAGTTTTGTATGATTTCGTGAAAATCGTGTGATAGGGTACTGGACCACATAAATCCACGTCGGATCCCAAAACCGTGTACTATATCCCACGAAAACGGCCATAAATGTCCAAAATCACGAGTTTTTATGATTCCGAGAAAATTGGGTGACGGGTTCCCAGACCATTTAAATCCACGTCGGATCCAAAATCGTGTGCTATAGCCCACGAAAACGGCCAGAAATGCCCGAAATCACGAGCTTTTTATGATTTCGTGAAAATCATGTGACGGGTCCTGGACCATATAAATCCACGTCGGACCCCAAAACCGTGTACTATAGCCCACGAAAACGGCAAGAAATGTCTGAAATCACGAGTTTTTATGATTCTGGGAAAATCGGGTGACAGGGTGCCGGACCATATAAATCCACGTCGGACCCAAACCCATGTACTGTAGCCCACGAAAACGGACAGAAATGCCCGCGAGTTTTTTATGATTTCAAGAAAATCGGGGTGACGGGTCCCGGACCATTGAAATCCACATCGGACCCCAAAACCGTGTGCCATAGCCCACGAAAACGACAAGAAATGCCCGAAATCACGAGTTTTTTATGATTTTGAGAAAATCGTCTGACGGGTCCCGGACCATTTAAATCCACGTCGGACCCCAAAAATGTGTGTTATAGCCCACGAAAACGGGCTGAAATGCCCGAAATTACGAGTTTTTTATGATTTTGTTAAAATCGTGTGAAGGGGTCTAGGACCATATAAATCCACGTCGAACCTCAAAACCGTGTACTATATCCCACGAAAACGGTCAGAAATGCCCGAAATCAGGAGTTTTTTATGATTTCGTGAAAATTATGTGACGGGTCCCGGATCATATAAATCCACATGGGACCCCAAAACCGGGTGCTATATCCCACGAAAACGCAAAGAAATGCACGAAATCACGAGTTTTTATGATTCTGAGAAAATCGGGTGACGGGTCCCGGACCATATAAATCCTCATCGGACCCAAACCCATGTGCTATATCCCACGAAAACGGCCAGAAATGACCAAAATCACGAGTTTTTATGATTCTGAGAAAATCGGGTGACGGGTTCCCAGACCATTTAAATCCACGTCGGGCCCAAAACCGTGTGCTATAGCCCACGAAAATGGGCATAAATGTCCGAAATCACGAGTTTCTTATGATTTTGTTAAAATCGTACGAAGGGTTCCCTGACCATATAAATCCACGTCGAACGCCAAAACCGTGTACTATAGCCCACGAAAACGGCCATAAATGCTCGAAATCACGAGTTTTGTATGATTTCGTGAAAATTGGGTCCCGGACCATTTAAATCGGGTGACGGGAGCACCTCCTATATCCCACGAAAACGGCCAGAAATGACCAAAATCACGAGTTTTTATGATTCTGAGAAAATCGGGTGACGGGTTCCTTCCTTGCAACGGGCTGCCTGTGTGCCTACTAATATTTACTTACCTCAATGGTGCGCTAACTTTAGAACGAGGATTTGCTAAATTCGTATTAGGAGGGGCTATGCAGCAATTCGACCACAGTTACTGTACTAGATCTCTCTGGCTTATCAAAAATAAATTCTGGCTTCGCTTCTCTTCTTCCTGGTGAGACAGATATTTGAATTGGATTTTATTTCACCACTACTATCGTAACGCACAGAAAACACTGACATTTCCGCTCGCTCAATGCTCTGCCAAAGAAAGTCATTTAGACCAGGGCAAGAATGCACAAAACAACGCAAGTAAATATCAAGCAAGGCATTGATTCACTCCTTCGGTTTTACCATCTGTTTGAGGGTTCTTGCCTTGTACGGGTCTTTTGTTTCAGACGACTGATTTGGATTGTTCTCGGCCTGGAGGCCGAACAGCGCACCGAGGCCATTGGGGATCTGCAGTGCACGAACGAAGACAAGAGCCGGCACGGTTAGAGAGACACTCTCAAGTTATATAAGATTTGGTTGGAACCTGAAGATGGAGATATTACTGACCGTGACGTAGAGGTCGAATTTTATGAGAGCATAGGACGTCCAGCAGACGCCGTTGAGGTCCCTAAACTTGGAATGGATGGCGGAGCGTAGGTGGCAGGCAGTTATATGGATACGGTGCTTTACCCGTAGACGCTTCTCCAGCTCTCGCAAGAATTGTATGGGAGTCGTCCTCGATGGGGAATTAGTCACCTCTGTCCCTTCATCTTTTTGAAAGGAATCGAGGCCCGGCCCGGCTCGCGTCGTTCCAACAACCGACGGGGAGCACCTCCTATATCCCACGAAAACGGCCAGAAATGACCAAAATCACGAGTTTTTATGATTCTGAGAAAATCGGGGTGACGGGTTCCCAGACCATTTAAATCCACGTCGGGCCCAAAACCGTGTGCTATAGCCCACGAAAATGGGCATAAATGTCCGAAATCACGAGTTTCTTATGATTTTGTTAAAATCGTACGAAGGGTTCCCTGACCATATAAATCCACGTCGAACGCCAAAACCGTGTACTATAGCCCACGAAAACGGCCATAAATGCTCGAAATCACGAGTTTTGTATGATTTCGTGAAAATTGGGTCCCGGACCATATAAATCCACGTCGGACCTCAAAACCGTGTGCTATAGCACACAAAAACGGCCAGAAATTCCCGAAATCACGAGTTTTGTATGATTTCGTGAAAATCGTGTGATGGGGTCCCGGACCATATAAATCCACGTCGGACCTCAAAACCGTGTACTATAGCCCACGAAAACGGCTAGAAATGCCCGAAATCACGAGTTTTTTTATGATTTCGTGAAAATCGTGTGACGGGTTCTGGACCATATAAATCCACGTCAGACCCCAAAACCGTGTAAATCACGAGTTTTGTATGATTTCGTGAAAATTGGGTCCCAGACCATATAAATCCACGTCGGACCACAAAACCGTGTGCTATAGCACACAAAAACGGCCAGAAATGCCCGAAATCACGAGTTTTGTATGATTTCGTGAAAATCGTGTGATAGGATACTGGACCATATAAATCCACGTCGGATCCCAAAACCGTGTACTATATCCCACGAAAACGGCCATAAATGTCCAAAATCACGAGTTTTTATGATTCCGAGAAAATCGGGTGACGGGTTCCCAGACCATTTAAATCCACGTCGGACCCAAAATTGTGTGCTATAGCCCACGAAAACGGCCAGAAATGCCCAAAATCACGAATTTCTTATGATTTTGTTAAAATCGTGTGAAGGGGTTCCGGACCAGATAAATCCACGTCGAACCCCAAAATCGTATACTATAGCCCACGAAAACGGCTAGAAATGCCCGAAATCACGAATTTTTTTATGATTTCGAGAAAATCGTGTGACGGGTCCCGGACCATTTAAATCCATGTCGGACCCAAAAAAACGTGTGCTATAGCCCACGAAAACGGCCAGAAATGCCCAAAATCACGAGCTTTTTACGATTTCGTGAAAATCGTGTGACGGGTCCTGGACCATATAAATCCACGTCGGACCCCAAAACCGTGTACTATAGCCCATGAAAAGGGCCAGAAATGCCCGAAATGACAAGTTTTTTATGATTTCGTGAAAATCGTGTGACGGGTCCCGGATCATATAAATCCACATGAGACCCCAAAACCGTGTGCTATAGCCCACAAAAACGGCAAGAAATGACCGAAATCACGAGTTCTTATGATTCTGAGAAAATCGGGTGACGGGTCCCGGACCATATAAATCCACGTGGGAGCCAAACCCGTGTGCTATAGCCCACGAAAACAGACAGAAATGTCTGAAATCACGAGTTTTTATGGTTTCGAGAAAATCGTGTGACGTGGTACCGGACCATATAAATCCAAATCGGACCCCAAAACGAGTCTTATAGCCCACGAAAATGTTCTGTTTACTGGATCTATCCTCTTCTACTAACTTCACAAAATGGAAGGGAAAATGCCAGAAATGCCCGAAATCACGAGTTTTTATGATTTCGAAAAAATCGGGTGACGGGTCCCGGACTATTTAAAAACCGTATGCTATAGCCCACAAAAACGGCCTGAAATGCCCGAAATCACGAGTTTTTTATGATTTCGAGAAAATCGTGTGACGGGTCCCGGACCATTTAAATCCACGTCAGACCCCAAAATTGTGTACTATAGCCCACGAAAACGACCAGAAATGACCGAAATCACGAGTTTTGTATAATTTCGCCTAAATTATGTGATGGGGTCCCGAACCATATAAATGCATGTCGGACCCTAGAACCGTATGCTATATCCCACGAAAACGGTCAGAAATGCCCGAAATCACGAGTTTTTTACGATTTCATGAAAATTGTGTGACGGGTCCCGGACCATTTTAATCCACGTCGGCCCCAAAATTGTGTACTATAGCCCATGAAAACGGTCAGAAATGCCCGAAATCACGAGTTTTTATGATTTTGAGAAAATCGGGTGACAGGTCCTGGACAATTTAAATCCACATCGGATCCTAAAACCGTGTGCTATAGCCCACGAAAACAGACAGAAATGCCCGAAATCACGAGTGTTGTATGATTTCGTGAAAATCTTGGGTCCCGGACCATTTAAATCCACATCGGACCCCAAATCCGTGTGCTATAGCCCACGACAACGACCAGAAATGTCTGAAATCATGAGTTTTTATGATTTCGAGAAAATCGGGTGTCGGGGTTGACGAGGTGTTAACTCGACAAGTCCCAGGGTTGTGCACCCCGGGTTGATTGATGGGGAGAGAGATGAGTGCAAGGTGATCACGACGGCTGACAAGCGAGGTTTTACCCAGGTTCAGGCTCCCGGAGAATAATACCCTACTCCTGCTTGTCTGATTATTGATGCGGGTAGCGATTACAATGGCGAGATTGCGATCTCGCTAGAGTTTGTCGTGGTGGTTATGAGCCTGTCTCTTCGTTGGTTCGTTCTCTTGGGGACGAGCCACCCTCCTGGCTTTATAGGTAGCCAGGTCTCGGGCGGTTGGTACAGATATGGCAGGTTACAAGACCTAATCGAGTTGGACTAGGATACGTGGTACCCCGAGTGGGCCTTCTGTGGGCCTTTCCATGCTTGGCGCGGCCCAGGTAGCCTTACGGTGGGCTAGTCGAAAGTTAGCCCCACGTCAGTAGCCCCCGAGTGCTTGGTCGAAGCGCAGCGTCGGGCAAAGGACTTCCTCCTCCTGGACGCGCCATTGGATTGCTTGATCTTGAGCTTGAACTTGATTTCCTCAGTCGAACAGGCCTCTCCCGATGGGACTAACCTTTGCAGTCGAATTACTTTGTCCTGTTCTTCATGTGAAGCTTGCTTCTATTCGGCCTGTTGGCTTACTTGTAGATCTAATTCGGCTGCGGGAGCTTACTCGACTTTCTTCGTCACCCGAATAGACGTTTCGGGTTCTCAGATTGGCACTCTGTCTTGTTCCTGAAAACGATAGTTAAGGAAATTCGACTCCGGCCGTTGAGGGCTTACAGAGGATGCTTTAGTCGTTAATTCTTCGACTGAGTATATTGGGAGCGCGAACAGCGCTCCCGATGGGAGTAGCCCCCGAGATTAACCTGAATTGCTTGTAATTGAGGTTAATCTCAAAAACTTCTCAGTCGAAAAGAGATCTCTGAGATGGAACCACTGTCCTTTTTTATTTGAGTGCTCATTCAGCCCGACGGCCTACTTGGTGGATTCGACAAACATATCGAGTATTTGCTCAGCCAAATGGCCTACTGCATTGCTGGACCTGTATGGCGCAGCCCCCGAGTGTTCGAGTGCGGCCTAGGTTTTCTTGTTGGACCTGTATGGCGCAGCCCCCGAGTGTTCGAGTGACGGCCGAGGTTTGACTTAGACCTGTGCGGCGTAGCCCCCGAGTGCTTCGGGTGGCGGCCAAGGATTTTTCGAGTTTATACCTGTATGGCGCAGCCCCCGAGTGCGTCGGGTGACGGCCTAGGTTTGACTTAGACCTGCGCGGCGCAGCCCCCGAGTGCTTCAGGTGGCGGCCAAGGCGAATTTGTTTGTGACCTGTGCGGCGCAACACCCGGGAGAGCATCAGGTGTGGTCGAGGCGAATTTGTTTGTGCGCAGCGGAGTGGTGCCGTAGAGGCAGTCGACGCGGCGGACCGGAATCGACGCAGCGGAGTGGTGCCGTAGAGGCAGTCGACGCGGCGGACCGGAGTCGACGCAGCGGAGTGGTGCCGTGGAGGCAGTCGACGCGGCGGACCGGAGTCGACGCGGCGGAGTGGTGCCGTAGAGGCAGTCGACGCGGCGGACCGGAGTCGACGCGGCGGAGTGGTGCCGTAGAGGCAGTCGACGCGGCGGACCGGAGTCGGCGCCGCGAAGTGCTGCCGTAGAGGCAGTCGACGCGGCGGACCGGAGTCGACGCAGCGGAGTGGTGCCGTAGAGGCAGTCGACGCGGCGGACCGGAGTCGACGCAGCAGAGTGGTGTCGTGGAGGCAGTCGACGCGGCGGACCGGAGTCGACGCGGCGGAGTGGTGCCGTAGAGGCAGTCGACGCGGCGGACCGGAGTCGACGCCGCGAAGTGGTTCCGTAGAGGCAGTCGACACGGCGGACCGGAGTCGACGCGGCGGAGTGATGCTGTAGAGGCAGTCGACGCGGCGGACCGGAGTCGACGCCGCGCAGTGGTGCCGTAGAGGCAGTCGACGCGGCGGACCGGAGTCGACGCAGCGGAGTGGTGCCGTAGAGGCAGTCGACGCGGCGGACCGGAGTCGACGTGGCGGAAGTAGTTGACGCAGAGGCAGTCGACGCGGCGGACCGGAGTCGACGCAGCGGAGTGGTGCCATAGAGGCAGTCGACGCGGCGGACCGGAGTCGACGCGGCGGACCGGAGTCGACGCGGCGAAGTGGTGACGCAGAGGCAGTCGACGCGGTGGACCGGAGTCGACGCGGCGAAGTGGTGACGCAGAGGCAGTCGACGCGGCGGACCGGAGTCGACGCGGCGAAGTGGTGCCGTAGAGGCAGTCGACGCGGCGGACCGTAGTCGACGCAGCAGACCGTAGTCGACGCGGCAGAAGTAGTTGAGGTAGATCTTGATTTGACCGACCGTGCGATCGAGATTGGTGTAGTAGATCCGATCCGCACGGCCGTTGTTGAGGTCGTCGATGCAGTCGACGCGGATGCGATCTTCGCGGGTGCGGCAGGCGCGGCCTCCGCGGGTGCCACAGATGTGATCTTTGCGGGTGGCGACGATGGCGCGAGGGTTGCCGATTCGTGTGACGTCGCCGCGCGTGGCGCGGTAGCCGTAGACCTTTGTCCAGATCGGCGTACACCGATTGATGAGTTGGCGAGTGGATGACGTACTCGAAGGAGCCGAATCGGATCGACTCCCTGGTGGCGGATGCGCCGATCTTCATTGCGGATGGAGCCGGTGCGACCATGATCCTAGCACTTGTTTGAACTTCCCACAGACGGCGCCAATTGACGAGGTGTTAACTCGACAAGTCCCAGGGTTGTGCACCCCGGGTTGATTGATGGGGAGAGAGATGAGTGCAAGGTGATCACGACGGCTGACAAGCGAGGTTTTACCCAGGTTCAGGCTCCCGGAGGATAATACCCTACTCCTGCTTGTCTGATTATTGATGCGGGTAGCGATTACAATGGCGAGATTGCGATCTCGCTAGGGTTTGTCGTGGTGGTTATGAGCCTGTCTCTTCGTTGGTCCGTTCTCTTGGGGACGAGCCACCCTCCTGGCTTTATAGGTAGCCAGGTCTCGGGTGGTTGGTACAGATATGGCAGGTTACAAGACCTAATCGAGTTGGACTAGGATACGTGGTACCCCGAGTGGGCCTTCTATGGGCCTTTCCATGCTTGGCGCGGCCCAGGTAGCCTTACGGTGGGCTAGTCGAAAGTTAGCCCCACGTCAGGGGTCCCGGACCATATAAATCCACGTACGACCCCAAAACCGTATGCTATAGTCCACAAAAACGGCTAGGAATGTCCGAAATCATGAGTTTTGTATGATTCGTGAAAATCATGTGATGGGGTCCCGGACCATATAAATCCACGTCGGACCCCAAAACTGTGTGCTATAGCCCACGAAAACGGTCAGAAATACCCGAAATCACGAGTTTTTACGATCTCGATAAAACCGTGTGACGCGTCCCAGACCATATAAATCCACGTCGGACCCCAAAACAGTGTGCTATAGTACACGAAAACGGCCAGAAATACCCGAAATCAAGAGTTTTTGTGATTTAGAGAAAATCGGGTGACGGGTCCCGGACCATTTAAATCCACATCGGACACTAAAACCGTGTGATATAGCACACGAAAACGACCAGAAATGCCTGAAATCACGAGTTTTATATGATTTCGTGAAAATCGTGTGATGGGTCCCGGACCATGTAAATCCACGTCGGACCCCAAAACCGTGTGCTATAGTCCACGAAAACGGTCAGAAATTACGAGTTTCTTATGATTTTGTGAAAATCGTGTGATGGGGTCCCGGACCATTTAAATCCACGTCTGACCCAAAACAGTGTGCTATAGCCCACAAAAACGGCCAGAGATTACCGAAATCACGAGTTTCATATGATTTAGTTAAAATCGTGTGAAGGGGTCCCGGACCATATAAATCCACGTCGAACCCCAAAACCGTGTACTATAGACCACGAAAACGGCTAGAAATGTCCGAAATCACGAGTTTTTTTATTATTATTTCGAGAAAATCGTGTGACGGGTCCCGGACCATTTAAATCCACGTCGGACCCAAAAAATGTGTGCTATAGCCCACGAAAACGGCCAGAAATGTCCGAAATCACGAGTTTTTTACGATTTCGTGAAAATCATGTGACGGGTCCTGGACCATATAAATCCACGTCGGACCCCAAAACTGTGTACTATAGCCCACGAAAACGGCAAGAAATGTCTGAAATCACGAGTTTTTATGATTTTGTTAAAATCGTGTGAAGGGGTCCGGACCAGATAAATCCACGTCGAACCCCAAAACCGTGTACTATAGCCCACGAAAACGGCTAGAAATGCCCGAAATCACGAGTTTTTTTATGATTTCGAGAAAATCGTGTGACGGGTCCCAGACCATTTAAATCCATGTCGGACCCAAAAAAAACATGTGCTATAGCCCACGAAAATGGCCAGAAATGTCCGAAATCACGAGCCTTTTACGATTTCGTGAAAATCGTGTGACGGGTCCTGGACCATATAAATCCACGTCGGACCCCAAAACCGTGTACTATATCCCATGAAAAGGGCCAGAAATGTCCGAAATCACAAGTTTTTTATGATTTCGTGAAAATCATGTGACGGATCTCGGATCATATAAATCCACATAAGACCCCAAAAACGTGTGCTATATCACACGAAACGTCAAGAAATTCCCGAAATCACGAGTGTTTATGATTCTAAGAAAATCAGGTGACGGGGTCCCGGACCATATAAATCCACGTCGGACCCAAACCCGTGTGCTATAGCCCACGAAAATAGCCAGAAATGTCTGAAATCACGAGTTTTTATGATTTCGAGAAAATCGTGTGACGTGGTACCGGACCATATAAATCCACATCGGACCCCAAAACGTGTCCTATAGCCCACGAAAATGTTCAGTTTACCGGATCTATCCTCTTCTACTAACTTTACAAAATGGAAGGGAAAATGCCAGAAATGTCCGAAATCACGAGTTTTTATGATTTCGAGAAAATTGGGTGATGGGGTCCCGGACCATTTAAAAACCGTGTGCTATAGCCCACAAAAACGGTCAGAAATGACCGAAATCACGAGTTTTTATGATTCAGAAAAAATTGGATGACGGGTCCCGGACCATTTAAAAACCGTGTGCTATAGCCCACAAAAACGGGCTGAAATGTCTGAAATCACGAGTTTTATGATTTCGGGAAAATCGAGTGACAGGTCCCGGACCATTTAAATCCGCATCGGACTCCAAAACTATGTGCTATAGCCCACGAAAACGACCAGAAATACCCGAAATCACGAGTTTTGTATGATTTTGTGGAAATCGTGTGATGGGATCCCAAACCATATAAATGCACGTCGGACCTTACTATATCGCATGAAAACGGTCAGAAATGTCCGAAATGACGAGTTTTTTACGATTTCATGAAAATTGTGTGACGGGTCCCGGACCATTTAAATCCACGTCAGCCCCAAAATTGTGTACTATAGCCCATGAAAACTGCCAGAAATGCCCGAAATCACGAGTTTTTATGATTTCGAGAAAAATCGGGTGACGGGTCCCAGACCATGTAAATCCACATCAGACCCTAAAACCGTGTGCTATATTCCACGAAAATGGACAGAAATGGCCGAAATCATGAGTGTTGTATGATTTCGTGAAAATCTTGGGTCCCGGACCATTTAAATCCACATCGGACCCCAAAACCGTGTGCTATAGCCTACGAAAACGACCAGAAATGCCTAAAATCATGAGTTTTTATGATTTCTAAAAAAACGGATGACGGGTCCCGGACCATATAAATCCACATCGGACCATATAAATCGTGTGCTATAGTCTAGGAAAACGGCCAGAAATGCTCGGAATCACGAGTTTTGTATGATTTCGTGAAAATTGTGTGATTGGGTCCCGGACCATATAAATCCACGTCGGACCCCAAAATTGTGTGCTATAGCACACGAAAATAGATAGAAATACCCGAAATCACGAGTTTTTTATGATTTCGTTAAAATCGTGTGATAAGTCCCGGATCATATAAATCGACGTCGGATTTCAAAACCGTGTACTATAGGCCACGAAAACGGCCAGAAATGCCGACGTCGCGAGTTTTTTTATAATTTCGAGAAAATCATGTGACGGGTACCGGACCATTTAAATCCACATCGGACCAAAAAAACGTGTGTTATAGCACACGAAAACGAAATCACGAGCTTTTTATTATTTTGAGAAAATCGGGTGGTGGGAAAAACTCATGTTCAGCGCCGCGTGTGTTTGAGAAAGGAAAAAAAAAGCGAAAACCTTGTGATATCTCCTGGTTAAGTTCTGGAGCCATGGCAAATTTAAAAAAAAAAGTTCTGGAGCCATGGCAAAGAGAAGCGTGACATCTTGTGCGTGCCAGAGATGAATCCGCCTACAAACGCGCTGGGCCATTCTTCACCCGCACTGGTTTTTCGTTGAGCCTGCAGCCTTGGATCGAGCACATCCCCTAGCTACAGAATCATCGATTGACGCTCCAAGGATCAACGATCGAGCAGGCGATAATTCGTCTCATACGCGCGCGCGTCCAGTTCAACAAGCCGTCTAGCCGCCGATTGATGGAAGAAGAAAGTATTAATGATCACGCGACGGCGGTGGCCGAGGAGCCGGCCACCGGCCTCCGGAAGATGGTCTGGATCAAGCAGATGCTGCAGCGCTGGCAATCAACCGCGGCGAGAAGATCCAACGCCAGCGAGCCCGACGACGCCGCGCATCCAGCTCGCCACGTAGAGATAGAGGTCGACACCGCCGCCGGCAACGACAACGACAATAAGCCGTCGACGCCGGGCGCGCCCGTTGACGTGCCGCGCGGGTGCTGCGCGGTGTACGTGGGCGTGGACCGGCGCCGGTTCGTGGTGCCCACGGCGTACCTGGGCATGCCGGTGTTCCGGCGGCTGCTGGAGAAGGCGGAGGAGGAGTTCGAGTTCGACTACGCCGACGGCGCGCTCACCATCCCCTGCGACACGGAGGCCTTCAAGTACATCCTCGTCGTCATGGACAGGCACCAGAAGGGACTCCTCCTCGTCGACCAAGGTACGCTCTCGATCGCACCGCTGCCCTCGCCGTCGCGTGCAGTCCGCCACATTGCTCGACCTCTAGTGCATTCATTCAAAGTTCTTTGTTTTTGGTTTGCAGAAGGGAATCTCACGGAGCATTCAGAGGGAAATCGAGATTGAGTTTTCTTGCGTCTTCCTCTTATTTGGCTGTCCTGTTACCGTGTGATCGTAATTTTGTTCTAGAAATACAAAGAAAGGTAAACAAGTACGAATCTTATTTGCGCTCAAAGATGATTAAGTCTCTTATTCGTGCACAAAGTTTAGGCAGGAAATGGTTATCATATAAATCAGGGAGAAAGGACAATTTATGATAAATATAGCGCGTATATTGTGACCCTTTTTTTTGCAAATCGTCGACCCCCTGGAGTGAAATTAAAGTTATTTTTTCAGTCCACTAGTGGTAAGGGTTGCACTGACACGTTCTGTGCCCAGGTTTCGACTCTCGTCGGGAGAGAAAATTTGATGCCTCATCCGGGTGGGATTGTACTACATCAAAAAATTCATGTGTGCTAGTGCTTATGGAATTTCATTTTAAAGTTATTTTTTCAGCGAATGTTCTCATACGGGTACAATGCTTGATCATGTTTGCCAGACTAAACGTTTCAGAATTTTTGAGCTTTTTGAGTTACCATTCTTCTTCTTTAAATATCGAGTGTGCTGGTATCAATATGCGCCAATGTATTTTCGCATCGCTCGGTCTACATATTAGATCCAGTTCTACTACGAGTCTACGACACCCCAACATTGGCAATATTTACAATATTAAAGCCAAGTTCATTTATTGATGCACCACACAGATCGATATCTTTGTTCTCGTTTACGTGTATCATATATTTTACAAGATGTATTGTTTGATACTCCTACGGTGCCACTAAACAACTTATATACGGTTACGATTTAAAGAGTTTGGAAGTCGCTTTAATAAATCGAATAAACTAAAAATGCAGCCAAAACACACCCCAAGCCGGAGCAAGAAAAAAATATACCACATGGTCCAGCTGTAAAAATATACCGTGTGAAACCAACCACCAACAAATGAGCCAGCATTATCCTATCAGCTCATGCACGTTGCTAGGTACTGAGTAAACTCATCATCAAACTGTTGGTGTCGATCGATTGCCGCAGAGGTCGGTGGCTCATCCACTTCCTGGAGTTATGCCTTCCCGGCCGAATTCTGAAAGCATGCCACTGGGCGGTGACTTGCGACATGCGATGTCAGCTTCAGGGTGCCGGGCCGGCGCACCCATGTCGATGAGATCCTCTCACGCCGCCGGAAGAGGATGAACCATTCGCGCAGATTAACCGCCGGCCGGTGGCAACTGAACCAAGAATGCGACATCCTCCTCCTCTCCAATCTCCATCGATATCACTACGAGAGTCAAGGAACTACACATGCATGAGAGCTTGTCATGCTGCTACAGAGATACACACATCCTTTGCAAGATTTCGCACGACGCACCCACGTTCGGCGATCCTATCGATAGATGCAATGCAACTACGCATCAATCGCAATACACACTAGCTAGCAGCCTGTTAGCCAGGATTATACCACATGCGAATAATTGAGCCGTCATCCTCCAGCCATTTATCACGATCATCGACGTGCTGCCCTCTGCCCCATGGTCTCCGGCTCTCGATCGGCCGGAGCAGTTCCGTCCGCGCTCGTGGGAGACGCCATGAACTGCACGGCCGCCCGAAATATTCATCGACGCCGGCGCCGATCCGGCATACAGATATACATGGTTTCGTCTCTGGCCATACCATCACATGCCCTGAAGAACATGCCTGCATGGTGTCGCGTCCGGTTAGTTGTAATTAACTGCTGCCACCTAGTGGCTTAGTAGACGGCAGTACAGTACAGTATCGGATGCATATGAACAGCTGCCCTCGTATCGACGCACATGCGCTCGACAGCTCCAACCCTCAACATTTGACTTCGCGTCAGAGATATATAATCAATCACAAAAGAAATTTATATATGTCCAGACGATCTTAGCTAGAAATGTTCAGCGCGCATGCATGGGGCTGCATATTATCTTCCGGTTTATCTGGCTGAATTGATCACTTTAGCTAATCACATAGCTAGAAAGTGCTTTTGAGACGTATTTTCTATAATGGGAGCATATATTTGTATAAGCCAAGACAACGCCCTAGTGCATATGGTACTATACAAGACGTTTTAGCCTTTTACCACATGCATATGTATCTAGACATGATTTAATATGCATGTTCACTCACTTTAGCATGTGTGTAGACACCATATTCAATCAAACCCTGAAAGGTTGGTAACGGAGGGAGTAGGATTTATTTGGTTGGTGCACAAATATGCTCGTCCCAAATCTTGTGTAGGCTTGTGACCCTAGCTACGATGTTCTTTACTCTGAAGATCATCAAGCTCATCTTAGCTATGGACTGATAGTACAAAGACAGTTCATTGTACTATATAGTATAGAAGTATACTATATATTTACCTGCAGTCTAATAAAGTACCCCCAAAGAACAAAAATAGTTTAACGAAGGGTGAGCGTAGAAGCCCGAGCCGTGGCGTGCTCCGATTCACGGGACTCACTCTTCCGGCCGGCCGCACCAATCATTCGTGGTCGGTTAAGTAAAAGCCAACCAGGCCTCTCCACGTACCTCGTCGCCACGGCCAGCCAACCCGGCCCGGTGCATTACCAAGCATCCCTCGGATATCCCTCGGATGATGGCATCGTCGTGAAGTTTCAGTATCCCTCGGATATGTTCCGGTGGCTTGGAGTTTGATTCTATTCTTGTTTTTTTATCTTTAATCTGTTGTATAAGAGGACATGTTCATCGGTTTGTCAGTTTAACTTTATACTATATAAAGCGAGAAGAAACATGTTTTGAGAAAAACAGGTATTGTGATGATTAATACTAGTACTCCTTTCCAATGGCCAATAATGTACACACTCGCACTTCTATTTCATTATTATCATATTATTATGGTATGGGACTAACTTGAAATCATACCCACCAATATTTTTTTTTTCAAATGAAACTGCTTTTAAAAAAAATCATACCCACCCGTATAATGGCCAATTATGTACACACTCGCATTTTTTTTTGCCTTGTCAAAAAAAAATTCAATCGATTTCTGCGTCTCCTAATGTAAGAGTACTACTGTTAGTGTTCCACCTAAAAGTACATTCTTTGCTTCTTACACCACATCATCATCAACAAATGAAACTGCTTTTCCCCGGCCTTTCTGGAATGAAGCACAAAAAAGGGAGACGCACAGCAACAACAATATAGAACAGCTAAAGACAACACAAAACCACAGCTGAACTTTGTTCAAAACATAGCCAAAAATATACAAAATCAGGACAATGAAACCGGCAGAAAGAATATGTAGAAAAATCATCAAGAAAGAAAGAGGTTCCAGTAGCACCAGCTCACCCGACGCCTCAGCTCACGGATTTCCTTTTATAAAAGAAAAGAAAAGTGGCGGAAAATAATCTCCTCTCCTCTTCGCTTCTCTTCATTCACGGCCTCGCCTCCTCCTCCCACCTCGCCCAACAGATTTCCCCCGCCACCTCGCCGAGCCCAATCGCGATCGCTCCGGAGCTCACCGGATCCCACAGCTGGAGGGCGCGGCCATTCGCCGCGGGAAGCCTGCTGGCTCGGGGCCCGGCCTCGCGGGCGCCGCCGCCGTGATCCGCGCGGGGTTCCCGGGGGAATGCTCTACCTCAAGCTGCCGGGCGTGGATTTAGGGTCGCTGCGTGGGGCGGCGCCGCTGTGATCCGCTGGCGCCGGCGGATGCGAGTCTGGGATTGAACCCGCCAGTGTCGACGATTCGGCCGGCCATGGCTCCGGCGGAGGCAGACGCCTGCCTGGAGAGCTTCGAGCTGTACGAGGCACACTCGGTGAGCTCCTCGCTCATACCAAACCCCCACAATGCGCCGCAATCCCTTCTTGGTCGTTCTGTTGTTCCTATGGCCGCTGCTCGATTCGGCCGTCAGAAAAGTTGCAATCTTTTTTCTCTAAAAAGTTGCAATCTTTGGGCGGGCGCGTGA
Organism: Poa annua; assembly: GCA_026929855.1. Lineage (NCBI taxonomy): Eukaryota > Viridiplantae > Streptophyta > Magnoliopsida > Poales > Poaceae > Poa > Poa annua. The sequence continues at coordinate 1,477,934 of CM049430.1, forward strand.
ATTACAGAATTGGGTGAGCTGTTGGGATGTTTTAGTGTATATATATACTCGCGCGTGATTCCGGAGGTGGAGGTCACGAGTTGTGGTTCTTGCAGTTTGTTGGATGTTCATGCCGCCCACGCGTGACATTGGAATTGCGACCCTTCTGTTAATTTCACTGAGCCGGTATGCGATTTAGGTCTACTCGGGATCATTCCACGCCACGGCCCACGGCTGAGATTTGGAATTGCGTTCCCTGTGTGAAGCCACGACTTGTGGTTGTGATTTGGGTTTGCCTGGGTGGGGACTGATTTATTGCAGGAGGCATTTAGGAAGCTTTTATCTGATTGTGTTGTTCCACTCCGTGCGGGAGGTTCGGAATCATGCTGCATCTTGTCGCCTTCTGTTCATGTCTGGTTAGGAAATGGAAATGAGCTTTCTTTGTTTCAAAATAACTTGGGATGTTAATGTTCAAGTCCTGATTCCAGGAAGGGAGCATTGCGTTTTTTCCTTGCAGTTGTGTAATATAATAAGGATTTACCTTCTAGTTTTCTATTCTAAATCCAGTTCTCTCTGTGTACTCGCTGCTGCTTTTGTGTGATCATTACTATATCTTAGGAGGTTTTGTGTGATATTTGCTGGTTGCGCAGCTGAATTTATACAGTTCACCTTCTGGACATTTGCTGGCTTTCTGCAAACTATTATGTGTTTAAATGTCTGTATGGAGCCTTGCATTTCTCTATGGCTTTCGTCGTGTTTCTAGAATGTAGACTGGACATGTGCCGATTTTTCTTCCTCTTCTTACGTAGTGGCACATGCAGATTCAGCTTCAAAATCACTGTCTACTTTTGATTCCAACAAACAATGCAAATTGCCGTTCTAGTTGCAGCTGCATTTAATGTGGCAATACAGACAACACAGAGTATGATTGCTAAATTTTGCATTAACATTTTCTTTAATGAATTTAATGTAAAAGTTTTAAGAGAGCTGTGGTCATGCTTTAACTTGATGGTTGTCAAGAAACCACCACTCATGTTCTAAATTAGATGCTTTATTTGACTTCCCACACTGCACAATGTGAAACTTTGAACATCAATTTTTGTAGGAATAAATTTTACAAATAAATCAGTTAAACTATTTTCATGAAAAATCTCATCGTAATATGGTATCATTCAGCATTTGCGCATAAACAACCCAGCTGTAAAAATAGATAAGTTTGACCGGACATGTTCTAAATCATCCTCTATTTTGGGACAGTGATAGCAGTAGTTTTATTGATATTGTGATAACATGATCTAACTATCTTTTCTAGCTCATTATCATCCTTTGTGACTACATGTAAAATTGGTACTATCTACATTTTGGTTTCTGTGTACTTGCAATTTACTGAAAACACTATTGAGTATTGTGGTTCATATTCTGATGTGTTGTTTCTCATCACACTTGAATTTTGTTTTGCAGAAATTTTATATTATTGGGACTAATGCTGACAAAACAATATGGAGATTACTCACGATTGATAGAATGGAGCCATCAGAACTCAACATGGATGAGGATTGTACCTTGTACTCATACACTGAATATCTTGATCTGCTAAAAGTTCTACATGAAGACCATAGGTCTACTGGTGGAGTCAATTTTGTTACAAATTGTTGTGGAATCATTGGTAAACTATCCCATCTTTCTGTACTAATAATTCCATGCAAATAGAGGTCCTTCTTTTGTTACGATTATGTATCAACGATAAATTTTCTTTACAGGTTTCATGAAGTTCCTTGGGCCTTACTACATGTTAATTATCACCGAGCAGAGAAAAATTGGTGCTCTATTTGGCCACCCAGTGTACCAAGTTGCTAAGACTGCAATGATTGAGGTATCTAATTCCAAAATGAGGCCAGCACTTTTTAATTCCACGGATGAAAACAGGTATGCTGTATCCCGTATCTACATATGTTGATGTCCTAGACTTAACATCATTCACAATATTGACCGCTGGCAATATTTTTAAATTTTGAAGATTAGATTCTTGCTTCTTAATATATAATTATTTATTTCCTAGACCAACCTACAACACCATCTGGATTCTTATGAATGGCATTCACGTCGTGTGCAGGTACAAGAAGCTTTTGCAGGCTATAGATCTTAGGAAGGACTTCTTCTTCAGCCCCTCATACCATATCATGAGAAGTCTACAGAAGAATTTTAGTGATCCGCAGGAAGGATGGGACCTATATGATACAATGTTTGTATGGAACGAATTTCTTACAAGAGGGATTCGTAAAGTTCTGAAAAGTACCCACTGGACTGTTGCATTAGTCTATGGTTTTTTTAAACAGGTATATATTCCCCTATGAGACGATCTCTTCTAGTGCTGTCATATTCCCCAAGAGAATTTGTGTATATGGATGGTATTGTGCATCATAAATTTGATTTGATCCTTTCTCTTAAGTATTGTTCACATGCTCTTTGTTGTTCGCCCATAAATTATTCTCCCTGTTTATTTTCTTCACTTGTCTTAATATTTTGTGAGGTGTTTTATTTTTTGTTTTCTTGTGCTAGACCAGCAACGGTCCTAACATCAACCTTTATTTTCTGCACTTAAAAGTTATAAAATCACGCGACAGTAAAGAGGAGAGACGAAAAATATTAATTTACAATTATAAGACCAGAAACTCTTTGTTACTGTTTCACATGTTTTATCCCTTAAAAGATATACATTGGGTGTGCATTTATTTTGTTCTTATGGAAATAACTTAGTTTGAAGTAGATGTACAAGAATGCGGTTACATAGGATCAAGTAACATTCTTTTTTTTGCAAGTTATTTTTAGGTACCATTTTATGGTGTATAATTATTCGATATGTCTTCTTTAATTCAAGGATAAAATCACAGTTTCTGGGAAGGATGTTATGTTCACGCTCGTTGCTAGACGATCGAGGCATTATGCTGGAACCAGGTATGCACTTGTCAAACCTTTTGCATTATGTACTGATCCCTGTTAGTCTTTCATCTGATTCAGATCGATGTGATTCAAAAGGACCTGTGGGTCCTTAAATCTTTGCTTGTTGTCATCATTTTTATTGAACAGGTATCTAAAGAGGGGTGTGAATGAGGAGGGCAGAGTAGCAAATGATGTTGAGACTGAGCAAATTGTTTTTTATGACACACCTGGGCCTAAGCAAATAAGCTCTGTTGTGCAGAACAGGGGTTCAATTCCTCTATTCTGGTCCCAGGAGACATCGAAGCTTAACATTAAGCCTGATATCATATGTAAGTATTGGAATCCTTCTTTGATTTATGTATTTTCATTCAGTTATTTTAATACACTCGCTCTTTCAGTGCATGAGAAGGACAATAGTTATGAAGCTACCAGACTTCATTTTGAAAATCTTAGGAGGAGATATGGGAATCCTATCATCATCTTGAACTTGATCAAGGTAAGTCTCACACTATTATTTTGCCGTGGATACTACATATTTCTACCTGTAAAAGGGTGACATCCTTGAATGCATGCAGTTAACATACTTCGTTTCTCCATTACTTCTAAAAATATTGAAGAGTAGATTTGACTCAGAAAATACTTTGTTACTCCATTACTTCTAAAAATGCTGTTCACTTTTGTGCATATGAGCGTCCACTCCATTACCGTTCAGTCAATAGTTTAATGCAAAATACTGAAATTCTGTAAGTCATAAGGATCTTCTCACCCTCTAGCGGCCAACCATTAAAGTATTCTAGGCATGTGGCTGCTTCTAGGCAAACATGTTAACCCAATTTTCTAGTACGTTAAACATCTGTGGCTGTTTTATGATACTTTAGTAATAGGTGGCCCATCGGTCATTGAGGCAAAGGGTGTATGTTTGGTTTAGGTTGACTAATGTATGGGGCCTCCTTTCATTGGGGACGAACTGAGTGGTAGAAACACCATTAGAGGTCCTGGAGCTTTAGGAAAACGAAGGAGACTTCAGAGTGATTCTGAAACAGCGAAAATGGACAGGAGGTGTCACAAAACCTCTGGTGCTGTCTGCTTGCCTGGAATGACTTGCAGGACGTAAACTGAACTCTTGAGCTTTGAGTGCTCCTGGTACTCCCAACTCAAGAAACACCACCTATAATTGTGAAACGCTCCCAAAATATTTGGCTGGCATAGCCAGAGCATGTATCATCAGACAGTTTCAAAGCTGAATTCAAAAGGTAGATCTGGAAACAAAAGAGACAAATGTAGCTGCGTATAGTTGCTCATTCAATTTGGGCTGTGAATTGGACCCATCGTTACTGTCAGCACGGATCCCCCTTTTGTTTTTGAGCTACATATTTTGTTTGACTTGTAATTTTGACACGTACATGCTCGTTGCATTAGCATTGTGATCTTTCAGAGTTTTAGCTACTTTTATTATAATCAGGTTCTTAAAATATATTCCAAATGATTTACAATAGAAACTGACGGTTAGAACTCAGTCTGACCCCTGTGTCGCTTCTGCGTCACGCGACCCAGGGGAACGCTAGCCCTGCTTTCATGGTGGCCCGGCGTCAGATGCGGCGCAAGTGGTAGCTTCTAAGGCCGAGAGCACGCGGAGGCTGCTGTGGCCTGCGATGACAGCGGGGCAGCGGCATCGTGGTGGTGGCATGTCGGGGTGGGCTGTATCTCTATCCGTGGTCCGCTCGCCTGGCAGGAGGAGGCTGGCTAGGGCAGGAGCCTCTTGATCAAGATGACGTAGCAGGCGTCAGTGAGCAAGGTTGGCTGCGGCAAAGGCTCTTCGCGTCGCGTGTGGCTTTGATGATGGTGGTTACAGGAGTGCCAGAGCCTTGGGTGAAAACCCAATTCCCCGGCAGGAGGCTGGGGCTATGGCAGCGTCCTTGTTGCTTCCTCCTTGGAGGCGTTGCCTTTGGAGGAGTGGGGTACCGGAAACCACCGTGGTACGATTTGGTGTTGGTTGCATGAGTGACCGAGTCATCGGCTCGGCTGGTGCGCGGCCTCGGGCTGGTGTGAAAGGTGGATCAGCAGCTGTGGGCACCGCCATCATGTGTAGGATGTCGTCCTTCGGTTACTTGGGTGATGGTGACGTCGACCAGCTTGGTGCGCAGCCTCGGAGCCAACATGCGTCCGTTGTTTAGGTTGTAAGCTGGAGCGGCGGCTCCAGGTATCACCGTGGCATTGTTTTGTGTCTGCTGTGGTCGCTTGTGTGACAGAGCCGTCGCTTTGGTTGGAACGTGGCTTCAGGGCCACGGTGGCTCGGAATTTGTTGTGGTGTTGTACGGTGTCCGCTCAGGTAGCGTGGGTGCCGGAGTTGTTGGTTCGGCTGGTTCCTGACCTCGGGGTCGGTGTGGTGCGCCACTGATGTATAGGTTTTCAGCCTGTATCCCTTATTAGCCGTCAAACTCCTATTCTTCTATATGAAAAGGCAGAGCTCCTTCTGATTGCTCGGAAAAAAAACTGACTGTCAGAGTTTAGTTTTGGAGACCTTCACTTTTTTTTGGTTGAATCTTACTTAATAATAATAGCTCATGCTCTTACCTTTTTTTTGCTGCTATCTTTCAAAGACAGGCGAGAGGAGACCACGGGAATCCACACTTCGTCAAGAATTTGATAAAGCAATAAAGATTATAAATAATGGTCTTCCAGGCGAAAATCATTTGAGATTTTTACATTGGGATCTTAATAAAAGCACTCGAAGGTATTGATTCCTTGTACTTTCTTTCAGTTCTGGTTTATTGGATGCTTTTGTTGTGCAATGTGCATTACTGAGGAAAGTTTTATTCAGCAAAACTACAAATGCCCTCCAAGTACTTATGAAAGTGGCATTTGAGGCTCTGAACCTGACAGAATTCTTGTACTGTCAAGTTTCCTCAGCTCAAACACCCGGGAGTTATTTACATTCCCCATTGTAAGTACTAAGTATTTCTTACTTCGTACTGGTCTCTTCGTTATTTAATCTATGTTATCTTTTACCTCATGACAACCTACTGCTTTAATACAAACGGATTTTATTGTTTGCATTTTTTCCTCTAATTTTTCCTTTCCAACCTTATAGGAAGAATGACTGTGGCCTTAGTGTATGCGATGACAACAATGTTGGTGGCAATGCAGACTATATCAATAATAACTACATCTCCCAAGAAGAAACTTGTGACAGTTCTGATACCTCTACCTCTACAAATGGAATTGCAGAAGATGTAGCCAGTAATAATAGACCTACGCTAGTAAAGCCTCCAAAATTGCAAAAGGGTGTCTTGCGCACGAACTGTATAGATTGTTTAGACCGCACAAATGTTGCTCAGTATGCATATGGTTTAGCATCTCTTGGACACCAGCTGCACGCACTTGGTTCGGTAGAATCCCCAGAGCTTGATTTGGATTCCCCCCTGGCCCACCATTTGATGCATTTTTATGAGCGGATGGGTGACACACTTGCTCTACAGTATGGCGGTTCGGCTGCACATAACAAGGTACTACTACACTTGGGTCTCGTTATTTTGATTTTTTTTTCTTGTGGTATCTTTTTTTTTGTGTGGGATCCTGCTTCAGTTTTCGGTGTTTCCTGACTCCAATAATAGAAGGAATCTGGATTGAAATAGCAGTGGTTGTACTGCATAAATCATTTTATGATTAGTCTAGTTTTGTTTCCTCAAACATCCTGTCTATATTTAGGTTTAATTTTCAAATGGAACCAGTTACATCAGGATACCTACATAACCGTGCATTTGCCCCAAGAAAATGAAATGAACATCGGCCTATTGTGATTTTAGAATTGAGGACTGGTATCCAATTGGTATATGAGAATTTATTTTAAAGTTGGGCATGACATTAAGCTTTCCAACTACTAACTTATTGCTCGATGTCTGAAAAAAAGACACTCGTTTGCCAAGTTTTGCTGATTGATGAGTCTTGAATTGTCCGATATGATATATTTTCTTCATGTTGAGTTGTTCATTGAGCACTTGTCTGATTGAGCTTACATATGATTTTATGTATGTACAGATATTCTCTGCAAAGAGAGGGCACCTTAAGTTTGCTATTCAGTCTCAAGAGTTCTTCAGGACACTACAAAGATACTACAGTAATGCTTATATGGATGCTTATAAACAGGCAGCAATAAATTTGTATGTTTGGTCAAGATTATTATTCACTAAACATCCCTTTATTTTCTTTGAATAGGTAGTATGTGCTGAGTTTTCTATACTTGTTTTTTCCTTCTTAATATTGTAGATTTTTGGGACACTGCCAACCACAGCAGGGCAACTCTGCACCTTGGGAGCAAGACACAGTTGCTGGGGAGAATGTCCTTGATGACAATACAAGGTAAACTTACAATATTAGGGTTTTCTTGGTTACATTTGATAAGACCACATTCCATAAAGCTTTATCTTTTGGTTAAACTACAAGAGCGTCTACTCCCAAATTGGCATACGCAAATTGGGTGTCCTGACACATGGTTAATGCTACTAACTCTTGTGGCATGGCATGAACTAGCCAGTTCTGTTCGTGTGAGAATATGAGACCAGAAATAAATTTTAGATGCATGTATGTTGACTTAGCCCTACATTGTTCACTTGAGAAGTCAGAGTTTACTGTTTTTCGGTTCTCAAATTAAAGCAGAACTTGTAATGTGTATGGTGCTATGGTATCTCAATATTGTTATGATCTAGTGCAGTTATGTGTCGTTCCACCATTAATGGTCAATGAGAAAGCAAAATTCCCCATCCCATGTATATAGCTAGCTGCGCATGTGCTTATAGATTTAGGACAGATGGTTGAGTTTTTAGCCATCTCTTCAATCTTTTTGTAAGGATAGCATACCAGGATTACGAGTCGATGACTCAAAGACTGGTTGTTGCTAGTCACGACTAGTGCTCGACTAGTTGATCTGTAGTCGAGCTGTAGCTATTAGAAAATACTAGTTAAAGAATAATCAGGACCACCCCACCTAAAGAATTATCCAAATTTTATATGCACATGCATTTTGCAGATCAATAAAGTCCATCTTATCAATTGTCTGAGTTGTATATTTGTCGCAGTAAATTGATAAAAAGGGCGAGATCAGATGGCAGCCTTCTTCGTAAAAGCAACGGTCAAAATGGAATTTTGACATCAGGATTTAGTGGTTTAGAAAATCAGCTAGGATCTCCAAACTGCCGGTCTGATTCAGTGCGTGGAATTTCATCTACCTCCGATAATGTGGTGTCGAAGTCAAGGTTGGTCCGATTTCCGGTTCTGAAACTTCAACTTAATTTATATTCTGTCAATAGCGTACCGATGCATGCTTTGGCATATGAGTGTGGTGTTTCACAGAAATTAATATTTGAGACTAATGATATCACTGCAGTTATACTCCGACACTATCTCATACCAAGTACGCCAGCTGTGAGCCTGACTATTGCAATGGTTCTGGAGATTCAAATTTCCTTGATCTTGATTGGCTTACAGCTTCAGACAATGAAAGGTTTGTTCATACTGACCTGCTCTTACCTATTGCACCTAGTCTTTCAGTATCAAGCCTTTTATTTGTTGTATTCGCACACATGCAAACGTACACAAAATTGTCAACCAAAATTCAACTGTCATCACTGAAGAATAGAAGTTCTGAACATAGCCTGCTAAAATTGTTGATTTGTGCACGATCTGTACATCTCTTGTTTGGTATCTAGAACTCTTTTATCCCTTGTAACAATATTTGTGTTGCTGAGCAGATCAAGAGCCGTAAGTACTCCTAACGTGAATGATCCAACTGATATTGGCGCCAGTGGAGCGATTCAGTCTGAGGGGTTATCCGAAGATTTCACGCAGTGGGTTGACCAGGGAGAGGCATTTTGGTACTGATATTGCCTGGTGATGCATCACGTACATCTGATAGATGGTCTCACGGAGCCACAACCATCCAACATATCCATCTAGTCCTGTAGTAAAGTGTACTATTCTGGTCATTTGTTGATCATCAGTTAATATTTCTTCTAGGGGCGAGTAGATAGGCATTGTTGTGTTTTCTTAAAGGAAAGAAAGAATGTAGGTAGTGTATTATTATTATTCTTTGGAAGTTGTACCATTGTTGACGTTTCCATCGTGTAAATATATATATATATATGGTCGAAGTGTTGAGGCGGACTCCAAAATCACCGTTTTTTTCCTCCCTCCACCTCTTTTGCTCGGATATCTCGAGACATGTTCCCTGGTATTTTATTTTGACGGAGGTTCTTTTGAGTACCTCTGCTTCACCAACCCTTTGGTCGAAAATACTGCTAACCTTTTTGTTTGTTTTGTTTTGTTTTGCTCGTAACAATTAACATGTGTGTCATCAATAAAATAAAATAAAATATAATAAAATAAAGATGAATCGCTTGCAAATGTCTGGGTCGCGTGCATTCACCTTCACCCTGAGCCTGAATGAGATGATCGGATACGATCCCTGGCCCTTTTTCCTATGACAATGTGTACTGTAAACTTATTAACAGTAAGCGCTCGTGACCTAATGGACAAGGCATTTGACTTCTAATCAAAGGATTGTGGGTTCGAGTCCCACCGAGCGTGTTATTTTTTTTTCTCTTTTTTTGATGTAACATCACTGGTTAAGATCAGCTTTACTTATGCCATCATCCCCGAACGAAAGTATCATCGTTCAGCTCTCAGTGCTCGTCAACATCAGGTTTGAAGTTCTTTCAAGCTTGGAGACAGACGCCCATTCCTGCTGGTCAGTACGTACGACGGTATGGGTCTGCTTTGGTAGGTTTCTCACTCATCACGTGTCCATGGCGACGGCGGCGACCATGGCTTTTCCGGCACCACCAGTTACAGCTAAGCTAGACATGTGAATTGTGATGGGATGACGACGCGCAGAGCAGAGCAGGCCGGACTGGACCGCCCACTATTTTACTTCTCCATCGTTTTTTTTTTGGATACAGGAGCGACAGTGTGTCATCGTTGGCCAGACGATTAAACAAGCCCACTCGGGTGGTCAGTGTGGTGGCAGTGCCTGCGAGTCCGGAAAGTGTAAGCAATTTACGAGTTCCAAAATTATTTGAAAAATTCCAGCCATTCCCACAAACGTGTACAAAAACACATTGAAATACTTTGTATTACCGTGCTACATTAATCTCATAAATTTGAAGATTTGAAAATACAGATATTCAGATCCACATTTTTTTTTCATTTCTGTGTAGTCCAAAATATTTGAAGCTGATCTCTTACAAGTTTATGGCTTACCCCATGGGCTACCTCCGTGATAATTTTAGAAAATTGTGAAACTCGTAACTTTTTTCTTTTCTTTTGAAATACCAGAGGAGCATGGAATCTCCTCTCATCGAAACAAGATTTCACCCCGCTTTAGCCTAACGGCGAACCGATACAAGGTGAGTAGGTGTACCCTTTCACGAATTGCACTCTAATTAGTTTCATACACCTCTCATGGTTTCGTAGAAATATTAGGAACTCCACAAATCTACAGAATGTCAACTTGCAATAGTTTCTATTCTAAGTTACACAAGAATAACAAGTATGTAAAATGTTCAAACGTGCATTATTCACCGCACGGAGATAGAGACTTGTGTCACTTTGCTCATCCCAGAGTGCAGATTTGTTTTTTGTCATGCTAGTTCAGTTCATCGTAATAGTCTAGGATTTTTTTTTTGAATTTTTTGAAAATTATAAATGCTATTTTGAATTTTCAAAAACATGGTGCGAGCACTAAAATGACGCACTCGGCAAGTTTCGTCGTGAGCTCCATCTTCTTCGGGTTACTTCATTATATGTCCCCCCGCAAAAAACAGTTGAGCAAACCGTAAGCAGTTGGAGAGGCCGTGGTGGCGTGGCGCCATATGCAATCGCCCTGCCCCTGACCGTCCGTTCGTCCCGGTTTCCGCACGCAAATCCAATCCGATTAGCACAAACACCTCACACCACTCTCTTACAATTCAATTAAAAAACAGCTGCAAAAGCGACTCTTCTTTCTTGTCCCGGAAGAAAAGAAAAAAAAACCAGCCGTCCGTTTCAGAAAGCTCCGATCGGACCCCAAATCACGCTCGCCGTCAGGACCATCACCCAGATTATAAAAAGAAAAGGATAAAAAATTGCCTTCAGCATCAAGAAAAGTCACCGGAGATTAAAAAAAGAAACCGAAGGGCAGCAAAACCGGAAGCCATTTCCGCGGTTTTCGTCTTGAAAATCTTACTACTAATCCGGGCGGGCGCCCATGGGAATGGAATGTAGTTAATCCCATCCCATCAAAACCAAAACCAAATCCAAATCCAAAACCATGGCTTGCTGCGCAGGGCAGTACCAGTACGAGGAGGAGTAATTACTCGAAGCGCCGCTATAAAACGCGCCCCGTCCTGCACATCACCCACACACCTCACCCCATCACCATCTCATCGATTCGTTTCTGCAAGCTTTCCCCATTCGGTTGTGCAAGAAGCCGTGTTCTTGCAAGAGAGAGGTAATGTAATGTGCCCCTCCTCCTCCTCCGTTGTGTTCAGCTAGCGCAATGCGGGTCATTAGACTAGTTTCCTTGTGTTTTATTCCTGCAAACTGGAGTAGTTTCCATTCGGGCATCTTGCTTGGCATTGCCAATGTCGGCAGAGATGCGCTCTGCTACCTCTTCTTGTTCGGAACGTAGGGCTGTTGTCGCAGGCAGCATCGCCGGCGCTGTCCGTCCGGTCTAGTAGTTTATTTAGGTGCATTTTGCAAGAAACTTGTCTGATGCTTCTCTTCCTTTTCCATAAAAATGTTGTTTTTCGTTATGCTCCGTCCTTTTCTGATGCCCCCCCACCTGGCGATAATAATCTCTGATGCTTATAGCTAGCTAACAGCATCAAAGAATCGCCACCTGGTGGCTAGGCTAGTGATAGTCTTCTTCTTTCTTGGTGTTTCCCCATGGTTTCCGGCCACGAGCTTTGTGCCCCAAAGCTTGCTTTCTAGAAGGAGGAGGAGGAAGAGGAACCACGCTGAGGTGAAGGAGAAAATTCATCTCTGCTTATTTTCCAAGGCAGTCTCACCGCGCTTATCCGTTCGATTTCTAGATGCCAATCACTGTCACTTCCCCACCTAATCCATTTTGATATTTCCATAGGTTGAAAAAGTGGACTTCTTTCCTCCTCTCTTTCTTCCCCGTCCAGTCCTTGTGTCGACCGGGAAGCATCATCTGTCCACATCCACCTGCAGCTTGTTCTTGAATGAAAACAAAAGAAAAAGGTTGGAACTTTATGAAAGCAGCCATTAGACGGGCCAGAATATGCTAATCGGATTCTCGCGTCGTTGGTGACACCACCAGACGGCACGCTAATCCGGTATTATCCATCCACTGTAGCTGTAGTCTGTCATCAGCTTAAGTAAGGTCCTACCATTACCAATACCACCACTCCAGTTAGCCGCCACCTGTTCCTCCTGCACTGACCGGGGTTTTTCCCCTGTCTATTTATTGGCCACTCTGGATCTTGGAGAAACCCTCCGCCGTTTGGCCTCTCTCCCTGCTCCCCATTTCGTTTGGTATGTATGTATGTCCAAGCTTTCTAATGTCTAACACTTCTCTCCATTCCGTCCCTGCTCTGGATTTCGGTTCGTCTCGTGCGCTTTTGGGCTTCTCCCAGTGTCTGTCCGGTCGCCTTCTTGATCGCCCCTCCACTGTGTTTTGGGGGTTTCCTGCTCTTATTGATGTTCTTTGGTGGGTCGTCAGCGCAATCTCGCCTGGATTTTGCTTACATGGTCTTGGGTGCTCTCACCCGAATCGGCCCTAGATTGCTTACCTGGGGAGCTTTGTATGTCCCCTAGTGGTTTTTGAGCGGACTCTTCTCCTTTCCCCCCATCTTTTTTGTACCAGAGTCGGTTGGATTTTTTTTAGTTATCTCGCAAAACAAAAATGTTGATTTTTTTCCTGAGTAATATGTTTGGGTTTTGACTGTCATTTGTTGGGTTAAATGACATCGGTAATCTGAAAATCATCTAAAATAAATCTGAATATCATGCACCCATTTGCTCAAGCTGCTGCCTTTTTCCCCTTATTGGAAGGAAACATCGTCAGGAAACGACTAGTTTTGTGGGGAATCAGTACTTGATTTAGTTTATTGTAATATATATAATATACTTAATTAATCATTCCGTTACTTTTCTATCTTCGATCTGTAAGGTTACTGGTGTCTCCTGACTTGCTGTTCTTGTCAAGTAAATGGTCTAATTCTTCAGGGATAACTGCTAATCTTTACCTTGCTCTGCAGTTTTGTGTCCTGAACCATGGCTGCCAAGCTGACTCGTCTCCACAGTCTCCGGGAGCGCCTTAGTGCCACCTTCTCCTCCCATCCTAATGAGCTCATTGCGCTCTTCTCCAAGTAAGGATCTCAGAACATGCGTGCCTATATGTGAAATAAACTCTATCATGCTAACAAAAAACGTGTAACATGGTATAAATTATATCGTCCCTGTCTTTAGTTGGCCTGTCATAATTTTGAACCTTGATCTAACATACTCTAGTTAGTCAGGATTTGTGTAATGGCATCTGCTAATTTTTCATGAGCTCCACCATAGGAATTTAGATCATGTCGAAATATTGGTTCTTTTTCGCAAAAAAAAGAAAGAAATATTGGTACTCTTGTATACAATGTGGTGCTGTCTACATAGTTCACAGGAAGAATATGAGAAACACCACTGTTTCTTTTTCTCAAACACCACTCTTTGCAGGTATGTTCACCAGGGCAAAGGAATGCTTCAGCGCCACCAGCTACTCGCTGAGTTTGACGCCTTGTATGAGTCTGACAAGGAGAAGTATGCACCCTTTGAAGATGTTCTCCGTGCTGCTCAGGTAACATCGGCGACATGCCTAACTTAAGTGCTTGCCAATTTTATAGACCAGGCAATCTAATTTGCTTCCTTGAGTTCAATGTAGGAAGCAATTGTCCTTCCCCCATGGGTTGCACTTGCCATCAGGCCCAGGCCTGGTGTCTGGGACTACATTCGGGTGAATGTTAATGAGTTGGCCGTGGAGGAGCTGACAGTTTCTGAGTACCTAGCATTCAAGGAGCAGCTTGTTGATGAACAGTAAGTTCCAGGATGAAATCTTAGCAGTTGTAGTCACACATTGTACATTCTATCTGTAGTGAATAAACTTATATGAATTCAATATCTTTATTTTTTGCGACAACAGCGCCAGCAGCAAGTTTGTGCTTGAGCTTGATTTTGAGCCCTTCAATGCTTCCTTCCCGCGTCCTTCCATGTCCAAGTCCATTGGAAATGGTGTGCAGTTCCTTAACCGTCACCTGTCTTCCAAGTTGTTCCAGGACAAGGAGAGCCTCTACCCACTACTCAACTTCCTGAAAGCCCATAACTACAAGGGCACGGTAAGCTTCCAATCTGGCACCCTTCAAAAAACTACTTAATGATTTGATCCATGTTTGTTGAGTAACAAGATGATGTTTTCAATTACAGACAATGATGCTAAACGATAGAATTCAGACCCTTCGGGGGCTCCAATCAGCCCTTAGAAAGGCAGAAGAGTATCTAATTAGCATCCCTGAAGACACCCCTTGCTCTGAGTTCAACCACAGGTTATTTCTTTATAAATTGACCTTATCAGTTATCACTTAGCTTAGGTTAAACTACTGCAAATGAATTAGCTGCTCATTATTTCTTCATCATTTGAGTGCAGGTTCCAAGAGCTTGGCTTGGAGAAGGGTTGGGGTGACAACGCAAAGCGTGTACATGACACCATCCACTTGCTTCTTGATCTGCTTGAGGCCCCTGATCCGGCCAGCTTGGAGAAGTTCCTTGGAACTATACCGATGATGTTCAATGTCGTTATCCTGTCTCCACATGGATACTTCGCTCAATCCAATGTGCTAGGATACCCTGATACCGGTGGCCAGGTAAGGCTGCTTAAAATCAAACTTTCTGTTAGCTACTACTACCAGGCTTTCTAGTTTCGATCTGACAAGCTATTGTTTTACAGGTTGTGTACATCTTGGATCAAGTCCGTGCTTTGGAGAATGAGATGCTTCTGAGGATTAAGCAGCAAGGCCTTGACATAACCCCTAAGATCCTCATTGTATGTTTGAGATGACAGTGCTGAATGTTGACTTTGTCAGTTCTTTGTGAGTGACTGACTAGATGTGCTCACCCAATTATATTTTTTTCAGGTAACCAGGTTGTTGCCTGATGCTGTTGGAACTACATGTGGCCAGCGGCTGGAGAAGGTTATTGGAACTGAGCACACTGATATTCTCCGTGTTCCATTCAGAACTGAGAATGGGATCCTCCGTAAGTGGATCTCTCGTTTTGATGTATGGCCATACCTGGAGACATACACCGAGGTAAATGATTTATTTGAGAGAGCGTCCTATAGAGCTGAACATAGTAGCCATATTCTGAGATCATGCATGTTGCTACAGGATGTGGCAAACGAACTCATGAGAGAAATGCAGACCAAGCCTGATCTCATTATTGGCAACTACAGTGATGGTAACCTTGTTGCTACTCTGCTTGCGCACAAATTGGGAGTTACCCAGGTTTGTTTTGCTGTCATTGAGTCTCTTGATCTCTGTTTGTTTTTGTTAGTGAAATTACTTATGATTCATCTTTTACATGAATACAGTGCACCATTGCCCATGCTTTGGAGAAGACCAAGTACCCCAACTCAGACATATATTTGGACAAATTCGACAGCCAATACCATTTCTCATGCCAGTTCACCGCTGATCTTATTGCCATGAATCACACTGATTTCATCATCACCAGCACATTCCAGGAAATCGCTGGAAGGTAACCTCTCTACATATTTTCTGCAGAATGTGGCTGGTTGTAGCCGTAGCAAAACATTTATCTTATATGTCTCCATCATTCCTTTCCACAGCAAGGATAGCGTGGGACAGTATGAGTCCCACATTGCTTTCACCCTTCCTGATCTCTACCGTGTGGTCCATGGGATTGATGTGTTTGATCCTAAGTTCAACATTGTCTCTCCTGGAGCAGACATGGACGTCTACTTCCCATACACTGAAACCAACAAGAGGCTTACTGCCTTCCACTCTGAGATTGAGGAGCTCCTTTACAGCGATGTTGAGAACTCTGAACACAAGTGAGTACTGTACTACTGATTGCTCCACTGTTCTTTATCATACAGTCGGAAAAATCAATTGTAATATGCATTTCTGGTGTAGCTTTTAGTTCTTTCAGTCTACGGAACCTTTGTTGGCTTATACTTCTTACAAGTGCTTACTTTCGAATGTTTTTAAACTATTTTACAGGTTTGTATTGAAGGACAAGAACAAGCCGATCATCTTCTCAATGGCTCGCCTTGACCGTGTGAAGAACATGACAGGCTTGGTTGAGATGTTTGGTAAGAACGCTCATCTGAAGGATTTGGCAAACCTTGTTATTGTTGCTGGTGACCATGGCAAGGAGTCCAAGGACAGGGAGGAGCAGGCTGAGTTCAAAAGGATGTACAGTCTCATTGAGGAGTACAAGCTGAAGGGCCATATCCGGTGGATCTCAGCTCAGATGAACCGTGTTCGCAACGGAGAGTTGTACCGCTACATTTGTGACACAAAGGGAGCATTTGTGCAGGTATATATACACATGCCATGTCATATTCTACCTTGGATACTTTTTTGGGGAAAAAACAGCCTTGAATTTGCAGTGTAGTTAACTCTTGTTTCAATTGTTTTAGCCTGCATTCTATGAAGCATTTGGCCTGACTGTCATCGAGGCCATGACATGTGGTCTGCCAACAATAGCGACATGCCATGGTGGCCCTGCTGAAATCATTGTGGATGGTGTGTCTGGTCTGCACATTGATCCTTACCACAGTGACAAGGCTGCAGATATCCTGGTCAACTTCTTTGAGAAGTCAACGGCTGATCCAACCTATTGGGACAAAATGTCAGAAGGAGGCCTCAAGAGAATTTATGAGAAGTACGTATTCTATTCTTGCAGTCTACTATATTTATTTGGTAAAATACCTTATAAATGATCATCTTGATTATGCTTGTACTAACAAATTATGTGGAGTACTGAGGAAGGGTTGTCAATGCCAGATAGTCGACACTCGACACTGGTGGTGTCTCTTTTTTCTCTGAGCAATGAGCAAATATTGATCCTATAATTTTCGTAATATTCAGGTACACCTGGAAGCTGTACTCAGAGAGGCTGATGACCCTGACCGGTGTGTATGGATTCTGGAAATACGTGAGCAACCTTGAGAGGCGTGAGACTCGCCGCTACCTTGAGATGTTCTATGCTCTGAAGTACCGCAGCCTGGTAAGTTTTCTGACTGTCACAGAGCAATGTGCACCAATGTCCATTTCAGAACACTCCTCACATGTTCTTCTCTTGGATGCAGGCCGCCGCAGTTCCATTGGCTGTTGACGGGGAGAACACCGACGATTAGTACGGTTCATGAAGAGGCGCCTTCAGCGGGCGAAGTGTTGGCTGCGTTATGATTGATTTTCTACCGTAGTTTCCATTTGGTCTGTCCATTGTGGGGTGTGTTCTTTGAAATCTCGGCACTTATGTGAGGTTTTCGGGCAGTGCTCTGCTGGTTTCTGCTAGCTGCATATGTCGTCTTTAATAAACGCCTGCCCTTCCGTCTCGTATAATTAAATGCAATATTATGTTGTCTTGCTCCTTAAGTCTTCCTTTGTCAACCTGGTGATTGTGATCATGTATGGGAATCATCAGTTGTGAATGCCATCTACTATGTGTAGCTAGAGCCCACAGTCATCAGTTGGGAATCATCAGTTGTGATTGTGATCAATAGCCTCCTTAAGTAGTGACAGAGAGCTTTCCCAACTGAGATGTTTCAGTTCAAAAAGAGCCGACAGAGGAGAACAAAGAGATATATTAGCAACTACTGTAGTACAATCTCTTTGGAAGGAACTTAGTTCAGAAGTCAATCTGAAAGTACGGGCAGCTAACTTGTAGTGGTGAAAACCTGACGGCCAATGGTACATAATGAAGGGGATTGAGAGGTACCAGAAAGTATGCTTTGCGCTGTAACTTCACATGCCGTATAATAGGTCGCCAGATTTCGTAAGTATAACACCACTTTCTGTGTTGTCACCAAATTTGTTCGCTCCATTCCAGATGATTCATAGTAGGTCACCAGTGAAATTCCAGATGATGGAAAATAGGGCACCGACCAGCACAACAAAAACTTACATTTAAATCTTTCACACAAACATTGAAATTTAGAACTTGCACATCAAAACATTGAAAATTCAAACTTGAACACATCAAAACATTTATATTACAAACTTGATTACTTGCAGAGGTTGAAAATTTCAAGTGTTGCTTAATGAAATCTTTGGTGTGTGTGGGTGTATGCTCTGAAATGCCACTTATTTTTAGCTTATACTTCTAGGAACTGACTTGAGAAAATGTCTAAATATAGTTAAATTACAAACATGGGTTGGCGACAAGTTTATGCAAGCAATATGCGATATTACATGGCTTTGGTAAAAGTGCCCGTTGTCGACTGTAAGGTATTTGTACAGTTAATCCGGACTTGGCCTTAAGTACAGATGCAGTTCTGGTGCTGCAGAGATAGATGATTGAAGAAATCAACTAACAACAACACAACACATTCAAGCATTATTCACGCTACAAAGAAAAGTAAATGAGCTACCCAGCAAGGAGAATTACCACCTCCAATAATAATGAGCTAGTAGAAATACAATTGCAAACATAATAAATCACCGCTCTTAGTGAAGATGGTAATACTTGGCTTTGGATTGATTTCCGCTCCAAGAGACGGCATCACTCTCAGTGACAACTTGGGTGAAGTTGCATAATTTGCATTGCATGGTCAGGAAGTAAAATGACAGTGAGGTAAAAAAAAGTGAAAAGGGGTGTCACCCTTAATTCCATAATCAACAAGGTAAACATCATTATTTCTTTCGAGTAGAACTAGAACATCATCGCAGTCGCAGGAGAGAGAGAGAGTACTCAACAACACGGCCCTCATTTTGTATGCTCATTGCTCAGGCTTGTCCTCGGCGGGGGCGGAGCGAATCATCTCGTCGAAGAAATCGGTGAGCGCAATGTCGTACCCGGGCAGCTTGTCGAACCCCGGGAAGTAGTTGATGTCGACGATGAAGTACTGGCCTCCTTCTCCGGCGGCCTTGAACATGTCGAAGTTGAAGAGGTTCAGGCCGAGAGCTCGCCGGAGCCCGCGCGCGACCTCGTCTACAAAATCAGGAGGCGGCATCTCGGCGTCCTCCTCCGTGTCGGCGTGGACCGTGGTCGTCTGGCTGGACACGTTGGCGAACGGCACCGCGGCGTCGGCGTCGAGGTCCAGGAGGCGCTCGGGCGGCACGTCCGGCAGGCTGCCGCGGCGCACGCAGGTGGCGTGCCCCCCGATGACGTAGACCTTGAAGAGCACGCCGCCGTGGTTGACGAACTCCTGGAGCACGAGCGGCGGGCTGAGCCCCGCGAGGCCGTCGCGGCGGTAGACGAGGGACATGGCGTGGGAGCTGACGCTGCCGTCGACGCCGAGCGGCTTGGCGATGAGCGGGAAGCGGAGATCCGGGTCGGCGAGATCCGCGGCGTCGTTGACGGCGACCTGGGCGGGGACGCCGAGCGGGGCGGCGGCGTTGTTGTTGTTGTTGTTGTTGTTGAGGTCGGCGACGGCGTCGAGCATGGAGAAGCGGTCGAGGAGGCGGGCGATGGCGGCGGGCGGGTCGACGACGGGCACGGAGGGGTGGAGCGCGGAGAAGGCCTCCAGCTGCGCGCGCCAGGGCTCGTCGTAGAGCCTGTGCAGGAGGAGGTGGAAGGGGCCCTGGTCGGCGAGGGGGCGGGAGGTGTCGACGGCGACCAGGCGCATCCCGCGGTCGGCTGCCAGCGCGACGAGGGACGGCGGCATGACGGTGGCCAGCTTCTTGGGCGGCAGCGCGTACCCGATGGTGTAGGTGGGTGGTGGCGGCGACTGCTCCTCGGCCGCCATGCCCATGACCATTGTGATGCGATCGAGGTTCTCTCTTCTCTCTGCTCTGCCCTGCTGTGCTATGCTCCTGTGTGTGATGCGTCGTCCCGTCCGCCATGAATTTATACTTGTGCCAGGCAGAAAGCATATTCCCCCCACTACAGAGCACACGACACGACACGGCCCAAAGAAAAGTAGAGCACTGAGGAGGGAATGGTTCAGGTTCAGCTCAAAGGAAAAAAAAAAGCAGTGAGGAGGAGTGGGTGAACCTCTTTTTCACGCGCCGACGCATTTTTCACGCGGCCGTCCGGCGTGAGTCGGACAAAAACAACAAAGACGATGTAAAACATGCAAGGCGTGAATAAGGAGGTTTTTGATTTCATCGTATTTCGGTCACTACTAGAGATGCTCTAACACACATTACTTTTTGAAACAATTTCGGTCGACTCCGTTCGTAGATTTCTCTCGTCTTGTTTTCTGAGATGAGATTTCTCTTTCTATAGTTATGCCTGAACACAATTCTGCTATTCGCCACAAACAAAGAAGAACACGATTCTATTCATACAGGGGACACTGCAGCAAATGGGAATCGTGCATCATTCGGTTAGTCGACAGAGGAGAAAGATCGAGTAGGAATTAGCTGACCACCCCTTCTGATTTTTTTTGACATTTCCACACCTGTTACCATGCTTCGGGCTTCTGTTTTCAAAAGTGTGCACGTTTAGATCCACACATTTATCATTTTTCAGTAGATCCACACTTTTGTGGAATATATCATTCCCAACTTGCAGTTTTTCCAGATATTTTTTGAACATATAAACTTTTCTAAAGTAGAGAGTGCACCGGAGCAAGAGAAGATCTTTCTACTCAAGTGGGCGATACTACCAACTTCCAGAAAACCTCGAAGACAAGAAACACAGAATTTAACAGTATTCGTTTAACACCCCTAGTCGTCCAGATGGTACACAATTACAGGGCACAAAGCAAGAAGTCTGGAAAACAAAACTGATCAAAAATTGGTAGTGAACTGTTTGCAGTATTAGGTTTCTGCCTTCTTCCTCCTCTTTCTTCTGTCATGTTCTCCATCTCTTTCCTTTCCACCTCGTCTTCGTGATTTGCCCTGGAAGGAAACAAGAAAAATCAGAAGACGGGAATAGGAATTGCACATAGGTTGGTGACCATAATGAATACTAGACAAAGGACCTTGCAAGTGGTGATGGCATTTTAATCTAAAATGTTCTTAGTCATTGGATGGATAAATGTACCTCGGCAGAAAACGTTCTAAGGGGGTCACTACTTTTGCCTGATCCCCTCCTGAATCCCATTCTTCTCTTCCTTCCGGGGTTATCAACACCCATAGCAGCCCTTGAAAGTTTGATTGCATTACTGGCTTCTTTTGTTGTGGGGTCAATTAGGTACTCAGGGACATCACGCAGGTGAACAGGAATTGCTTTGTTGCTTAGTATCTTGTCATGCTTGAGCAAATCTGAAAAAAGTAAAAGATTAAGCATCATTTATTTAGAAGATTTTACATACTAACGCAAGCTCTTCTGAACAAGATTGATAAATCTAACCAAGGTCTGTCGGATTCTCTTCAAAATGAGCCTTCAACCTACAAGGCAAAAGAAATAAGCGTCATTGTTAGAAGGTAAATACAGGCAGAAAGAGCTGCAAACTGAAGGTATTTCCTCATGAAATATTTTAAAGAACAGTCAGATGCTATATCTTGATGCCTTGCATCACTAAGTGTTATATCATGAAATGACTGGTGAATCATATATCTTGATGCTTTATTTATTAACTTGATAGTGTGAATCGGAAATGAGGTGGACTGTAAAGCAACTATTATGAGGTCGTTTTCAAACAGTACGCAAACATGGTAAAGTGAAATTGTGCATTTCTTTTTTGGCATGAAATTCCATTTACATCATGCAACCTTCACTTGGTTATTTCCTCAACGGCTGTAGACTTTCTTACTTATCGGAATTGAGGATTTCATTCTTTATGTCTTGACGACGTGCTTCCTGTATATCACGGCTCGTCACACTCCTAGCAACATCCTGCCAAAGGAATATCAGTCGACATTAGCTAACAAAATTAATGTTGTTTTCCACAGAATACATAAATACATTCAGTAACCATGTCTGTTGAAAGCTAGAGTGGTTAAAAGAAGTTAGCAGAACGGGCCAAATGTAAAGTTAGCAGCAATGGTGTTTAGTTATAGAAGTTCTGAACAGACAAAACCAAACAGGTCTTCATAGCCTCATTTTTCGTTTTTCGAACAGCTTGGCAAGCTCACTCTAGTCACACATTAGCACAACTACTTAAAAAAGGAAGGGATCAATACCTAAATTATTCTAGCGGTAGCAGATATAGTAACTAAGAATACATCTGGGAAGGGAGTACACATTCATCACCCCATACCTGAGCCCTGTATCTCAGAGACTCCACGGCATTTTTTGTTAGCAATGGGAAAGGTAAGATGCAGTCGGTTTCTTTATTCTCAAGACCTTGCAACATGTTTTCAATCTCTTCAAAAACATCATCCTCCTCTGGTGAAACCTGAAAATATGAGTACCAACATAGGAGGAAATTAATAACAGACTACACAGGGTCTACTGAACATGCAACCATATCTGACAAAAATAATATATGTGATTGAACTGAACTATGCAAAAACTGAACTTACAAGCGATATAGATGCACCGGTCTTATTTGCCCTCCCAGTTCGTCCTATTCTGTGAATATACCCAGCAGGATTTGAAGGCATATCAAAATTAACTACCTAAAGAAGCGTTAAAGAAAAGGATCAGCCCTGCCACCTGTTCCAGAAATTACAGATGGAAGTATATAACAGCAAAGACTTCACCACAGATTTGTAAGAGCATAGAAGGAGTCAAGATTTAACTCTACTGCTTCATGCAATCGAATCAATGATTGATTTCTTATAACATGTCCTATTTTGGTGTAGAGGTTAAACCAGATAGAGGTGACATATTCCAAAATATCATTCTAAGATCTTTGTATAAAAGAACCATTGTTGAAGCCTCAAGAGATACTCAAATGAATCCTTTATTTTTCTTTATTTTAAAGAGGCGATATGTGTTGATTATTCCTCACTATAGCAACTTAAGCATCAGATGCTGGATGATATAAAGTTATAACCTGATGCCGCCGCCAGGTCCAAAACAAATTGGGGCACCCTTAAAACAAAGCAAATAGTCTCTGCACCAGTTCTTAACATACGTTCAACTAGTCTTAGTTTCATTTACAGCATTTAATAGCCAATTAGTTAGCACATGTCATCGTGAATATTAATTGATATGCTTGAGTAGACAAAGATATACTTACTGTGAAAACATTTTTGAAGTCAATTCCTCTGACAACTCCGAATTCAGCATCTAAAGTGTGTTGCATATTTTTGCGGGACCCCCTTGAATCTTTTCTCTTTTCCTTATTGGTTTGCTTCGCCTCCATCGTTTTATTGTCATCTGTTGCTATCAAGTAATCGAATAGTCTAGCATTGAATGCCTAGAAGAAGAAAATAAAAATATACTCAATGGCTTTCAATCTTTCAGAGCCACCTTTTTTCAACGCAAGCTAGAAGACTAAGCTTCTGATGAAAATCACAGAAGTTATGTATCAAATGAACAATAGGAACACCGTTTACTGGTAGCCTTCAGTAGCAGTTTACTTTGAATAATAAAAAAGGTATAACGAGTTGGCAACATACAGAAAGAGAGAAATAGCAGTGACCTGTTTGAACTCCATGTGCCAGCACATAATACTAAAATAATGAAAAGATCAAGTCTAAAACTAGCCTAGGTGGTCAAGTGGCAGTTTGCACATGTTTTAAGGGGTGGATATCTAGTTTTAAGTTGCGGATGTTAAGTAGACAAAATATCAAAGTTTAGTGGGTAATATTTTTTTTTCTATAAACCATCTGCAAGGCTGTAAGCCCCAGCTCATAATTTTCCCAACATTGGACATTGTTAGGGAATTATTTCATCTACTATCGATAAAACGAGTCCTGGGCCTTCCAGCCAAAGATTGTGATGAAAGTATGCAATATAATGAAACCCAATAAAGGTAGTTGATTTATTTAATGAACAATTGGAGGAAAGAAGATTAATTATGAAAATTACCATCGACTATGTATACAAAACATGGAACCACACAATATACCACAATTTGAGATCAGTTATCTGTGCCAAAAAAATCAGGCTATGGAGCTACCTCAATAATATGTAACCGGGAATTCTGTGGCAACTCAGCATTCAGCACCGCAGATCTTATCCCAAACTGTAAAGGTATAGCATCAATAGCCATATACCAAACAAGAGAAACAGGAATAGATAAAACTAACAATGACTACACTATTATATTCAAAAGTAATGGAGTGGAGAACGTGTTCTTAAAAAAACGTTGTAATGAAAACTGCCAAGACATCTGCCAAAGGGCAATAATAAGCCTTTTGCTACCCTTTTTAATACACCACCCACATTTAAAATTAAATATTTTAGATCACCCAAGATTCAGGATTTTATGACAAAAATTCATGCTACAGATTTGATAGAACTTCTTACTGATATCCTTATATCCATCTATTGAAGCTAAAAAAAACTTAATGGCAAAATATTAGTAGTTCAATTTTATCATTAAATAGTCTGGATTAGAATTGATCTATTAGAAATATTTAAACTTTGGTTTCTGTTCAGATGATGACCGGGGGTGGAACAAAAACAGACATAAAGGTTTGGCAACCACAAGATAATCCCTAACTCCATCAAGAGACAACGCAAGAAAAGAGTAGTGGCAAGTAACAGACTACAGATGAAAATGATATTAAAATTAATTCTAGACAACTGTAAAAAAGTAATGGTACTAATTTACCTTTTCCAGGAACAGTCTTAATCTGAATGCCATGTCAATCGAGTTCACAAAAATTAGAACTTTCTTCTGAATAAGCTCTAACTTCAGAAGGGAAAGGATATAAAGCATCTTATCCTTATCACTGCATGAAATCTGTATGGAAAAAGATTAGATGTATTGTAATCTGTCGTATAGAAATAGATACACAAAAGCAACAGAAAATCAGCACACTAAATGTAAATTAAAAAATCATCATTTAAGAATGGTCCCAAAAGGGGGCTACAAACAGGCAACCATAACTTGTCTAAAAAGACCTGCTGATCTCGTATTCGATTTGCAGTTGGATTTTGAATTGATATTGTAGTTTTGGATCAAAAAAGTGTCACTGTAGAAAAAGTGAGTTCAACAATAATGTGTGAAGGAAAGAAGAAATACTTGCCGAAAATTGCTCCACATTTTTAGGGATGACATCATCCTTCGCATGGCCAACCTCGGTAAGAGTTAAAATAAAGGGGTTGTGCAGAAGTAGCTTTGTCAGTTTATCAATATCAGGACTGCAAAAAAGTAAATTTTGGATTAGAGAAAATAATGCATCCCAAACAGAAGCCAAGGCATTAAGTAGATCAGAACTACTACAGTTAGATTAGTCGTATATCAAGGTATACGAGAATCAGCATGGTAAACATAAATCAACTAAAAATCCACAATTTGAAGTAATCAAGATGTTATGAATACTTGCAGATAAAGGAAGATAGAAGAACCAAATTTGACCTTGAAGTTGCAGACATCAGAATAGATTGGCAACCTCTTGGGATATGTGGGACAAGCGCTTTCAAGTCATCTTCACATCGATAGGATAGAAGAAGGTCAGCCTGGGAACTAACCATAAAGAGATTAGTAACTTCTTAAAGGACATTTCTCAGGCGTTATTTTTGTAATAGAATTGGGATTCTAATTCATCATACAGCAAAAGTGTGGAATTTGATACACATCACTGTAAGAGAACATATTTTCATATGGCAATATAATTTAATAAAATGCCAGTAAAAAATTAAAACATGTTGCCCTTATGTAGTATAGGTATACTATAAGTGGCTCTAAGTAGTTGCATAGAAAATGTTCTCAACTTCTGCAGTACAGTATATCAAATTTAACACCGTTGCAGTGGAAAATGTCAATTTACTCAGGCAGTATATGCACTAATTGTTATAAGACAATTTTGCAAAAAATTCTAGATCCACAAATTTGACAGCTATATTCTTTGTTTAAATGGGATGAGAACGTAGTGTTAATAATTCAAACCATAATAAAACTGTTTGTTCTTTGTTCCGATACGATTTAAAGAAAATCACACATATGTGAAAAAATGCACGTGGAAAATACTGCAACAGGTAATGAGTTGCACCTCGTCAAGAACCATCATTGAAAGTGACTCTTTAATAGAAGATCCCTGGACAATGCCCCTTGAAATGCACGTTGCAACACAAGCCGGGGTCGTCACAAGAATATTAGGGGGTCCAGATAATGCAAGTTTCTGCAAGCAAGAGGCAAAAGCAAGTTAGTTGTGTCAATATATGTAACCCTACAAAATCAAATACCATTCGGCAAAAAATAACAATCAAAACAAGACAAAATGTCTCACAATATCCTTATCTGACATGCTTGCGTTCACTTGGACGATCTTCAACTTGGATGTACACAACTGAAGGAGAGATAATGCCTCATTATAAATCTGCAGAAAAAAAATCATTAATAATGAAAAATGCATTAGTTCTTTTTTAGAGAAGATGGTATAGAAGAGGACAAAGAAAAAGGAGGGCGGAGGGCTACCTTATCAATTTATTATATTAATAGTTAATGGCAATCATGTAATGAAACAAAATATGTCATCATAGTTAACATGAAAATTAAAAGTTATTAGCAGATTAAACGTTCAAAGAACTCATACAGTAACAAAAACTCGGTGCATCCAATATCAAATAGCAGAACAATTTATTATTGTGGATGAATCAGGATGATGTAGATATATAATCATAAGCTACTCTAAGCAAACAAAAAATGCGATTGAACTCTGAACAAGTTACTTGTGCATGCAAAATATCTTGGGAAGAAGACAGATACCTGTTGGCATAGCTCGCGAGTTGGTACCAGGATTAAGGCATTCGGAGCAGATTTCCGAACACGCCCTTCTGAGGACAACTTCAACAGCTCCTGCAGCAGCGGGAGAAGGTAGGCAAAGGTCTTTCCCGAACCAGTCTTGGCCTTTGCGACCACATCCTTCCCTTCCTGGAATCACAACATTAGGCTACTGTTTAAAAAGAAGCACGAACTACTGAAAAACTAAAGTCCTGCACACGGTTCAGGTAAGTGATTGTCCAGATAGCTACCGCTGCAATTTGAACTAAATAAATGGCAACAGCAATTATGAGGAGAGCTTGAAAGAACCAAAATAAATTCAGTACGGTCTGCCCAATCGTATCACTCACTTCCATCGTAACAGTTCTGTTATTGGCAAACTAACCAAGCTAAACAGGCGAATTAATTAAGCTAAAATAAGCTCCGTCAAATTTGCACAGAGCGCAAGAACAGCGAATAGGAATCGCGCACCAGGATGAGCGGGATGGCCTCCCGCTGGATGGGCGTGGTATTGGTCATGCCCTTCTTCCTCAGAGCCCTCTTGAGCTGCTCGTCCAGTCCCAGCTCGTCGAAGCTCACCTCCTTCTCCTTCTCCTTCTCCTTCTCCTTCTCCTTCTCCTTCTCCTTCTCCTTCTCCTCTGCCGCCGCCGTCGCCACCTCTCCCTTCACCTCATCCGCCACGGCGCCATTTGCGGCGTCCGGTGGGTTCTCCCCCTCCGCCGTCGCTTCCTGCTCCTCGGCGGCGGCTGGTGCGTCTTCGTGCGCCGTCTCTAGCGGCTCCTCCTGCTGGCGCGGGCGGCGCTGCTTCTTCCCCATGGAGGTTGTTTGGGAGGCGTGGGGCGAGGGACTAGCTAGGGTTTAAGGCGGAGAAGGAGCTCACAGATTGAGCCGACGCCTGACGAGCTGCTCTACATGGGCCGGCCCAGGTAGAGACGGCCCTGCTCTATATCGCTCGCGCGCGCGATGTCCCGGTAGAGACAGTAGTTTTTTGTTCCTCCACACAGTTTGTTTATTTTGTTTCTGTTCAATTTAATAGAGTAATGTTCCTCTCTATTAGAGTTTTGTTTTCTATATTTTTTAATTTCTAAATCACCGGAGATTTGTTTTTTGTTTTTAAGTTGTGCTTTTATACATAGTAGTTTTTGTTCCTCTATAGAGTTTGTTTATTTTGTTTTTATTCAATTTAATAGAGTAATGTTCATCTCTATTAGAGTTTTGTTTTCTATATTTTTTAATTTCTAAATCACCGGAGATTTGTTTTTGTTTTAAGTTTTGCTTCATACATAGTAGTTTTTGTTCCTCTATAGAGTTTGTTTCTTCTCTCAAGTGTTTATGTTCCATTTAATATACTACCTCTGATCCTAAATAATTGTCGTGAGTAATACTAGCGAGTTGTACGTAGTTAATTGATTTCATCTGACATTTAAAACGGATCAGAGGGAGTAGTAATGTTCCTCTCTATTAGAATTTTTCAAAGCAACTCTCTATTAGAATTTGGTTCCCATGTAGATTTTTATTCCTAATTATGTAAATTTAAAACTATTGTTCCTAAAATCTATGGAGATTTAGTCCTCTGAATAGGACTTTTTGTTCCATTCAATAGTCTTTAACATCAACAAAAAAAAGTGGTATGTTTCCCTAGTTTTTGTTCCCGAAAAGTATGCAACACCACCGACCGGAGACAATTTTGGTCCTCCGAGTTCCAAAAGGAGGTTTATTCTTTTATGTTCCTACTTATTTGTTCCCAAAAATGTGCAACAAACTGATTTGTTCCTCCACGTCCGCGAGCCAGCCCACTTATTTCTTCGTGTTCCCAATATTTTATTCCCAGGAAGCTGCTTCCTATGTGCTACGCTATAAGGCATTTTTAGTCCCACCTAGGTAGTTGGATGACATTCACACCAGCTCTAATAGCCCGGTATGCCCACCCGTGTACCAACAACATGAAGTCACACAATACCATTTGATAAGAAGACCCAAGCAAAAGGAACAAGTTGAACGGAATGGAACAATAAACATAAGGAAAGAAACAAAGAAGGAGACTAAATGGGTCGGCCCAATCGGGCGAAACGAGAGCAGGGGAACGCCCGAGCGCGAGGGAGGGGGACCCAACCGGAACATGCGTCGAGGTGGGAAAACACTGCCTAGCGCGATTGTAGCACCGTTTCACTAATTGGGATAGAATTATTATGCAAATCAAATGGGTATACACACATGAAGTATTCAATTTTTAAGATTCAGTTGACCGTAATAGTCAACGCACACTAAATTTAGTTAGTATGAAATTGTGAATATTTGAGAACTAAACAGATTTGGTTCTAAATGGACCAGAATCTGAAGCCTTCCAGATAGGAGTAGAGACAATCACTTATACCATCCCAGCGATGATCATATACAATTCGTCTATTTATTTTGTCATTCGATCATGAAAACAGTTATTGCCATGAACAATTATATGACTGAAAAAGGATAATATGTATAGGTTGCATGAAAGATGTATTAATGAAGATGACATGAACAATTGATTAGCTAAAAAGTGGGTGACGTGGATAATTTGCATATTAAGATAGAAAATAATAAGTATATGTTAGTGGGGTTTTGTTTTATAAGATGTATAGATAGATAGATTGTTTCACGGGCTCGGCCTGGATCAGCCCTTGGCAACCTTGTCTGCGTTACCACTTGCGAGTTGTCACTGTTTTGACGAGAGCATCTAAGGATGGCAATTTTACCCATAGAAACTGTACCCGTATGGGTAGGGTATGGTACATTTTAATATGTATGGGTAGTATACCATTAAGTCACGCATAGGGTACGGGTATAATATCGTACCCGCGAGTATACTCACACCATGCCCGTTTATATAACTTATCCGTGAAAGTCTTACATTCATTGTCATAAAACTTGTGAATCTATGGTAAAGTTGTAGTCAATTGCGGTTTCTTGAACTCAGTCATGAATTTGTTGCTCCCCTGATGCTTTGGTAGCGGTAGAGGGCGTAAAAAACGCCAAGCTGGACCTTCACTTGATGTTCGTTTGTTTCATGTTGTTCCTTATGCTTGGTAATTTTTATCCCTGCCGTTTGGGTATTATTAATTTATTAAGGTTGTGTCTAAGGTCTCTATCTAAAAAAGAAGTTTTTTAGGATTAAAATGGTATAGAAACATAAATTTGTTTGAAGGTTTGGGGTAAAGTGGATGGTCTCTAACCTAATTTTTAGTCGAATGACGTCGTCATCTTCCTCCTCTAACTCCGGCTAGTTTGTCTCCCTGCCCGCCCGCGGCCGGCTCGCTGCCGTGACGGTGACGCTTTGCTGCCCCACCCTGACCCGGCTCGTTGGATTAATGGTGGATCAGTCGACTAAACGCTAAGCAAATTCTTAATCGATGAATCCTAACAAAATCTTAAAGTGAACTTCCCTAGAGAATCTTGTATGAAACCACACGGTGGCCCACACGCTAGGCTGCCAGTGTAGTCTAGCTCATGCCAAGTCGTCCAAGACCCATCCGGTCAAGTTTGACGAGAAGCCATTTAAATTTTATTTGCTGGTTTGGTTTTCCACAGCCTTCGCGCGCAGACAAAGACTTGACTAAGAATAGTCAGCACTCAGCTCAGCAGCACCTTCCGGTTGTTGGTGGTAATCTCATGCTGATTAGTACTCCACCTCCATCAGATGCAATGCATCCACTCTAGACCAAAACAGTCAATCTTCATGGCCTTCCTTCTTCCCCGTCTCAGGGGGCTCCTCCTCCTCATCCTGGCTCTCGCCGCCGCTGCCGCTCAGGCCCAGGCCCAGCAGATGTCTTCCTTCCCCGCCGCCAACGACACCACGCCCTGGCTTCCCACCGACACCAACCGCGTCCTCGTCTCGCCCAATCTCGGCATGGCCGCCGGCTTCGTGCAGTCCACGGCGCCGGGCAAGTACCGCTTCGCCGTCTGGGTCGCCAACGTCTCCGGCAAAGGCGCCAAGACCATCATCTGGCACGCGCACAACACCAACGGCAACGCCTTCGAGGCCGACGGTAGCTCCACCCTCCGAGTCAACGCCGCCGGCGTGCTCACTTGGGCCGCCGCCGCCAACAGTACCACCATCTGGTCCCCCGCCGCCAACACCACAGGAGCGCTCACGCTCAACGACACCGGGAGCCTGCTCTTCGGCTCCTGGTCCAGCTTCCAGGAGGCGACGGACACGTTCATGCCGGGGCAGGCCATACCGCAGGGCAACATCAACGCCACCAACGCCGCCCCCACGCTGCAGTCCGCCAACGGACGCTACAGGCTCGTCAACGCCATGTCGCTCAAATACTTCTCCGCCGAGCCAGGCGCCGACCCCTCCGGCTACACCTACATCAACATGACCGGCGATGGCACGGTGCTCAACCTCACCGACGACGGCACGCTGCAGCTCAGCGCCGGGAACCCACCGAAGCTCATCGCCTCCGACCAGGGTCCCAGGAACCGGCTGCGCCGCCTCACGCTCGACAACGACGGCAACCTGCGCCTCTACAGCCTCAACCCCGCAACCCGCAACTGGCGCGTCGTGTGGGAGCTAGTGCAGGAGCTCTGCACCATCCAGGGCACCTGCCCCGGCAACAACACCATCTGCGTCCCGCTCGGCGCCGACGGCGTCTCCTGCGTCTGCCCGCCCGGGTTCCGCAACAGCACCGGCGACGGGAGCCGCGGCTGCGAGGCCAAGAACAAGCAGAAGAAGGACGACGACAAGTTCGTGAGGATGGACTTCATCTCCTTCTCCGGGGGCGAGATCACCAGTGCCAAGGACACCGGCAGGTACATGAAGAAGCAGCCGCCCACGAACCTTGCGGAGTGCGAGAGCATGTGCCGGCGCCAGCGCGACTGCCCGGCGTTCGGCTACCAGTTCGGCGGCGACCGGACGTGCCTCCTCTACGCGACGCGGCTCGTGGAAGGGTACTGGTCCCCAGGGTCGGAGATGTCCACCTACCTACGTGTGGCGGCGTCGGACAACGACACCAACCCCTACACCGGGATGACCACCATGATCGACACGGTGTGCCCCGTGCAGCTGGCGCTCCCCGTGCCGCCCAAGGTCAAGGGCACCACGATCCGCAACATCGCCATCATCACCACGCTGTTCGCGGTGGAGCTCCTCGCCGGGGTGCTGTCCTTCTGGGCGTTCCTGCGCAAGTACTCCCAGTACCGCGAGATGGCGCGCACGCTGGGGCTGGAGTACCTCCCCGCCGGCGGGCCCAGGCGGTTCTCGTACGCGGAGCTCAAGACGGCGACCAAGGACTTCACGGACGTGGTGGGGCGCGGCGCGTACGGGACGGTGTTCCGCGGCGAGCTCCCGGACCGGCGCGCCGTGGCGGTGAAGCAGCTGCACGGCGTGGGCGGCGGCGAGGCGGAGTTCTGGGCGGAGGTGACCATCATCGCGCGGATGCACCACCTCAACCTGGTGCGCATGTGGGGGTTCTGCGCGGACAAGGAGCAGCGGATGCTGGTGTACGAGTACGTGCCCAACGGCTCGCTGGACAAGTACCTCTTCTCGAGCCCTTCGCCGGCAGGAACAGGCGACGGCGGCGCCGCCGCCGCTGAAGAGAGTCTCGTGGCGGCGTCGGAAGACAAGATCATACTGGACCTGCACACCCGGTACCGCATCGCGCTGGGCGTGGCCCGCGCCATCGCGTACCTGCACGAGGAGTGCCTGGAGTGGGTGCTGCACTGCGACATCAAGCCCGAGAACATCCTGCTGGAGGACGACTTCTGCCCCAAGGTGTCCGACTTCGGCCTCTCCAAGCTCACCAGCAAGAAGGAGAAGGTGACCATGTCCCGCATCCGGGGCACGCGCGGGTACATGGCGCCCGAGTGGGTCATCCACCGCGAGCCCATCACCGCCAAGGCCGACGTCTACAGCTTCGGCATGGTGCTCCTGGAGATCGTCTCCGGCCGCCGCAACTACGGCTTCCGCCAGGACTCCGTCGGCAGCGAGGACTGGTACTTCCCCAAGTGGGCGTACGAGAAGGTGTACGTGGAGCGGCGCATCGAGGACATCATGGACCCCCGCATCCTCACCCACGTCGACGACGACGCCGACAGCGTCGCCACCGTCGAGCGCATGGTCAAGACCGCCATGTGGTGCCTCCAGGACCGCGCCGAGATGAGGCCGTCCATGGGCAAGGTCGCAAAGATGCTCGAGGGCACCGTCGAGATCACAGAGCCAGTCAAGCCCACCATCTTCTGCGTACAAGACGACTAGTCAACACTCAACAGTCTTCTTGCATGCTTCCTACGGGTCAAAGAAGAAGCTTGTACATCGATCATCTATTTGCTGACTGCTTCAGCTTAATTATTGCCCACCTGGGATGGGTTAATCAAGTCAAAGATAACCTCTCAAATCTCAACCTTAGTCTCAGTTGGAAACAGTTGGTTTGTTTTGGGCACATTCTTCTTATCTCAGAGCACCAGCAATGAATGAATATAAACAAGTATCCCCTGCCATTAACTCTGAATCGATAAGAGCATCACTAGCAGTACCCTCAAAATAGTCAAACACTCAAATTAACTGTTTTTTTAAGGATTGAGGTTAAAAGTTGGCGTGGAACAGAGCCTTCAAACCCATAAACCCTCAAAAAAATTGAATGCCCTACCCTCATTTTCCATCCCAACCTGCATAAACACAGGTTGAGAGGCAAAACTGAAGGGCCCTTCATTTTCGGTCAACGCACGGGGCGGGAGGGAAAAATCCCCAACTACCTCCTCCTGTGCTGCCTTCCCCGACCGCCGCCGCCCACGCTGGCCGCGATTCCGGCCGCCCTCCACCTCCCCTCGGCGTGAGCTCGCCGCAGCTGCTCCGTGCTCCCTGCCGCCGGATTCGCCCCTCCCCGCTGCCTCCGCCCCGCGCAGCAGCACGCCGAGCCGCGCGACCGCCAACGACGCCCGCCACGATTCTGGCCACCCTCTGCCTCCACTCGGCGCGCAAGCTCGCCGCGCTCCCCGCCGCCTCCCGCCCCACGCAACAATCGGCTAGAATATTCTGTTTTGAGGGCTGGTTTGAGGGTATTGATCTGCGCCGACAATTTTGGGCCTTCAAATTCGCGTTTTCTCGACCAAATCCTGATAAGTACTAATCAGGGTCTCTGCCATGGACCTCAACAGCTGTTAGTCACATATCACACGGCCTCTACCATGTTTCAGCCACCCAACCAATCAATCAACGCTTTGCCTC
This sequence comes from Poa annua, assembly GCA_026929855.1. Taxonomy (NCBI): domain Eukaryota; kingdom Viridiplantae; phylum Streptophyta; class Magnoliopsida; order Poales; family Poaceae; genus Poa; species Poa annua. The sequence continues at coordinate 1,512,010 of CM049430.1, forward strand.
CGTTTTAGGCTAATTTGGTTGCAAGGGGAAAGTATCCCAGGGTTTTAATCCCACAAGGGGAATTTCCACGAGCACATGGGATCCCCTGCCCCACGGGGAGATATCCCCCCTACAGATTTGGACACACACAGGAGGGGGAGGCGGGAGTGAGAAGAAAAGACGAGCACATACACAGCGGGCGGCGATGGTGTGGAGTTCGGAGACGGCGTCGACGGGGAAGAGGTCGATCTCACGGATGCTGCTCATGGAGCGGTAGCAGCTGCTGCGGCGGCCGACGGAGGAGGGCCGGGACTCGACGTTGATGTCCTCGTCGGCGACGGAGGAGGAGAAGCTGGTCCGGTGGTGGTCGGTGGAGAGGGAGACGGAGAGGGAGGTGAGGTCGGCGAGCACCACGATCTCCAGGTCGACCGCGCGCGTGGCCAGCACGTGGTCATCAGAGGGAGGCGGAGGATTTTGATGGAGGCGGTCGCCAGGCGGAGGGGCTCGGAGGCTGAGGCATCGCGCCGTCGGGAGAGCGAGCCGGGGAATTCCTCCCGACCTCTCGAGGCGTGGAAATCTCTCCCGGGGAAGGGTCACGGAAAAGGCAGGAAAACCTCGCCTCGCGGGCATCCAAACGCGACGGTGCGCTTCCCCAGATCAAATCGGCCCGTGGATTCACCTCCCAGGGAATAAGCGGGGATCCTCCCGGGATCCCTTGCAACCAAACAAGCCCTTTAAGGAAAAACAAGTGCCTTCACCTTCACCCGTGCGCGTGTATATTCGATGTCCAACGGCGGAGCCATTTCTGAAGGCAAAGGTCAATTTCCCATATGAACGTGCCTGAATTCAGCATCGATGAGAAGCCCACAGTCTACGCCATGGACAAACATATGTGTATTCTTACCCTGTTGTCGACTATACCGTAGTTGAGTCATTCACGCAGCCTCAAAACATGATGTTCATGCCTACAGTGAATGCGGTTGAGGCTCCTTTCATTTCATGAACCTTTCCTCTGATCAAGGGAGCAACTCCTTTTGTTGCTCGGACTTTAGCTGGGAGAATGATACCAAGACACCTCACATAACATCTCTGCTTGCATCCATTCCCACCTCGATAGAGGTCGAAGAATCTGCATTCTTCCAGAACAATGCCACTATTCAAACAATGAATGAATAAAAACAAGTATCCCCTGCCATTAACTCTGAATCGATAAGAGCATCACTAGCAGTGCCCTCAAACTGGTCAAACACTCAAATTAACTGTTTTTTTAGGACTGAGGTTGAAAGTTGGCGCAGAACAGAGCCTTCAAACCCATAAACCCTCAAAAAAATTGAATGCCCAACCCTCATTTTCCATCCCAACCTGCACAAACACACGTTGAGAGGCAAAACTGAAGGGCCCTTCAGTTTCGGTCAACGCACGGGGCGGGAGGGGAAAATACCCAACTACCTCCTCCTGTGCTGCCTTCCCCGACCACCGCTGCCCACGCCGGCCGCGATTCCGGCCGCCCTCCACCTCCCCTCGGCGTGAGCTCGCCGCAGCTGCTCCGCGCTCCCTGCCGCCGGATTCGCCCCTGCCCGCCGCCTCCGTCCCGCGCAGCAGCACGCCGAGCCGCGCGACCGCCAACGACGCCCGCCACGATTCTGGCCACCCTCTGCCTCCCCTCGGCGCGCAAGCTCGCCGCAACTGCGCCGCGCTCCCCGCCGCCTCCCGCCCCACGCAACAATCGGCTAGAATATTCTGTTTTGAGGGTTGGTTTGAGGGTACTGATCTGCGCCGACAATTTTGGGGCTTCAAATTCGCGTTTTCTCGACCAAATCCTGATAAGTACTAATCAGGGTCTCTGCCATGGACCTCAACAGCTGTTAGTCACATATCACACGGCCTCTACCATGTTTCAGCCACCCAACCAATCAATCAACGCTTTGCCTCCGTTTTAGGCTAATTTGGTTGCAAGGGGAAAGTATCCCAGGGTTTTAATCCCACAAGGGGAATTTCCACGAGCACATGGGATCCTTTGTCCCACGGGGAGATATCCCCCCTACATATTTGGACAACACAGGAGGGGGAGGGTGGAGTGAGAGGAAAAGACGAGCACATACACAGCGGGCGGCGATGGTGTGGAGTTCGGAGACGGCGTCGACGGGGAAGAGGTCGATCTCGCGGATTCTGCTCATGGAGCGGTAGCAGCTGCTGCGGCGGCCGACGGAGGAGGGCCGGGGCTCGACGTTGATGTCCTCGTCGGCGACGAAGGAGGAGAAGCTGGTCCGGTGGTGGTCGGTGGAGAGGGAGACGGAGAGGGAGGTGAGGTCGGCGAGCACCACGATCTCCAGGTCGACCGCGCGCGTGGCCAGCACGTGGTCGTCAGAGGGAGGCGGAGGATTTTGATGGAGGCGGTCGCCAGGCGGAGGGGCTCGGAGGCTGAGGCATCGCGCCGTCGCAAGAGCGAGCCAGGGAATTCCTCCCGACCTCTCGAGGCGTGGAAAGCTCTCCCGGGGAAGGGGCGCGGAAAAGGCAGGAAAACCTCGCCTCGCGGGCATCCAAACGCGACGGTGCGCTTCCCCAGATCAAATCGGCCCGTGGATTCACCTCCCAGGGAATAACCGGGGATCCTCCCGGGATCCCTTGCAACCAAACAAGCCCTTTAGGGAAAAACAAGTGCCGTCACCTTCACCCGTGCGCGTGTATATTCGATGTCCAGCGGCGGAGCCATTTCTGAAGGCAAAGGTCAATTTCCCATATGAACGTGCCTGAATTCAGCATCGAAGAGAAGCCCACAGTCTACGCCATGGACAAACATATGTGTATTCTTACCCTGTTGTCGACTATACCGTAGTTGAGTCATTCACGCAGCCTCAAAACATGATGTTCATGCCTACAGTGAATACGGTTGAGGCTCCTTTCATTTCATGAACCTTTCCTCTGATCAAGGGAGCAACTCCTTTTGTTGCTCATACTTTAGCTGGGAGAATGATACCAAGACACCTCACATAACATCTCTGCTTGCATCCATTCCCACCTCGACAGAGGTCGAAGAATCTGCATTCTTCCAGAACAATGCCACTATTCCAACAGTCTCTCGTGGGTTGTGATGGGTAATGCTAATGTTGATCTTGCCGACTTGGAACCATACATGAAGTTCCTGATGGATGGTGTTTCAGATGAGTCAGTTGAAAGCATTTTAAGCTGTGATGGATCTCAGGACGTGCTCGGCAACATGGACCTTTGGACTTTCGATGACATGCCCATTTCTGTCGATTTCTACTGAGGTATTGAGGTCGATTGCCTGTACATATAGACAAAGGGTAAACATCTGCAGGTGTGGAAATAACTCACTTTTACACTTCTATTTCTATTTCCATGATTATTCCCATCTTAACTTTTCAGGAATAAGAATTCTGACATCAGGACGTGCTTGTGTCAGGCGCCTCTGTTGAGCAGTAGTAATATTTTTATACGTTGCTTGGTATAATATAAGCATGGAACATAAGAAATTATAAATACGTTGAATACGTATCAATAGGCTGTGCTTAGGGCATTCCTCATATATCTCATATCAGTCCTGCATGTTTCTCTAAACACAAAAGTGCTATGGTTATATTTGAGTGATGCGGCCGAACACACCGATGAATGCAAAATGCTTGGACGCAAAGAGCATGCTCTGCATGTATAAGCGATGTAATTGACACTACTCGAAATCCCGAGGAAATTGCAGCTTCCACCATATTCATCCCCTCGTGTTGCACAAAACACCACATCCATCATTTTTTTACGGCTTCCACCATGTTGTGATCTAATCATTGTGTTTTTCATTAATTGGTCGCCTAATTAATTTATTAACTCCATAGCAAGCAAAAATGACACTTACCATGTATGACAAAACTTGTTGATTGAAAAATTATGAATTTTTTCATGCACTTAGCAACATTTTTTTACTTTAAAACATTTTGTATGATTATATTTCAAAATGAATACCCTTGGCACACTAAAAACACCTTAAAAATTGACATAAAAATGCATTTATAAATTTTCTATCTACAAGTTTTGTTCAGTATTTCAAATGAACAATTAATGTTTAAAATATTTTTTATTAAACCTTTTAAATTATGATTTTATGAGTAAAAATATTGTTCATGAGTTGCTTATGGTGTCACATCACATATATTTTATATGTAAAACAATCTAAACTTATAATAGAGTCTATATATTTTGACGACAATCCAAGCATTGAAATTCAGGACTAAGTATCAATTTGCTTGCAATGGAGTTAATAAATTGGTTAGGTGATCAATTGATGGAAAATACAATGATTAGACTACAACCTGGTGGAAACCGTAAAAAAATGATGGAAGCGATGTTTCGTGCAACATACGGGAAAGGACATGGTGGAAGCTGCAATTTCCTCCGAAATCCCTGCATGGTTAGATGGCCTACTCTGATATAGTACTAGTACTAAATTAGGAATTACCATGTCAGGTCAGGTTGTTGACGAAGAGTGAGTGAACCAAACCACGAGCACCGGTTTTTGGGCAAGCCGTTGCATATGTTATCTTAGGAGGGCATGCATGAAGATCATATCATTAGGTTTAGTCAAAGCTCGGCCGGTTAGTTAGGCCGATCCAGTGGTTAGCGGCAGTTGCAGTACGATTAGCTCCGCTGATCCCATGGCACAATTCGCGGGCACGTACGCCCGCGCGTTTCCTGCGCCACGTACGCGCCGCCGAGTTTACCGTTTCAATTCACATCATTTTCTGTTTGGAAAATTAACCAGCTTCTTTTGAAAACATAATCAGATGCAGCTCTAATTAAAATCACAAAAGTAAGCAAGTAGAGTACTTCTACTTCCCTGCTTGTATCGTATGGACTACCAAGATGATTGATTCCCTTACGTTTCTTCCAGGGAAGCTAATTCAATCTGCCCATCACTAAAAGTGGGATTAAAGTTGGATGATGCAGCTCTTAGTAGTAGTAGCTAGCATTCGGTACGCGATGCCCTTTTGTTTTGCAAAAAAGGTCATACAGTAGTATCGAATCCTGGCCGGGCCCCTCACAACATCCTTCTCCCCAGGTGCTGCCAAATGTGGGTCCCACGGAGAACCAAATAAAACTTATAATTCCAAATAGGGCCCACCTTTAGAGCGACGACAGAACCTAACCTGAACTGATTTTTGTGAGTGTTGTTTTTATCCACACCATTGTTGTCTCACTTTAGTCCTCCGGGTTCTGCAAAATTCCATTATCCCCAGAGCTTATGGTTGTTGTTTGAGCAGCAATAGTATATAGTTGTACCAATAATATGCCCAACGCAGATATTAATATGCGAATTTACGTAGCTGTTTGCAAAATTATATCGTAAATTTTCAAACAAACCTAAAAGGAACATGGAAGTGTTTTGTCGAGTGTTCACGGGTGGCACTTGAAAAGAGATTGAAGTATGCTCCTTTAATTCATAGGACGAGGAGAGTGTATGACTAGGATTGGTATGACATGTTTAGTTGAATTCTATGAGAAGAGAAAATTTCTTTGATTGGTAAAGGAATTTTTTTATGAGGTTGGAGCTCATGTTATTTTTCTATGGGGTTTGTACTATGAGATGTTTTTCTTATAGGATTGGATCAAACGGCTTCAAAAGGAAAAATTCCCCTAGGATTTCAATACTACAACAATCATTTAAAATACCTATGAATCAAAGGAGTCCTTAACACAAAATGCAGAATATGAAGTAGACATATGATGGGGTTCAAAATTCTAAACCTAGCATATTTGTTGGCTTGATGACAAAAGAAATAGCATATCACATCCTTAAGAACGCTTACGTTATGTCTATTGTCCGTTGCAAGATCTGATGTCACAATGTGCGGAGAATAACACTTCATGAAGATCTCTTACGTGATGTACATGGCTATGCCTGTGTTGTCATATATATTGTCAGTTGCAAGGTCAAATGCCCCAATGTGCCAAGAATAACACATCCTTAAGGTCTCTTACGTAATGTCTATGGGTATGCATATTGTTCACATACGTATTGTCTGTTGCAAGGTCAAATGTCCCAATGTGCCAAGAGCAGCATATCCTTAAGGTTTCTTACGTGGTGTTTGTGGCTATGCTCGCGTTGCCATTGTATTGTCCATTGCAAGGTCAAATGTCCCAATGTGCCAAGAATAACACATCCTTAGGTTCTCTTGCATGATGTCATGGCTATGCTCACATTGCCATATATATATATATATTGTCCGTTGTAAGGTCAAATGCGCCAAGAAATTTCTATCTATTTGACATTATGAGGTGCCCATTTGGACATAGCAGCTATCTTTTATATCTGCATGCATGCATTACATTAAAATAAATATTTGTTAAAATAAATATTTATAATCGTGACATATAGCAATCCTTCTTATATAGCTTAAATAATTTCGTATTTTCTAGAGTTATGGTCAAATCTTCCAAGAGAAACGTGGAGCCAATCAGTAAACTCAGTCGTGGTGATGAAGACGAGCATCTCATTACTACAAGAACCGCCGAGATTGGTGGTAAGACATCAACAAGAACAAACTAAGCAATTGACCGTACAAAATAGCACTCGCTCTGTTTCAATTTATATAAGAAAAATGGATGTATATACACATGCTATAAATTTAGACACATTCACTTTTTTACAAGAGAGAATTCATCTACGTCCTCCGTTTCAAATTAGATGATTTATAACCGGGGGAGTAACCAAAAGAGACCCTGCAGAAATAAACAAAAAAGGCGTGTGCCAAGAGACAAAATATGCAGCCCCAACAGCTGTGGCCTCATCAGTCCAACAACGCGTCTTTTCCGCCCACAAACCGTTTCCTACCCCTCCCGTCCCCTTCACCTCCGCTCCCCCCTGCTCCTGCTCCTTCTCCTTCTCCTTCTCCGGTGGTATCCATCCATCCGCCGCCAGCTCCGCCTCCCCTCTCGCTCGCCGTCTTCTCCGTGTCCGGCCCCCGTCTCTCCGTTTGCGGTGAGCACTCTGAATCTTGGCTCCCCGAGCCTTTACCTTTCTTTCAGTACATAGTGTGCAAGTACAGCCCCCCTGTTGCATGCGTTGCGTCCGCGGCACCATGGGAGGTTAGGGTGTTCTTGATTTGGCTCGCCTCCCATGGCAGCCGTTTCTAAGTGGGGTTTTAGTTGGGCGGAAGAGAAAGGGTACCGGCCGGGGGGTGATGTCAGAGACGGACCACCGTGTGATGTTCTAATTTTATTTTTTACCCTCTTGCTCCTGATTGTTCACAGCTTCGATGTTTGTTTGTTCCGTTTCATTGTTCTTGGTAGCTTTAGTCCCGAGTCTTCGTTTTTTTTTGCCCTCGTGCTCCCGATTGATCCCAAATTCGATGTTTGTTTCTCCACTTTCCTGTGTTAAATCCTAGTGGGGGGGATGGACGGGAATAAGACTGTTACATGATGGTTCAAGTACGATCTCTTCTTTTCGTGTACAATGATTTATTGGCTGAAACCGTTTTAATGTTCGCGCTAGTCACAAAGCGTAGAACTGAGGTTTATGCATTTCCCTTTGCTTCTCATTGTACTCGGTAGCTTAGTTCTGAGTCTCGTGATGGGAAAATTCAGAATCTTGATGTTCTCCTGCAGTGTTAGACATACCATGGCGGTGAATGGTAGACTTGATGGGCATTTACTTGTAGTAATTGTTTGTGTGATCATTACTTTTCTGGTAACTGCCTATGCAAGGAAAAGAGCCAACTTATGTCATTTTCCGTCTTGATTTAATGAGGAGAAGATATCCAGCTGCTTTTGTTTTGTAGATGCTTGACAATTTGCGGCACCCTGTATTGGAAAAAAAGAGAGGAAGATAGGCCTGTCGTGTTTTCTCATGGCTGCATGTCTGATTCAGTTAGCACATCTTTCTAAGAGAATCAGTTACGAATTGACTGTAGAATAAAGCACGAAGGTCATTCTCACCTCAAAGCATGATAAAAGGAGAATCGTATATGTCCATCCATACCTGCCCCCTCTGCTTTCCCCAAGTAAAACCTATATAGTTTTTCCATCTGCAAGTAGTTCAACTGTTTGTCATAGCTTTGCTGTCTGCGAGGGAAACTGACTGCAAAAGGCTGCAACAGTCCAGCTACCCATTCTTTAGAAAATGTCTTAGTAAACCAAAATGAACATGACAGCGATGTTTTTGAGCTCAGCAGATTTCGTCAACTGTATGATGTAAACAAAAAAGAATCTACTAACTACTGGCTTGCTTAAGTGGTTAACGCGTTTGTGCAAATTGTGGTACTTCAAGGTCCTAGCTTTCTAATGAGTTTGTATATTATATAGTTACTCCCTCCGTTTTTTAAATATAAGATGTCTTAGCATTTGTCCACATTCACATGTATTCAAATGTACCTAGACACGTTTTAGTGTATGTTCACTGATTTTAGTACGCATCTAGACATATGTAGAACACCTAAAGCATCTTATATAAAAAAACGGAGGGAGTAGTTATTTAATTATATCTTTACATTTTTTTGGTTTGCGTGGGCATTTTATTAACATTCATGAATATTTGACAAATGTTACTTTGCTGCATACGGTTTGTTTTAAGAGAGTGTTTTAAAAAAAGATCTTTCAGAATCTGAGGGTACAGCTTTGTACAATCGGAACCATTCAGACCATCAAAAACAATATAAATAATCAAGTTGAATTCTCTTTTCGTGGAAGATTTGCAGGATCATCACTTGTGGGCACTTTCAGTACCTAGAAGCCACTCTTTTCGTAATATTTCTGGTCAGAGGCTGCGAACTCGATTTGTAAGGGCGTGAAGATGGACTACCCTGCTGGTTCTTTCTTTTCATCATGGCCTAGCAATTCGGATTCTGAGAATTATAGTTTTATTGATGGTTCAGTGGAATCATACGGAGAAGAAGGAAGCATGCCATCTACAGGCTATTTCAGAACTAGATCAGATCACGAGTTAAAGTTTGATGAGCATGAAAAGAACAACACTATACTTACAAATGGATGCTTGCAGTACAACACCCAGACAGATCTGTTACCAGGTGAGAATCTGTCGAAGGATAAGTCTTCCAACAGCCTTGTGGATCTTCAACAACTTCAGTACAATAGGAGTCTACAAAGTAATTTAACCCCCCCAAGGATTCTTCAGTGCAATTCAACACCTGAAACATTTGGTCCGCAGTTAGATAACCCTGGCCTTCTGGAGCTACCTCATGCCTTGTCTAGTTCAATTGAAAGCAATGAGAGTGAAATTTCAGCTTTTCTTGCCGATGTACAAGTTGTTTCTTCAGGCTCGACTTTGTGTTCCACATTCCAAAATGTTTCTTCCTACATGGAACCAGTAAACCTAGAAGCTTTCAATTTTCAAGGGGCAGAAAATGCTGCTATGTTCAATACAGGCCATTCAAATGGGAATCTCTCAGTATTTGATAACACTACCATGGCATCACTACATGTAATGCTCACAGCAAACATATAAATATAACCATATTCGTACTACTATCTAGTTCATGTAATGGAATGTTCGTTCTTGTGGTAATGCAGGATAACAAAGAGTTTACCAATTGTAGCATCTCATCTTTTGCTACCACCCAGCAGTCACAACTAGCTACTGGTGGTTTGAAGGCTGAACAACAGGTTATAGTTTTGGAACTCTGCCTCTAAACAACAATTTCTATAAGACTGTAACTGCAACTGAATGTTCACTCAAAACGGTACCGGTGAATTAATTTCCATTTTTCATATTGTAGGAGCAAACTATGATGTGTAATATTCCTCTCCCTTCTTTCGGTTCTGGTAGTCCGATGTCCATTACTGAAGCACAAGCGACATTCATTCCTTCAAAGGTTATTGTTAGCATTTGTTATCTTATTCAATGTTCCTTTTAATATTTATTTGTGTTCATATCTAACTGAGTTGGACTTTGTTCACAACTGTTCAGATAACATCGATGATCCATAGAAGTGAGTGCCCTGTCCCTATCAGTCGGCCTTCTGATGCGCAACCCCAAGCAAATTCGGCTCATGGAAATAGTGTAAGTGCAAAACCACGCGCAAGGGCTCGTCGTGGACAGGCAACTGACCCTCATAGCATTGCTGAACGGGTGAGTTTTTCTGTACCATTCACATCAGATAATTCAAGATGTTGCAGAATTTATTTTCACTGGATGATTATTTGTCTGTGAATTTGTGTGGGTTGCCCTAGCATAGTCTTTACTGGAATTTTTTCTGTACTGCAGCTTCGCAGAGAGAAAATTTCAGAGAGAATGAAAGGTCTCCAAGATCTTGTTCCAAACTCCAATAAGGTATTCTTTTTATTTTCGTGTGTGTGTGTGTGTGTGTGTGTGTGTGTGTTTTTATTTATGTTAGTACAGAAGGCGCCGAAACGTTTCCTCTCCCCCTATTCCACATGCCGTTGCTATCTCCATCATAATTCTTCAATTGTTGTCAATCAATATCTTTGGTAAAACGCTAGAAGCTCAAATATTTATCATTTGTGTATAATGGAACCTGAAGAGATGGGTTATGGTAATAACCGACAATATATGAAGGGAACGTATGTACAGAAGTACTATTTTAAATTGGCCCAGTGAAACAGCTGAAGCAAGCAATTATTTAGATGTTGAGACTTGAAGAGTGCAGCTAACATTGGTCTCAATTATACCAGTTAGGGATCACATATTGTGTTATTGGCCAAGTTTTTGTTGAATGTGCTTAAAGTTCTGGGCATGTTGGTTTGTAGCCACACTTCGCCAAACTAGAGTTTGGAAATTTGAACTTTTGTGGCCTTTATCTGGCTAGATCCTTACTTGTAGGGTGTCACAGTATTCTAGCAGCCATGCACCATGCCTCACAGGTCATAGGCACAAACTCCTCTGAAACTCGCATATGTTGTTGTGGGCTGGTGGCTGATTTGAGCGCAACAAAAAGTGTGGAACATCTACCTCTATCAATGAATGATTAGAAATTTATCAAAATTTAATAATTTTATGACTTCTTAAGGTGCCCGACAATAAAATAGTATTAAAAAATTCTAATTGATAGTCATCTTTTGATTTGAGCAGACAGATAAATCATCAATGCTCGATGAAATAATTGATTATGTGAAATTTCTTCAGCTTCAGGTGAAGGTACGGCCACAAACAAGTTTATGAGTAGACTTGTGTTATTCTTCCTCATTTCCTTTTCTTGTAAATAAGTTGTCCTGGTTTCTTCATTACAGGTCTTAAGCATGAGTAGGCTAGGTGCTCCTGGGGCAGTTCTTCCCCTCCTCGCGGATTCTCAAAGTGAGGTATGAAACTTATTTGCATAAATTGGATAGATTATTGTCGTGACTGCTGGCATAAAGAACATAGGATAAACAATGGCATACTTTATGCGCCTCCATTGTTGAGATCATTATATGTTCCCTCTGTTTTTTTAATATACCAAACAAGATTTCGAAATTTTATGGAGATTATGACTCGATCAAAATAATAATTATCTCAAGCTGCTGTTTTCTTCGTTGCTCATTCTGTCATTGCTACATTTTTCTTTTCAGTAGAACAACAACATATTAATCCCAATGCCTTAAAGCACAGCTATGACATGATGACTTGTTGTAGGAATCTTAGTGGTCCACTTGCACTGTAGTTACAATTTATATTCTATTGAGTGTCTTTTATTTAGTTGTGTGTAGCCAAATCCAGTTTACTAGTACCCATGCTGATGAATCAATACTTCATGGAACTCCTCTTCTCTAGAATGCGCCATGTACTCAGGTATTGCATTGCACTGCCATGTTTTCCACAGGGCCGTAGCAGTTCGCCTCTATCAGCTCCAACCATTTCACAGGGGCTACCGGACATAGCAGACCCGGAAGATAGCTTGGTTTTCGAGGAAGAGGTCATAAAGCTAATGGAGACAAGCATCACCAAAGCAATGCAGTACCTTCAGAACAAGGGCCTCTGCCTGATGCCTATCGCCCTTGCTTCAGCCATATCCAACCAGAAAGGCATGTCTGCTGCTACGATCCCTCCCGAGAGGTGAAAGCCCAGAACACATCATGCTCCTCCCTCCGCCGTCACCGTCACCATAGACGTTATGAGAGGACTAAAACGCCGGGAATAAAAAGATAGGAAGTTTCTGACTAAAGCCAAGCATATACCCTAATCTACCAGTTTACTTCTAAGAAACCTATAGCTTTTTTTCTTTTCCTTTCTGTTGCACATCAGTTGCTCTGTATTCTTTTGTTTTTTTTGGATTGCAACGGCTCGCTAACTGGGTGCAAGTGTTTTGACACCTTGGATTGTTATACATGAACCATGCGCTATAGTCCTGCTGTGCATACAGAGCACAACCAATATACTGCTTCAGTTTGTGCTCGATCTGTGAGATACCAACAAATTCAGTTGGTGTCTGGACATACCCAGCTATCGGCAGCACTGCTGGTGCTCGTGTACCAGCTACAGCGTCAGCATGGGCCTAATGTGAGGTGGACTACAAATAGTGAGGCTAGTTGGTCACTGAAGTGACGCTACTTATTCCTTTCTCTCTGTTGATTGGTATGCTGATCCTACTTAGAAATGGTACCTTAAGATTCCTTGCATTCTACTCTCTCCGTTCCAAATTAGATGACTTCTAATTGTCTACATGTGGATGTATCTAGACATATTACATGCATAAATACATCCACATGTAGACAAATATTAATTTTGAACGGAGGCTCGGAGGAAATAATCTATGCGCTCAAAACACTTTAATTATCCTGGTTTTTACTGAAATTCTTGTTGTTTTCTGATCCCATAAGATTTAAGAGGACATGCACTCCAGTCTTCATGTCTTTTGGTGCCTAGAATTACATTACAGTAAAATTTAGTCAAAAGTCAAAAGTCTAAACTTACTTCGAATAGAATATCAACAACTGCAATATTCAGTACATCTGTTATAAAAGCATATCTTATGGTGGATTTATTTATACTGATTTTATATTATAGATCTTCACTTTTAGGTGAACATACTTTGTGAAACTTAGAAATTATTGACTTCTGACTTTTAAGCCATATATTTCAAGATGGAGGGACTACAGATTAAAGAGGTCTTTTCTAAGTCTTTCTCCCCTCATGCCTCGTCACATTTGCTAGTCCATAGTTGTCCAGCTGTTCTTCAGACGCACCCATCAGCTTATCACTGCAGACATACTCAGCCAGAATTTCACCACTAAACAAGACATACAGGTTTTCGTCGACATGAAGCAATAGACTGATGTGATACGTTCGTGACTCGTCACCCAACATTTCCGATCGATCCATGTACGCCTCTTTGTCTCTCCACTAAGATCGCTCTCAGTGTCATGGCTATTTATAGCATCTAGCAGGGGGCACATGATTAGATCAGTGGCAACGATGAAGACACCTGCGAACAGATACATTTGAATTAAACTCCAGAAAACATTGCCCAACCCCCAAGGTGCGAAAACACAAGTGAATTAGTTCACATTAATCTCAAATGGGCTCTCACATAGTCACATGCTTTGAGCATGTTTCAGGCATGAAAATAAACTACAACAAAAGTGAATTAGTTCTCATTAACCTTGAGTGTGCTGAAATTGAATCCTTTAAGATACAATGGGCTGTGTTATTGGAGCTTTCATTATAAAATACTTAATGTTCCACTAATCCAGGACAAACTTACAAGAGAAGATCTTCAGACAGTAGTTGATAAAATCCTGAAAAGGATTGCAGGCTGGAGGAAAAAAGATACTTTCCTACGCTGCTAGGGCTATTTTGATCAATTCATGGTTGGTCAACATTGCTTTGTACGATATTTTTTCAAACTTTTCCCAAATGGTCATTAGGTTGATAAACTCACGGATGGAACCTTGTTTGTATGTCTTCTAGGGATAGACCTATGTCTTGGGGACGTAAAATATTTGTCTGGTAGCCTCTTTTTATACTTTATTAATCTTAAAAGTTAGTATCAAGTTGATACAATCCAAATGAGCTCACACTCGACCTTACATAGATAGGATACACACAGCCGCATAACCAAGAGAAAACAAAAAAGACACAAAATGTATATGAGAAACTTGTTAAACGCTTAAGAAGACTGAGATTTTATTCGTAATCTATGCTGCCATCCATGTGGGATAAAAATATCCCTTATCGTATTCTCCAACCGTGGGTAGACCTCCATAAATGGGCCTCTTTCCTCCGTATGTTGTAGACACTATAAAAATGGAGCAAATAGGTACCATATTAAAAACCAAAACCAAGTAATTTCTCAGAGCGACCATATTACGGCAATCACTTAGAATCTATACACGTAATCAGTTGCCAAATGTGCCACTACGTGACGGGCACAAGTTATACGCCACTTTAATGACTGGCCATATAGAATGGGTGAACTTGCATTGAATAGGTACTTTATTGTCTAATCATAATGTAAAACATTACTTCAACTTTCCAAGTCAGTTGTGGTTTGCAAGGTTATCTTTTATAAGTTTTGCACCTTTGCATAGATACCATGTGATTTTTTTTGACAAAGGTGTCCTCGTTCTACCAAGAAATAACATTATTATGAACTACCACTTCTGGATGGACGATAGCTATGTATATGAAATCCACCGAGAATTTTTCATCCTCATGTAGTTTCTAGAGGAATTCGTAATTTCCTTGCGTCAATTCGCCAACCGTCAAACAAGACTTTTCCACATTGCAAGTTGGGTCCAAATAAGTCACATATAAAGTGGGAGATGTTTCCATAACTCTTGTGATTGTAACACACACTTCTAAGGTATAATATTATACAGAGCTAGATTTTCTTCCTGGAGGATGGTATTTCCAAGCCACATATCCTCCGAGGATATAATTTTGGAGACATCCTCGATATTAATGATTCAAAGCAGAAGAAGTGTTTCTTCGTCGACATTAGTAATACCAACCTAGAAATACGACTCCCCGAGTTTCCAGTAGGGATAATGCTTTAGAGCTCATATACTTTATTTTCAGTAGAGTTTGTCATACCCCGTCTTCTAAAGAAGCTTAAAATCCATTTCGAAGGAGGGATTGGTGTTAAAGTTGCAGGTCTTGTAGACCAAGCCCGCCCTGATCTTTGGATCGGAAACAATATCCCACCTACTCGGTCAATGTTGATTTTATCATTCTCTACCAAAAGAAACTCAATCAGAAGTAGTCTAACATATGGATAACACATTTTTGGAGCCGGAAGAATAAATAATATAATGTACCATATTACATACAACTAAATTAATGAAAACGAATCTTATGGCAATCCTGATAGTAGTTTTTCTTTTCATCTACTTAGTAACTTCTCAAGATGATCCTCCCTTAGCTCCATTCGACATTTGATAGCCCAAATACCTAATTGCAAAATGGCCTTGCTTACATCGGCATAGCCTAAGACTTGTGAAAACAAGAGTAAATTTGTGAAAAGAAGAGTCAACAAGCCATAGGGAATGGTCCAACAAAAAAGTGCGCAAACGGGGATGACTCTCTTGTCAATGAAGAAGTGAAGCTCATAACAGCTCAGACAGCTAGACAACACAAAGAAAAGGCAAACACAAGCCATGCATTGGCATCATGAAGCTTGTTGCAAGAATCATTGGCCGAAATGGTGAAGGTATTTTCTAGTGCGAAGAGATTACATTGAGTTGAAGGATATGAAGAAATATGAATACTTTGTGACCTTCATGGGATGCAAGCCGATAAGCTGGCTAAGAACAAGTGACCAACTCTATGAGTATGAAGTCAGAATGTCTTAAGATTTATGTAGAAAAGGTTTCAATCGAGAAGATCAAAGCTCAATCATATGCGGAGACGCTTCGGATTGAGTTGAAGAAGTTGATGTTGCCTTTATGGTCGTGGAGGACCGGATCTTTACCATTGACACAAGTAACACGAACGGATTTTGGCTAACACTCATGAGTGATGTTTTTGATAATTATCCTATATATCTGTGGGGCCAAACTTGGTGGTAATGATTCTATCTCAATATGCAACCTATCCACTTCACTTACCCTTTTAGCCAACCAATTGTCCACATCAACCAACAAACATTCATTACTTATTGTCCATCTCTACATGCAAGTATGCACATCATTTTTCTCTAGACATTAAATTGTCCATGTCATCCTTTTTTTACCGTTTGAATGACAAGATCACATAATACCGCTAATCGTATGTTATGAAAACACCAGAATTAGTTTACCAATCAAGTGAATTGCACGCAGAAAAGGTTTGGACTGAGTCGAAGCAAGTTGATGCTACGTTGATGGTCGTGGAGGCCCGAATCTTGACCACTGACACAAGCAATATGGACCCAAAAACGAAGGTGGCTATGGATACGAAAGGTATGGCCAACTCCAGAGCTATGGAGGCGGAAAAGTTTAGGATTGGCACTAAAAAGGTTCATACTGATTTAAAACAAGTTTATGCTCCATGGTCGTGCAGGCCCGAATCATGACCGCAAACACAAACAACATTGAACGGTATAATTGGTTTGATCAACATCAGATAGGGATTTTGGCTAACACGCCTAAGTGATGTTTGTAATCATTTTGCTATATAGTTGTGCGGCTGAATTGGTGCCAGAAGTTGATATTGTTGGTTGAACTTTAATCTTATTTCTATATTTGTGTGCTTTTAGTTTGTTGGTATTTGTGCGCACAACTCAATCAATGAGCAAAGAATGGCGAAAGTTATATGAAAATAAAAAAAATGACAGGTCCGTTTAGGGTGCCATGTGGGACACCTGTCCACGCCCCCTAACGGATAAAATTTGGAAGGTAGAGACAAAAACGACATTACGCCACGGGAGATGATTAAACATAGTGTCTATCGTAATACTATTACTCACAATATGAGTGCTCTAATTATTATTTTTATTTTCTTACTATATTCAGCCGTGTCACTTCATACTCAAAGTAAAAAAATGTGGACAGACTAATATAGTGTGTATGTCTATTTTTCGTTGCTGCTAGCATAGTAAATATTTTTTCCATGATTGCCATGTTACAAGCATCCATTAGAGTGCACAAACGCTAGAGGACAAGATGTGGTGGCTAACCGTCCCCTGTTTTCTTATACTATTGCCCCGTTGATAACGAGATGGTCGGATGGTAAAGTATGCTTTTAATAAATCCAAGCAAACCTTTCACAAATCCAAGCAAACTTTTGGTAAATTCAAACATACTTTTCGTAGGCATCCTCGGATTGGCCTAGGAGATCGAATTGATTATAGAAACATGAGTTTAAGTAATAGATTTATTAGTGAAGAAGGAAAAATATTATCTAGACGAATAAATAGATTAGTATCACTTCTTTGCCCACATCACCGGATAAGGCTAAGCTGTTGCTGTCACACAGTCTAGGAATTATTTATTTTCAATCCGATTGAGGAATATTATTAACAACTAAGATGATAACGTTGGTGAGGTAATGGCGCCGGCCCACCCGACCCCAGCGAGGTAAAGATGGAGCCACGGCTACTAAACCATGAGCTGCACATGATCGACATTGCTAAGCGTACCAAACATTTACCTACTAAACCATTTTTATGCAAACAGTTCAATAAAACTAATCAAACGCCTTAATGGAAGGCCATGATGCATCAAGTCTGACTTGTAATAAGAAAATACATAGCTACTTGTACACAGGCCTTCCGATGATTAGCACCCAGCCCCCTACCCTAGCAACCATACAACAGAGTACCAACACCTCCATACCCTTCCTCCCCTTCCCAAGAATTCCATTCGAAATTTAGCATATAGCCAACACTCTGGTGAACCCCAGGCTCCTCACAAAGAAACCAACCGAACAATGGCGTTCAGAGGCTCCAGCTGCCATCCTCACCCAGCTTCTTCCTCCATGACC
Organism: Poa annua; assembly: GCA_026929855.1. Lineage (NCBI taxonomy): Eukaryota > Viridiplantae > Streptophyta > Magnoliopsida > Poales > Poaceae > Poa > Poa annua. The sequence goes on from CM049430.1 coordinate 1,529,849, forward strand.
ACCGTCGGCCCAAGGTTGGGCGCAAGGAAGCCGGCGGCAGCCTTGAGCTTCAGAACCTCTGCAGCCCATGGCTGCAACTCATCATCGCACCTCACCTTTGCTTCAGCAAACAGCAACAAGGTATCTCTCCTCCTTTGGTTGGTACTCGCTTGTTACGCGCTTGCAACATCCATGCTTGTGCTTGATCCGATAATTAAGGTAGTGCTATCTTAATTAAGAGTGTCTCTGAATTGGTGTTTGCTAGGTGTTCGAGGACCAAGTGAGAGGGATCGTGTGCTACAGGGATGACACGGGGGAGCTCGTCTGCGAGGGCTACGACGAAGGCCCGAGGCTCGGAATGCGGCTGCCGGAGAAGGCCTGCTTCCCATGGTAAATCCAAGGGATCATCTCATCAGAAACAACAAGGTTGTTGTGTTCTTGTGTACCTGAAACTTTCTCCTCTTATTTGTTGTTGTTGTTGTTGTTGTTGTTGTTGTGAGCAGGCCTGTAGGAGTTCAGGTCACCGATTTCATCCACCTGGCGACGCTGCGGGTTTTCGAAGACGGCGTCGACGGCGTTCTTCCACGCAAGAATGATCAGAAGTGGCAGCTCTGAATTAAACAAGGGGGGCACGATCAACTAAGAGCAATAATTGGAATTAAAGAAAATAACTGTAAGCACGGAGCTTGTGTGAATTGCCCTGCATCACACTACTTTGTTCTGCAAATAGCTATTTTTTTTTTGTTTTCGGTATAGCAGTGTGCTTTAATCACCTGTAAGGCGATGATGGTATTGTTGTACAGATAGAAACGGTTCAGAAAGGTTTCTGAAAGTCTGAGATTTTGATACTACTCCATTTGCGTCGATGAAAAGAGAGACGAGGAGATCTGAATGTCTGATCATCGCAATATGTGACCTCTGCCCTCTGGGGTATAATCCTCTTGCTCTCATTGGGCTGGGCACTGAAGTTCTTTAAAGCATTTCTTAAAGCAAAGTACATCATAATTTTCAGCTGGCAAAGTCTTGTCGCTCGCTCATGGAAATAAAGAAAATAAATAAATGGTACAGTTCTGAAGAACGAATCAATCACCAACAGGTAATGGAGAACTAAACTGATAGAACTCTTTTCATGTATTGTTCTGTGGATGTCGGCATCATTGTAGACACGTCAGACAGTAGTGTCTCCTTAACCTCTTCTGCACGCCGCGTCATCGCCAATTATCAGCTTCAGCCAACAGAACTATTTTGGACATTTAACAACTACATGAAGTCGTTTGGTACAAAGGATCACCAATCACTATGAGCTCCTCCTCTTCCTAAAAAAAGTCAAATCACCATGCAACCTCCCAAATAATAACAGCGAATTGGGTAATTTCGTCCAACACTCTAGTGCAAGCTGCCACGGATCTTTCATATTCACTTTGAGATAGGTGGAGTATACACTTTTCTTGCTTGCACCAACATCGTTGTGTACATTATGATTCTTGGCAACTTTTTTCTTCCCTCATATTCAGATTTCATTTCTTCTTTTTACCTCAACATCGTCCTCTCAAAATGCATCAACAATCGGACAATATGGAAATCTTATTTCAAATGGTTCTTCATTGCATTGTTGAAGCTCCCACATAGTTGTGAGCTCCCACCGTTCCCCAATATAAGATATTATAGGTGTTTCACATATTGTATAGATTCAGATTAAAATGAGTACACATACACTAAAACATGTCTAGATGCATGTGAATGTGGAAAAGGCCTAGAATCTTATATTAGGAAACAGAGGGAGTTCTTTCTCTCTCCCAAACTGAAGACATCTCTCGTACTAACATTCAGACCTTGTTCGGACTTCGGAGAGCCAGAAATGGGAATCTTGGTTCTTTCTCATTGATGTTTTGAAGCGTAATTGCCCGATGTGGTGTTCCTGTCGGAGACCCACCTTGATCGTTATCCGGCAGATTGTCTTCGTAGAAGGATGAACATGGACTTTAGTATAATTCAACCTAGCGATGGAAGGAGAGGTGGTATCTTTCTCATGTGGAGACAGGGAATTAAGACCCAACAATCTTATGCTTGTCCGAAGTACATAGATGTGATTTTTGATGAGGGTGGTAATAAACTGTGGAGATTCACTGGCATGTACGGAGAGTTTAAATGGTCTGAAAAGTACAAGACGTGGGATAGGATCCGAAGTATTCATCAGCAAAATAATTTACCTTGGCTGTTGATGGGGGATCTAAATGAAATCCTTTACTGCCATGAAAAAGAGGGAGGCAATATTAGACCGGAAAGGTTCAGAAAAGCGTTCCATGATGCTCTTGATGCTTGTAATCTGGAGGATATTGGATATATTGGAGACCCCTTCACGTGGTTTAGAGGGGAAATTAGAGAGAGATTGGATAGAGGGCTTGCAAATAGCAACTGGAGTCTTATGCACCCGAACGCGGCAATTGTCCATCTTGAGTATAGTCATTCGGATCATAGACCCCTCTTGTTGGATACTGAGTTCTATTCTTCTCCACAAGGTCAACCTGGCCCGAAGCAATTAAGTTTTGAAGCTAGATGGCTGAAGGAGGATGGGTTCCGTGAAATCGTGGAGGAACATTGGAATGCTACGTCAGTTGTGGACTCGCCGATCGACGTTCTCAGTCGCCTGCGAGCCATGCACGCTGGGCTGCGTGCTTGGGACGCTAGGGTCTTGATGCGGCCCAAGAAGCAATTGCGTCAAGCACAGCGTGAACTGGACAACCTTATGCGTGGACCAATAGCGAATATTACGGAAGATAGGAAAAATGAGTTGGCTCGCTTAATTGAGAAGTTATTAGAGCAAGAAGAGATAAACTGGAGTCAGCGGGCTAGAGCAAATTGGCTAAAAGAGGGAGATAAAAATACAAAATATTTTCATAGCTTTGCCAGCCAAAGGAGAAAGAAGAATCTGATTAAACAACTCAAGGACCCTTCGGGTCAGAGTGTAGAAGGAACAATGGAATTAGATCCTATTATTCTACAGTACTTTTCTAATCTTTTTTCCACTGATAATACTGATATTGATCCTGTTTTCCTTGATAAGATTATTCCAAAGGTCACCGATGAGATGAATGCAAACCTGATTGCCCCTTTCTTCGCGGAAGATGTGAAGAAAGCTGTTTTTAGTATAGGGGATTTGAAAGCTCCAGGACCGGATGGTCTGCATGCTATCTTCTATAAAAAGTTCTGGCATCTCGTTGGCGATGATATTACTTCGGCTGTTCTTCAGGCTATTAATGACAGGGTGATTCCGCCGGGGTGGAATGAAACTATCATTGTCCTTATTCCAAAGGTTGACAATCCGGAGGAGGTATCACAATTTCGGCCTATTTCTCTTTGCAATGTTGTGTATAAAATTATTTCCAAGCTTATGGCAGCTAGGTTGAAGGTGATTCTCCCGGATATTATCTCTCCTACTCAAAGTGCTTTTGTCCCTGGGAGGCTTATAACTGATAATGTTTTGGTGGCGTATGAATGTGTTCACACAATCAAGAACAAAAGAAAGGGGAAAACGGGGCTCTGTGCTGTTAAATTGGATATGCATAAAGCGTATGATAGGGTTGAGTGGAATTTCCTGCAGAATATAATGGCTAAACTCGGGTTTCACCCTAGATGGATTGAGTTGGTGATGGCATGTGTTACCTCTGTCTCCTATTCGGTCAGATTTAATTCCCATTTGACAGAGGAATTTATCCCTTCACGAGGGATCCGACAAGGGGACCCTATATCCCCTTATTTGTTTTTGTTATGTGCAGAGGGATTATCAAGTCTTTTGGCGCACGCTGAGGAGATTGGTGGTATTGAAGGGATCAAGGTGTGCAGGAATGCACCATCAGTTTCACACCTCTTATTTGCTGATGATTCTTTGATTCTCTTAAAAGCTGATTTGAATAATGCAATCTCGTTGCGACAAGCTCTTGATAGTTACTGCGCAAATTCAGGACAACTGGTGAGTGTGGCTAAATCAAGTATTTTTTTCAGTCCGAATACGCATGTAGATGTGAAGGTGGGTATGTGCAATATGTTGAGCATAAATACTGAGGCCCTTTCGGACAAATATCTGGGACTTTCGGCTATTGTTGGTGCGGATAGGAGTGACTGCTTCCTGCATTTTGTGGAGAAAGTGTTACAGAGAATTAAAGGATGGAAAGAAAAGTTCTTATCAATTGGGGGCAAGGAGATCCTTATTAAGGCTATTATCCAAGCCATCCCGGTGTATGCTATGTCAGTCTTCCTCCTCCCTAAGAATATTTGTAAAAAATAACTGATATTATCTCTCAATTTTGGTGGAGTGATGATGACCAGGGAAAGAAAATGCATTGGTACGCCTGGTGGAAATTGTGCTTCCCGAAAAAGGATGGAGGGATGGGTTTCCGGGACCTTCATTCTTTCAACTTTGCTATGCTTGCTAAACAGGTGTGGAGGCTAATTGATGACCCAACATCTCTGTGTGCTAGAGTTTTATCTGCTAAATATTATCCCTCTGGAGATATATTACAGGCTGGTCCTAAAGCTGGCTCCTCTTTTACTTGGCAAAGTATTTGTGCGGGTATCCAAACTTTCAAACGAGGCTGTATTTTGGAGGGTGGGTACAGGAGATTCTATTAATATTTGGAGCGATCCCTGGATTGCAAATGGACCGAATAGGAAAATTATCACTCCTAGAGATGGATGCTTACTTACTAGAGTTGCTGAGTTAATTGACCCGACTACGGGCTTCTGGGATCAACATCTTATTACAAGTATTTTCCACCCTATTGATGCTTCTCGGATTCTGCAAATCCCATTAAATCCGGATGGCTTTGTTGATTTCCTTGCGTGGAACGGAACCAGAACTGGGAATTTCTCTGTTAGGTCGGCATATTATACTGAATGGAGACATCAGTTCAAGGGAGTAACGTGCAGATCTCTTATCAGTATTACCCCATTGGATAATCCTATCTGGAAGATTTTGTGGAAGCTTAAAGTTTCGGCTAAGGTTAAGATCTTTTGCTGGAGAATTCTACATGGAATCATGCCGCTAAAAGCCATCCTGGCTGGGCGACACATAGGTACAGATGATATGTGTCCCTTGTGTAAAACTGAGCGTGAGGACATCATGCACATGCTGTTTAAATGCCAAGGTGCTGCCAGGATCTGGAAGGGCTTGGGACTAGAAGATCTGATTAATGACGCCATGACCCCTGTACGTTCTGGTGCGCGGGTGTTTGAGTCTATCATTAAACTGCATAACAGCACAGTTCCAGGATTTTCATCAATTCATGTAAATAATCTGGTCACTCCGGCTGCTTGGTATATCTGGTGGCTAAGAAGGAGACAGTCCCATGGCGAGCAGGTTCCTCCGGTTCAAAACTGTATTACTTCTATTCGGGCTATAACAGCTAATTCGGCGCGCTCACTGACTCCATCAAACCCCCAGTACAAATCCATGTGGACGAAACCGAATGGTGGGATTATAAAACTTAATGTTGATGCAGCGTTCTCGACCGAGGAGGAGGCAGGTGCTGTGGGGGCGATCATTAGAAATAGTCAGGGGACGTTTGTGGCTGCATCGGCGAAGTTCATATCGCATGTGTCGTCCGCACACATGGCTGAGGCTTTAGCTATGAACCACGGATTAACCCTTGCTAATGACTTGGGTTTTGTTTCGGTTGCAGCAGAATCGGATTCCATGGAAGTTGTTCAAATGTGCTCGGGTGAGAATAGGATTTGGAGTGAAGCAACAGCAATCTACGCAAATATCTTCTCTAATATGGGGGCAATTGGAAATGTTACGTTTCAGCACTGTGGGAGGGAAGTGAACAAAGTCGCCCATACAATAGCTAGGAATTGCTTCATGTCTAAATCTCATTGTATTTGGGTCGATGAACCCCCTGACTTCCTCCTCCAAACACTTCTAGATGATGTAACTATTATTTGATAAAGGCGGCATGTTTCAGACGTACTCTTTTCCTTACCAGGGTACCTACGGGGACTGGAAGGGTTTTGATGTGGCGGCCTGCCGACCTAATATATGCTGGTTTAAAATTCAAAAAAAAGTTTGGTGGGACGAGTGATCCTCCCAACAGAATCGCAAACTCTTCCACTATTGTAGCGGATCCTAGAATCGTTTGGATGGTCTATTCGGTCTGCGCTCACGAACACGAGGGTCTTGAATAGGTACATGTACTCCAGAAACGGTAGACAGTTCACAGAGATTGGCTCGACGGTACCGAATTTCTTCAGTTTTTCATCTCGACGGAATATTAGCACCTTGTATCCTCTGGCCATGATCGTACTAAGGCATCTAGCGGCCGACGTATTTTAGGTCTAAATCGTGTCTGTTTTGATCCGTTTGTGTTTTTCCGTCCGATGTCCGTTTTATGTCGGGGTAGCCCCAACCGCCCGACGCAATTAAGCCGCTGTCAATGGCGGCTGTGCAATTAGCGCCACCACGATCCCGCCGCGACAGCTTCCCGCCCGGCGTTTCGCGCGTTCCCGCCCCTATGTTCCCGCGCGGGGCAGGAGGCCATTCCCGCACGCGCGCCAGGTCGTTCCCGTGCCCTGCGGCCTTTATAAGGCGTCACCGGCGGTGCTAAGCCAGCACAAGAAATTGGCCGAGCACCCCGACAACACCTAGTCTAGGATCGCCGTAATAACGTGCTTGCGCTTCCCCGGCGACGAACCGGCGGCATAGGTCTACGCCCGGTTCACCTACAACACTGAGGAGGTCGCGGCGTACGTCTATTATTATTTTGTGGTGATCTTTCTCACAGATATGAATTTTTATGTAGATTATATTTACACATGGGGCGAGGAGGTCGTGCTTCCAGACTCTTGAGCACAGTCTGTAGCTCCGAGTTGAAGAAGACTCTGCTTGCTGAAGAACTAATGCCGATGGTCGCCGTGCGAGAACGTTTCAGAGGAACGGAAACAGATAAGGCAAATGAATCGCTCACCAGTTCCTTGGAACATTCATGGTGTTTCCTGTACCTGATGTTGTCCAGAAAAAAAGTAGCAAACCGGAACAAGAAGATGTGTGCATCTCCAGGACCCGATAGCAGAACTTCAGTATCATTATAGACACAATTGCAAGAATAGGCCTCTTCAAGGATTCCAGTATCCTGAAACCATGGAGCAATTTGAGCTAGACATTCAACCAAACCATACATAATTAAGACATTAACATCACATTAGATATCATCACAGCTCAACGCTCATCATCAAAAGGACAACTAAAAGTTTTGTTCTAAGTTCTAATCAGCAACAGAGAGCCCATACCAAGATAAACATGATTCCCAGTTTCAAGTGCTTGGCCGATCACCGTCAGATCAGTCACACACGCGGATCAGCTCAAGCCCACACACATATAATTACAGCAGTGGCTCCTCAACAAAATTACAGTACATACACTACAGCTGGCACCCCGTGCATCATTGTACACACACTACAACAGTTGTCACACACGCACTATTGTACAACGAGGACCTGCAGCCTTGACCGCGCCTGGGCGACTGAACTCAGGTGTTCTTCGTTCGGGTTCTCTCTTGCAGCAGCAAGAGCCTCGGCATATGTGAGTCTTTCCTGCTCTATCTTGTCCATCTCGATCTTGTCGATTTCACACTGGCAGAGCAACATGTGATGGTTAGTTCAAGAGGGTAAATATCTAGGAACAACATTTTCTCAGATTGTCAGCGTTTTCGTAGAAGCTTTCAGAGTAATCATGCATGATCAGTCACAAGTCACATAATTTCCGGCTCTTCCCAACAGAGCTACCCTAATTACATTGATAGCCTAAATTGTTAGGGAATTTTCCATTGTATGACCTGAATCCTGGTACCCTACACGATATGACATAATTTTGAAGACACAAATGATAGGTTAGAATATCAAATATGTCGCAGAGCTACCAAACAAACAAGGAATTATTTTTGAATACTACATCGCTATTAGATCTTCTGCAGAAAAGAGGATTACTCATCACTGATTAGTTAAAGGGTATATATATGCAGGCACAACATATTCTCAGTTTTTGTTTCGTTGAAATATCCATAGCAGCTTTCACAATGACAGGACACAGGTCAGATAATGTACATATCTTCGCAACAGTGTTATCCTTATGTTGATAGCCTAAATTGTAGTACAATTTTCCATTGTATAACCTGATTTTTGCAGCCAGAAATGATAGGTTACACTATCGCAGATTTTGCGCAGCTACCAAGCAAGGAAATAGTTTGGAATACTACATCTACATCACAATTAGATCATCTGCAGAAATATAGATTTAAAAGATAAGAACATCATCATTTATCAGACTTGTATGGATTCGAGAAGGATTATGCCAAAATTGTAAAGGCTCAGCGATTAAGTATTACTCACCACAGGTTGAAGTGCCTCTAGTTCGTACGATGGGATGCTACCGTCATAACAATCGCCAGAAACATTCTCCGAGATTTTCTCGAATAATGCCATCAATGAACTTATTTCAAACTCCATACTGGAGACATCCCCTTGAAGATCTTCGACCTTCTTATTTGTGGTCTTTACCTCCCATTCCAACTTTTCTAAATATGCTTGCTTGTCAGCGAGCGTAGTCTACAGAAGAAATTACAGAACAAAAATGCCAAATAAATTTGTAGTATGGTCTGTTGATTTTACTTTAAACAAAACATATAATGCAAGAAACAAAGAGAATAGAACGCCAGCTTTGTTAAATTTTACTAAGATTAAGCGATGCTATTATCATCTATCAAGAAAAAGTATATAAATATTTCAACTGCATGGTATTAACTAGAAGTCTGCAGACGGATGGCTCATCATATGCTTGAGAACATGCCACAGTAATTTGCAGCCAAAATGAGGATAAGAACTTTGGGACAGCATAGCATACTAGTACGCAAAAACTAAGGCTGCAAAGATATAAAACTCGGTAGCAGACCAATGCTTAAATGTGAATGCAGTCCAAATAAGCTGTTGCGTATGGTCTGCCGGCTATTTATGCTTAGTATCTCCAATTTAAATCAACATGGACATATTGCAAACTTAAATGGTGGTTAAGATTAAGGACTTCATTGTAAAATGTAGCAGCACCTATTATGGCATACACAGAACCTATTATGCAGGCAGCAACTTACCTTTAAGTTGTGCAACTGGGAATTCGCGTATTTGGTCAAAGCTTCTTTCTCAGCAACTTGGCGTCTCAGCTCATCGATGGTCGAGTACACCACATTCATCTCACTCACGGTACTCTCGGCGGACCTCAGCGCCTCCTCTTTCTCGAGCAGTTGCTTCTGCAGCTCATCTATCTGCTCGCGCAGCAAACCGATCTCACCCACGTCTCTGGGTTTATTGTCTGATCCTGGCAGAACCATCGGCGCATCCAAGCCGTTCTCTCCGTTCGCATCGGGTCTTCCTTCCTTCCCCGTGTCTCCTCCAGGATCCCTCCGCTTCTTCGCCGGCGCGGTCTGCGGCGTCTTTGCGTTTTTCAACTCACCACACTGCAGGAAAAAACAACCATCCGTATATCATCGATTATGAAAACTCGTGACAGTTCTTTTTAGGGTGAAGTGGTGGCAGTTCTCTGTTCCCGGTAAACAAAAAAAATTATATCTTTACAAGGCTACGGGGATAAAAAAAATCAACGAAACATGGCGAATCTGCAAGATCTAGACGTCTGGTACTATGGGAATGCGAATGCCTTAATCCGAACTTTCTTGCATAACGCATCTACTCAACAGCGACATCTGAACTACGATTCAGAAAGTGCACATAGGATCTCAGACCGCAGCGACTATTACAGCGATTAATGCGACGAGTCCGTAGCATCCAAGAAGCAGAGGGCGAAGAAGAAAAGAAAAAAAAACAGAGGAACAGGGGCGTGACGTCACCTTCTTGGCCGGCGCCGGCGTGTAGACGAGTGAGGCGCGCCGCGAGTAGGACGGGTTCGTCCTCCGGTCCTGCAGGCCAAAACCAAGAGACAAGCAAATCCTCACCAGCTTGTTCAACCAGCCTGTCCATCCTAGAGAGGGCAGGCCCCGGCGAGATCTGCGGCGACGGAGGAAAGCGCGCACTCACCATGAGGGACTCGACGAGGGGCACCATGTCGACCAGGTCCTTGAAGAGGACCCGATCCACGTTCCCGCCGCCGTTGGCGCCGTGGCCGGCCTCCGCCTCCGCCGGCCGGAGGGATCGGTCGAGCATTGTCTCTTTTCAAACCGAATCCCCCTCGAAATGGAAACGGAATTTGGGAATGAATACCGGCTGGGTCGCTCGGGGTTTAACGCCGCCCGCCGGCTCCGGCTCCGGCTCCGGTCGGTATGTTCGGTTCCGACCGGGCCGCTTTAGGAAGCCTTTTTTTAAGGAGCCAGCTGGAAAAATGACTTCTTTAGGCAAAGGGAAAGGGTACTAATGATCTTGTTGAGTGGCTCATGCAAGTGGAAACTAAGCGTGATACATGTCCATAGTTCTTTTGTGGTTATATGGCCGGGTTGTTGGATCTCGCAACGTCGGCGTCGCGCGCATCGCTTTAGGTGCTCGACGCATCTTTGTTGAAAGAGAAGCAATTACTCTTTCCGTGAAAAAAAAAACTAAAAGATCTTATATTATAAAATAGAGATAGTAAAGCCTAATATGTGACTTGTAGAGCATGTCGTCAAAAGCATCATAGCATGTATTTCAAATCGTCATAGTGCTCAATGTGAGTGGTGTACTTACTCATATATAATGTGTGAACCCTAAGCATGTCCATAGTTTTTGTTTGGTTGGTTGGATCCGACAAATCAACGTCGTGCATCGGTTCCTTTGTGCACGCGTTTTTTGTTCGAGGGGCCCTCTTGCTACCCTCAAAATGCATTATTAGTGTTTGATGACGATATTTGTTAGAGTTGTTTCGTTGCCTTTTTTGTATATAATCATTTGACAGTCTGCATAATAAACTAAGTAGTAATGGTTTTAGTTCAGACTTCTCAAACCATGGCACTTATTAATTAGAAACCGATGGAGTAGTTGTTTTGACTAAGCCCAGACATAGTACAGAGACCAGGTGTAGTCGGTGTCTTCTTTGTGCTAATATACTCTCTTCATCAGACCAAATGTTCATATATATAGTTTCTATCTCTTTATATTGGTATTTTCTCGGATCTTATCCGCACCTTCAAGGTACTACTGTTGCGGATAATATTCTTGTCATTCATTTATCCTACATAAAACAAACGGGCATCACGTGATTAATTGGAGCACATAATATATGCATGCTACTACGTTGCGAGGAGGACCATCGCCGGTATAGCCCCAGTCTCAGTACGTGCTTGCATGATTGTAAAGTAGTTTAGCGGGACAGACAATTCTTAGTACACTAGTCGATTAGTAGCGTTTTTCTTCAGATTAGTACGTGCAACACTAATCTCGAGGGGATCCATGGACTTGACTGTCTCACGCATCTCCGAGCAAAGATACATAAACCATTCTTCATGGAGATCATCTTAATGGGGTTATGAGCCATATGGAAGACAAGGAATGCCTGGATTTTCCAGAATCGAACTCCTAGTCTCTACAGTGCTCCGACAATCTTTAAAGAGGAGATGCTGCTTCTGAAACATCGGGCCGTCCGGAAAGCTTATGTGGATTTCGCAGTTTGGGTTGATAGCTTTATTTGAACCCCTGTATTACTTAGCATTAGCTTTATTTACTTTTCTTGCTTGTTGTTATAAAACTCTTGTACTGACGTCATTTCCGGTCAAAACCTCAAAAAGCCGGACTGAGGGTCTTCACCCTGGAAAATGAGACCGCCAAGGATGAAGTCTGCCAATGTCACCGCTTCTACCCGCCGAAAACACTATTGCACATCGTCTGACATGCATATTTCTTCCGATCTGCTGCGAGTACTCCCTGGAAACTACATTTACTCTCGACTCAACCTGAGCATGCGAGATAGAACCACCAAAGAATGTACAATCTTCTTTATACACGACCGCCATGATCCACCCATAAACTCTTTGGATATGACACAACAATCATAATAAGTCCACCGCTCGTCTCCCACCCCTCGTATGTGGATTATATCCTTGGGATTAATATCTCCGAGCCATATTTGTAAGAGTTTCTGATTATATGGAACATACAAACTTGTATGGGGAGAATAAGTGGTTTATATTCTCGGGATGACGATAAAAGCAAAACTAGTACTCCCTTTGTTCCATAATACGATACTATGTTTTAGGTGTAACTCGGTTTGGCCTTATAAGAAAAACATATGGTTTTTTCCTGATATTTATTAAAATCCCATACCGTAGGGGTTCCCTCTCTGTTAAAAAAAACTCATGTTGTTTAGATTCGGATTAACCTATACCTAAAGATACATATGTGTACTGTTCCGTATGTATCAGTCCGGCCTTTTGAGGTTTTGACCGGAAATGACGGCTTTGTAGTCATTTCCGTGTTGAAGGGATTGTTTGGAGTTTGACCTTCTCCATGATGAAAACTTAGAGTCTAATAATGTTGGTTAGATCGGATGACGGTCGTGTTTGTACACTATTACCTTCACGGAAGCTTTGTTTTGGATAACATTTGTCAGAGTCTAGATGTCATCACTGCTCTTGGTGCAGCGACTTTGTGATTTCTTCGGTGGGGACTTTGTTTTATTTTTCTTCTTTTTTTCGACTGTGTGCCTTGATTTTCTTTATAGACATTATTACGTTGCAGAGTATGGATGTAATTGGTATTATCTTGGTATTATGTATCCTTTATAAATAAACTAGAAATTATGTGATATTTGTTGCTAAAAAAATCATTTCATCTATAGGTTATTTTCCATTATGACATTGGCTCAGTTCAAAAGTGTGACCACGGCAGTCCGCGCAACCTGGGCCATGGCCCGGGGCGTAGCAAAAAATCCCAGCTCTCATGCTCAGCCCAGCTCTGGCCCAACTCTCCTGCTGGCTAAAGGTGCATCAGCTCGCTCGTCTGCTGCTTACCTGCTCGGCTGCTCGCTAGTTGCGACTCCTCAACCAAAGCCCTGACCTACCGAGAAGCGCGCGGGCGTCGGCATCCCCATACCCCGGCTTGCCCGCGTGGTCGCTTCCCGGGGCTCTTGGTCAATCCCCTTCTCCGGCCCGAGGCTGTTCTCCACGACCCTTCCCAAGTCCCCATTGCTACGGCCTACGGAAGCAACAAACAACTGAACAGGGAATGAGCTTCTAGGTTTGGTGCTCAGTGCTCCCATCAATCAATTTAGTACCCTTTTTTTCTTCTACCATTGATGAGGTTATGGGAGCCTCAAATGAACTAAACCATTGCTTTGGCATATCTTTTTAGTTTTAGTCATCTTTTATGTAGTTTCTTATTTCTTGGATCAATAAAAAATTGGAGTTGAAAATATGTGGTCATCTTTGCAAGCACACCAAATTTCTGTACCGTTGTTAGAGTTTTTCTGAAGCATTTTTTCTGCTCGAGTCTTACTCAAATACTGGCTCCACAATTAGCCGCAGAGCAACTAGCTAAAACTATTTTTACCCTCTCGGGTGGTGGCAGCATAATATTTGGATCGGCACAGCTTAGTAAACTTGGACATTTTTTGTAATCATGGATGACTTTGTTCATTTTGCCTTTTATCTTGCACTAGACTTTTTTTTAAATCTATTGCGTGCATCTTAAATGGTGAAGGGCTGCTTGGTGATTGCTGATGGCCTCGTGAGGCTTCTCCTTACAGCCCAGCAGGGTCCAATTCAGTCAACCCAGCACCCAACTTGGGCCACCCTCTTTCAAAAACAAATCTCCAAAACGTGCAGAAAAGGCAATATGCACTTACTATGCAGTACCGAGTTAGATAATTGAAATAGCTACTTTTGGGATCACAGTCCATGAACTCCCATAACTAAAAATAAAACACAACTATAATGTTGTCATATAAATACTTGCTATTTAAGTATTTATATACAACAATGGGAATGATGCAAGACTGAGTCAATCGCACAAATACTATTTTTTAAAGAAAATGGCAGCCCAGCCTCTACATTGATTGATGCATGCGGCTTTTATTATTTTATACAACAAAGGTCTGACAAAGAGTATACATCAAAAAGATTTGAAGCCATCACTCAACACCTACAAGCGTGACAACGAAAGAAAATCAGGTCAGAAGGGCCTTGTGCCCTAAAGACAAGAAAACCCCCATCGGCGAGCCGGGTACATTCGCATACCCCAAGACACCCTCTAGGTGAACGGGATCGCTCATTCGGTCAAGCAGACTCTTAGCGAGCACCTCAGCACACGCTATAGAAGCCGTCGCCCCCAACAAACCACAAAGCTATATTCGGGGCAGAGATCCGCATAGCCCTCGCCAGTCCTGCCATCGACGCAGCCACGGCGCCCGACAGCGCCTCCGCCCTGCGCGCGTCCATCATCATGTGTCCTCCGCCGAGACCCGCTGCACCACGCCGCGGAGACCCGTCGTCGTCGACGCAGAAGAAACACGCCGCTCCTCCAAACCACCTTCAGACCAATCCAGTCGATAGCTGCTCCAAAAACGTTGCCCTCATGAGGGAAAATGATGCCGAACGTCGCCAACGTCCAATCTGTGAATAATGTTGTTACCATAGTCTTTGGCAACATATGTCACCAGACACAATATCAAACCCTTCTTATTAGATTGGGAAATATGTCGTCTCAAACCCACTGGAAACAATAAAGGGGTACGTACTACGTACTCCGTCATCCACACAGCCAAAATCTTGGCAATCAAACAGTACTGACCACTTGGACTGTCGTGTCCGCAGTTCGAAAGCAGCAAGTCTGGTCTATTCCGCAGTTCGAAAGCAGCAAGACTGTCGTGTCCGCAGTACTTACCACTCGCCAATGGACTAAACCTACACATTAACACAGGAAATGATCAATGATACGACGGGCTAATTAGTGGCTGGGGCTAATGGAAGCAGACAGGATCAAGGAATGCATCAATGAGTAATTTCCTGCGGATAGGGAGGGGCTAAATTAGTTTTTGCCTACGTATACATGTATCCACAAAGGAAAAAAGAACAAGAAAGAAACAGGTACACATGATGATACCTTCCAGGAAGCATTGGTAATAATGCCGTTGTATCAATGCACTTCTCACTTAGAAAGATGTCCATGTTAGTTCTGAAAGATCAGTTTCAAAACTTCAGTTGTTGATAAGGCTTTGGAAAAGAAGGAAACTGTTGCCAATTCTAATTCTTGGCTTGCAGCAACTAATGTGCAACGCCATGATCACTTTGTTTCTAATTACTATATTAATCCATGCACACATCCATTTGTTTTAGTTTGTCCGTTCAGTTCCATACACAGTAAAGTTTTGACATGCGGGTATTTCCAGCTTGTTTTGTGTGTGGGTAGGGAGGGGCGGAGGGGGTACATAAAATAAATGTATTCGGTGTATTTGAGATTTCAACAAAACTATTAATTGTTGCAGTCTGGTCTTCTAGAAACAACCCTACACATTCCTTAGTGTGGTTTTTGGCCTCCTATCGTTCGCATTACACTGAATAAATTATATATTTCACTTCAAAGAACATCTATAAGTGTATATTACCGTTTAAATCCACCCCGTAACAAAAAATTGTGTGATATAGACCACAAAAACGGTCAGAAATGTCCGAAATCACGAGGTTTTTATAATTTCGTGAAACTCGTGTGACGGGGTACGTGACCGTTTAAATCCACCCCGGACCCCAATCCAGTGTGTTATAACTCACGAAAACGGCCAGAAAATGCCTGAAACCACCAGTTTTTTACAATTCATGAAACACATGTGACGGGGTCCCGGAGCGTTTAAATCGACCCAGAGCTCTAAAACTGTGTGCTATAACCCACGAAAACGGCTAGAAATGCCCGAAATCACAATTTTTTTTATTTATAATTTCGTGAAACTCGTGTGCCGGGGTACCCGGCTTTTTATATCCACCCCGGATCCCAAAAATGTGTGCTATAGCCCACACATAACAACCATAAATGCCCGAAATTATGAGTTTTTTACGATTTCGTGAAACTTGTGTGACGGGTCTCGGACCGTTTAAATCCACCCAGACCCCAAAACTGTGTGCTATAGCCCACGAAAACGACCAGAAATGCCCGAAAGATCACAAATTTTATACAATTTTGTGAAACTCGTGTGACGGGGTAATTGAGCGTTTAGATCCTCCCTAGACCTCAAAACTGTGTGCTATAACTCACGAAAACGGCCAGAAATGTCCGAAATCATAAGTTTTTACGATTTCGTCAAACACATGTGACGGGATACATAAAATAAATGTATTCGGTGTATTTGGTGTATTTGAGATTTCAACAAAACTATTAATTGTTGCGGTATGGTCTTCTAGAGACACTCTACACATTGCTTAGTCTGGTTTTTGGCCTACTATCGCTCGCTTTACACTGAACAAATTGTATATTTTACTTCAAAGAAAATCTTTAAGTGTATATGACCGTTTAAATCCACCTCAGACCGCAAAATTGTGTGATATAGCCCTCTAAAACAGCCAGAAATGCCCGAAATCACGAGGTTTTACGATTTCGTGAAACTCGTGGGACGGGTACGTGACCGTTTGACGTGGGGCTACCTTGCGGGTAGCCCACGATGAGGCTACCTGGGCCGCGCCAAGGATGGAAAGGCCCGCAGAAGGCCCACTCGGGGTATCTCATATCCTAGTCCAACTCGGATAGGTCTTGTAACCTACCGTATCTGTATCAACCACCCGAGACCTGGCTACCTATAAAGCCAGGAGGGTTGCCCGTCCTAGAGGACACGCTCAAAACTATCACAAACCCTAGCGAGATCGCAATCTCGCCATTGTAATCGCTACTCGCATCAATAACCAGACAAGCAGGAGTAGGGTGTTATCCTCCGGGAGCCTGAACCTGGGTAAACCTCGCCTGTTAGCCGTCGTGATCACCTTGCACTCTACACTCTCCCCATCAATCAACCCGGGGTGTACAACCCTGGGATTTGTCGAGTTACAACCTCGTCAATTGGCGCCGTCTGTGGGAAGTCAACAAGTGCTAGGATCATGGTCGCACCAGCTCCATCCGCAATGAAGATCGGCGCACCCGCCATCAGGGAGTCGATCCGATTCGGCTCCTTCGAGTACGTCGTCCACTCGCAAGCCCACCAGTCGATGTACGCCGATCTGGGCAAAGGTATACACATCACCTTCGGCTCCGTATTCTGTTGCATCGATAGTCGTGGCATACTCAGGTCTACGACTACCGCGCTACACGCGACGGCGTCACCAAAATCGCCGACCATCGCGCCCGCTGGACCCGTCAAGATCGCATCTGCCGCACCCGCGGAGATCGCGCCCGCTGGACCCGCCAAGATCGCATCTGCCGCACCCGCGGAGATCGCGACCGCTGGACCCGCCAAGATCGCATCTGCCGCACCCGCGGAGATCGCGACCGCTGGACCCGCCAAGATCGCATCTGCCGCACCCGCGGAGGTCGCGCCCGTCGAATCCGCGAAGATCGCATCTGTCGCACCCGCAGGGTTTGCGCCAGTTGCACCCGCGAAGAGGACATCTACACCAACAATCAAGTCAAGAACCACCTCCACCACCGCGCCCGTACGCGCGATCAGGGGCCCGCGTCCGACGTCAACACCGCGCGCGCCCTCATCCTCGTGGAAGTCCCAGGTCTACCCCAAGCCACTCGCACTCGCCCCGTCGAGTGCGGGCACATGGACAATCTTGAAGAGACGCGACAGTAAGTGCGCCGCGCGCCACGTTGCAGCAATTTTCGACCCCGAGCTAGAAGAGGGTGACAGAAGCAGCAGCGGCAGCACCAACTCTCCAACCCAAGTCTACCCCAGGCAAGTCTTCATGGCCGGCACAACACCGCATGACGACGGAGACGAACCCGTATATCCGCTAGAGGTGGACATGCCAGACCAGACCAAACTGGTCATCACGCGGGACATGGCGATCCAAGCCATGAAGCATGTGGACGAGGGCACGTTCCCCCCACCCAACGCATCTCGCGAGGACCACCTGGCGGTCCAGTACTTGCTACGCAAGGAAGGCGAACGGATTCGCGCCGAGAAGGCCGAACTCCTCAGGCGTAAAAGGGACGCGGATGCATCAAGCGCCAGGCGGGCCGCCCTCTCCTTCACATCCTCCACTGAGGTGAACCAGGGAGCACGGCGAACCAGAGCCCGTGTCCCTCACATGGCAGAAGCTGACCGAACAAGGCTCACCCGCAACCTCGACTCTTCCTTCGTCACCGAAGATGAAAACGGGATACCCATCCCAAAAACAGCAAACGCTGCATTAATATCAGTTGAGACGTACCTTCGGCTCACGCAGCCACCAGAGGGCGACGCGCGCTCGCTCCTCCACAAGCAACAAATTGCCTCCATAAGGGCAATCGAAGAAGCTCTAGCGGCCCAAGGGCCAGGTAATCAAGCTCATGGACCAACGACGTCGGGCATCCCGGCGGCGCAGCGACAGCCAGTCAAGGACCTTCGAGACGTCCTGACACAGAAGACGGTGGACCGCAACCGCAAGGAGCGTTCGGCTAACGCAGCACAGGCGGATGATCATACCGACCGCGACTTCGAGCCATGTGGCGCGGCATGCTTCAGTTTCAACATCCGCGACACCCGCATGCCCAAAGGCTTCAAATTGACGGCCGGCACACCAAAGTACGACGGGAAGCAAGACCCGAAGTTATGGCTTGAGGACTACCTTATCGCTTGCACCTGCCAAGGCGGAACATCGACAACAGCAATGCAGTACATCCAGCTCATGCTGACAGACTCTGCGCGCGGGTGGCTCACAAGCCAACCCAAAGATTCTTTCCGAACGTGGGAGGAGTTCCAGGACAACTTCATCAAGAGTTTCTCGGGAACATTCGCCAGACCAACAACCTACATCGAGTTGCAGGCCTGCAAGCAAGGGAAAGACGAGTCGCTCCGATCTTACATCCAGAGGTGGACCCTCCTTCGCAACACCATGGAACCCGTATCAGAGGACAGGGTGATGGACGCCTTCATGCATGGCATTTCTCGCCGCGACCTCCGGGAGGAATTCGGTAGGCTCCAGCCGAAGACCACAATAGAGTTAATGAAGACAGCCAACCAATGGGCTGAAGGAGAAGACTACGTCCGCGAAACTTCTCCCAAAAAGGAAGGCGAAACAAGCAACTGGCGCGATTCACGTCAGAAGAGGAAGGCACGATACACGCACGACTCAATCGAGTTAGTAGCGGCGGGTTACGGAACCCCCCGCGATGTCAAGCGTGAGGACAGTCGACAGCACGAGCAAAGTCGACAGCCCAGCTCGAGTCAGTACAACCGTGGCAGCAGCAGCGTCGACCGCAACGACGGAAGTCAGAAGCGCGAGTGGAAGCGCCCGTTAACTGCGGCAGAAGAACTGATGCAGCCCTGCAAACATCACTCGTTCCGCAACCCGGTAACAGGAAAATATGGTTCAAACCACCTGCTGAAAGATTGCCGCAAAGCAAGAAAAATATACCATGCCATGCAGCAAATCATCGCCCCGGTGCAGGCCATTCAAGCAGCACCACAGCTGGCCATCCAGGCGGCACCCGCAAATAACAATCAAGTGCAAGCGGCATTCCCCCAGCCGCAGCAGCAGCAGCAGCAAGGCCCGCCGGCAGCAGCCGACGCATACCCAGCCGCACGAGGACAGCTGAACATGATCCAGAGGGGACCCCCGTCAAACAGGAGGCAGAAGATCATCACACGCCAAGTACTCCAGGCCATCAACAGCCCGCGCGCGGTACCAGACTACCTGCGCGGGTCTGAGACACCAATCACATTCTCCAGGGCAGATCACCCAGCAGAGGTAGTCCGACCCGGACACGCCGCACTCGTGATTGAGGCCCTGATCGGCGACTACAGCCTGAAAAAGGTATTCCTGGACGGAGGTAGCGGCATCAACATCATATTCGCCGACACCCTCAGACGAATGAATAGATCGACAGAAAAATTGCCGGAGTCGGAGACCACCTTCCACGGCATAGTACCAGGGCAGCCAATCACACCCATGGGAACAATCACACTCGACGTCATCCTCGGAACACCCGAGCACTTCAAGAAGGAGTCGATATACTTTGAGGTCGTCGACTGGAAGTCACAGTACCACGCCATCCTCGGACGCCCAAGCTTCGCCAGGTTCATGGCAGTACCCCATTACGCCTACCTGATGATAAAATTACCCGGGCCAAAAGGAGTGATCACCGTCCGCGGCGACTTCGACCTCTCCAACAGTTGCGACCGCGAGTTCGCCAAGATCTCCGAGTTCTTCGGCGTCGAAGAGCACTTCAAGGCCATATCAGCCGACAATGACAAGACCATCTTCCCGGCTCGCAAGAAGCCCGCCAAGGACGCAGCGTTCAACACAAACGACGACACTGTCACCCACCAAGTCCACCCGACCGACAGTGGAAAGACAGTCAAGGTCTCATCAAGCCTGACACCCGCATAGGAAAGCGCGCTCGTCGAGTTCCTACGTGAGAACTGGAAAATCTTCGCATGGCAACCCTCTGACATGCCGGGGATACCCAGGGAACTCGCCGAGCACTCTCTGAAAGTACACAAGGACGCAAGACCTGTCAAGCAATCCATGCGACGCTTCTCAGGGCCCAAACGAGACGCTATCACCATGGAAGTCGACAGATTATTGCACGCCAAGTTCATCCGAGAGATCAAAGACTCGGACTGGGTCGCTAACCCGGTTCTAGTTGAGAAAAAGAAGACGAAGAAACTGCGCATGTGCGTGGACTTCACCGCAATCAACAAATGCTGCCCCACGGACCACTTCCCGCTCCCGCGGATAGACCAGATCATCGACTCGACCGCAGGCTGCGAACGCCTGTCTTTCCTGGACGCCTACTCAGGTTACCAGCAGATCAGGCTGAAGGTCGAGGACGAAGAGAAGACAGCCTTCATCACACCCGACGGCGTTTTCTGCTACCAGACGATGCCGTTCGGGTTAAAGAACGCAGGTGTCACATACCAGCGGACAATGCAAGCGTGCCTCAAGGGGCTAATCGGGCAGATCGTCCAAGTCTATGTCGACGATATCGTCGTCACTACCCGGAAGGAGGACACCCTAGTCGACGACCTACGCAAGGTCTTCGCCGCACTCGACGCGTACCAGATCAAACTCAATCCAGAGAAGTGCGTGTTCGGCGTGCCAGCCGGAGAGCTACTAGGGTACCTCGTATCCGCAAGAGGAATCGAAGCAAACCCCGAGAAGGTGCAGAACATACTCACAATGCCAGCACCAACGAAGCTCAGGGAGGTGCAACGATTAGCTGGCCGAGTCGCAGCCCTCAGTCGGTTCATTAGTAAGTTGGGAGAAAAGGCCTTACCCTTCTACCAACTGATGAAGAAGTCAGACAAGTTCGAGTGGGCGCAAGAGGCGCAGGACGCGTTCGACCATCTCAAGAAGACATTGACAACTTCCCCGGTCCTCGTGGCACCACTAGAAAACGAGCCGCTCTACCTGTACGTCTCAGCAACAAACAGGGTGGTGAGCACGGTGCTCGTAGTCGAACGCGAAGAAGAAGGACACAGCCACCCGGTGCAGAGGCCCGTCTACTACCTTAGCGAGGTACTGACCTTGTCCAAGCAAAATTACCCGCACTACCAGAAGCTGGCATACGGAGTCTTCATGGCCTCCAGGAAAGTCGTCCACTACTTCTCCGAGCACCCGATCACGGTGGTAAGCTCCTCTGGACTAGCAGACATCCTCACGAATCAGCGCGCAACAGGACGAGTCGCCAAGTGGGTTGTCGAGCTAGGACCATGGGGGCTGAAGTATGCTCACCCGAAGTCCATCAAGGCCCAAGTTCTTCCAGAATTCACCACGGAGTGGATAGAAGCCCAGCTACCGAACGTCCCCGACCTGTCCAACGCATGGACAATGTACTTTGATGGCTCCAAGAAATTCAAGTCAGCCGGGGCAGGAGTCGTGCTCATCTCCCCCAAAGGCGACAAGCTCAAGTACGTCCTACAGATGGACTTTCCGACGCCATCCAACAACGAAGCCGAGTACGAGGCCCTGATCCACGGTATGCGGATGGCCAAAAACTGCGGCGCAACGCACCTCATGATCTACGGCGACTCCTACTTGGTGGTGCAGCAAACCATGAAGTCCTGCGACGCCATCGCTGACAACATGATCGCCTACAGAGACCTCTACAACCAGATGGAAGGAAACTTCGACGGCTGCGAGCTGCGCCACATCGGCCGCGAAAGCAACGAGGACGCCGACGCCCTAGCTAACATGGGCTCAGACAGGGTGCCAGTCCCACCCGGCATCTTCCTCGAGTGCATCACACAGAGATCCATCAAGACTCAAGGTACAACAAGCACTGCGATGAAGCCCGCGATGCTCAAGACGCCATTGGGGGTCAGATCATGGATCTGAACCCCATAGGCGTACAGGAGCCCGCGCACAAAATCGTGCATGGGGAACCCGAAGCCACGCGGAATGAAGTCCGCGAAGCAAACGCGCTCCCCATCGCGAGGAGTAGGAAAAGCCTCTTTGCCAGGGAGTCGTACCTGGACTTCGTCCGCAGGCGGCAGCAGGCCTTGCGCGCGGAGCACATCGACATCGGCCTTCTTCGTCGACGACCTCTGCCAGTCGCCCTCGGGCTTCTTCATCAGCCCGACAACGTCGGCGGCGGCGGCGGAGGAGCCAGCGGTACCCTTCGGCTTGCCCATTGCCTTGGCCACAAGGTGCGGGGACAGATCGCTTCGAGCTCGAGACGGCGGTGGTAATGGCAGAGCGCAAGAGGAGAGGAAAAGGAAAGAATGGATTGGAGAAGATGACATCCCAAACGCCAGGGCGCAGTACTTATTCCTCGAAGGTCGACATTTCAACCGTCCATCGCGCAAGGGCTCCGAGCGAGAGCATCCGGCCGTCCACGTGTCGCGCGGAGAAACCAACCGTCGCCGCCAACCTCCTCCACTACGCACGGGAACCGAGGCGTCGTCGTCGTGCCGCGCAAATTTCGCGCCCACTTCGGAGACGTGACAACTGTGGACCGTGGTCAGCTCTGACAACGGGGCCCACCGTGTCATGTCCCATCAGGGCGCAGAGGCGTGCAGTAAACCGTCATCACTGACGTCACCAGGACAACGGCTCCGAAATCAACCAAGAAACTCGAAAGATTCGTTCGAGTAGTAAGCTTCAGAGCCGAAGTCAACAAGGTAGGATCAGCCAATGACCCGAGCACCCGAAGAATCCATTCGGGTGACAACACAGTAAGCTCGAGCAGCCGAACCAATCCACAAAGTAAGCCAATCAGGCTGAGTAGAAGCAAGCTTCGCAAGAAGATGAAGGCAAAAGTAATTCGACTACAAAGGTTACTCCCATCGGGAGCGGCCGGTTCGACTGAAGAATTCGAGTTCAAGCCCAAGGTCAAGCAATCCAATGGCGCGTCCAGGAAGAAGGAGTCCTCTGTCCGACTCTGCGCTTCGACCAAGCACTCAGGGGCTACTGACGTGGGGCTACCTTGCGGGTAGCCCACGATGAGGCTACCTGGGCCGCGCCAAGGATGGAAAGGCCCGCAGAAGGCCCACTCGGGGTATCTCATATCCTAGTCCAACTCGGATAGGTCTTGTAACCTACCGTATCTGTATCAACCACCCGAGACCTGGCTAACTATAAAGCCAGGAGGGTTGCCCGTCCTAGAGGACACGCTCAGAACTACCACAAACCCTAGCGAGATCGCAATCTCGCCATTGTAATCGCTACTCGCATCAATAACCAGACAAGCAGGAGTAGGGTGTTATCCTCCGGGAGCCTGAACCTGGGTAAACCTCGCCTGTTAGCCGTCGTGATCACCTTGCACTCTACACTCTCCCCATCAATCAACCCGGGGTGTACAACCCTGGGATTTGTCGAGTTACAACCTCGTCACCGTTTAAATCCACCCCGGACCCCAAAACCGTGTGCTATAGCTCACGATAATGGCCAGAAATGTCTAAAATCACCAGTTTTTTACAATTTCGTGAAACACATATGACGAGGTCCTGGAGCGTTTAAATCCATCCCAGACCCCAAAACTATGTGCTATAGGCCATGAAAATAGTCAGAAATGTCCGAAATCACAAGTTTTTTTACGATTTCGTGAAACTCGTATGACGGGGTACTTGACCGTTAAAATCTAAACCGAACCCCAAAACTGTGTGCTATGGCTCAATAAAACGGTCATAAATGCCCGAAATCACCAGTTTTTTTCAATTTCGTGAAACACGTGAGACAGGGTTCTTGACCGTTTAAATCCACCCAACCCATTAAATTGTGAGATATAGCCCACGAGAATGACCATAACTGCCCAAAATCACGAGGTTTTTACGACTTCGTGAAACTCGTGTGACGGGTTATGTGACCGTTTAAATCCACCCCAGACCCCAAAACTGTATGTTACAGCTCACAAAAACGGCCAGAAATGCCCGAAATCACAAGTTTTTTAAGATCTCATGAAACTCGTGTGATGGGGTACCCGACCCTTTATATCCACCCCAGAACCAAAAAATATGTGCTATAGCCCACAAAAAACGGCCAGAAATGTCCGAAATCATGAGTTTTGTACGATTTCGTGAAACTCGTGTGACGGGTCTCGGACCGTTTAAATCCACCAGGACCCCAAAACTGTGTGCTATAGCCCACGAAAACGACCAGAAATGCCCGAAATATCATAATTTTTATACGATTTGAAACTCGTGTGACGGGGTACTTGACCGTTTAAATCCTCCCCGGACACCAAAATTGTGTGTTGAGCTCGCGAAAACGGCCAGAAATGCTCGAAATCAAAAGTTTTTTATAATTTCGTAAAACATGTGTGACGGGGGTTCATAAAATAAATGTATTCGGTGTATTTGAGATTTCAACAAAACTGTTAATTGTTGCGGTCTGGTCTTCCAGAGACACTCTACACATTGCTTAGTGTGGTTTTTGGCCTCCAATCGTTCCCATTACACTGAATAAATTATATATTTCACTTTAAAGAATATCTATAAGTGTATATGTTCGTTTAAATCCACACCGGACCGCAAATTTGTGTGATATGGCCCACGAAAACGGCCATAAATGTCTGAAATCATATGTTTTTTACGATTTCGTGAAACACGTGAGAGAGGATCCCCGACCATTGAAATCCACCCCGGACCCCAAAACTGTGTGCTATAGCCCATGAAAACGGCCAGAAATGCCCAAAAAATCACCAGTTTTTTACAATTCCGTGAAACACATGTGACGGGCCCCGGAGCGTTTAAATCCACCCCAGACCTTAAAACTGTGTGCTATAGCCAGCGAAAACAGCCTGAAATGCCCGAAACCACAAGTTTTTTTTTATGATTTTGTGAAACTCGTGTGACGGGGTACCCGACCCTTTATATCGACCCCGGACACCAAAAGTGCGTGCTAGAGCCCACAAAAAAGGCCAGAAATGCTCGAAATAACGAGTTATTTACGATTTCGTGAAACTCGTTTGACAAGGTCTCGGATCGTTTAAATCCATCCGGATCCCAAAACTGTGTGCTATAGCCCACGAAAACGACCAAAAATGACCGAAATATCACTAGTTTTATACGATTTTGTGAAACTCATGTGACGGGGTACTTGATCGTTTAATCCTCCCCGGACCCCAAAATTGTTTGCTATAACTCCCGAAAACGGCCAGAAATATCCTAAATCACAAGTTTCTAGTATTTCGTGAAACACCTGTGACAGGTACATAAAATAACTGTATTCGGTGTATTTAAGATTTCAACAAAACTATTAATTATTGCGGTCTGGTCTTCTAGAAACACTCTACACATTGCTTAGTATGGTTTTTGGCCTCCTATCGTTTGCATTACACTGAATGAATTATATGTTTCACTTCAAAGAACATCCATAAGTGTATATGACCGTTTAAAATCACCTCTGGACACCAAAACTGTGTGCTATAGCCCACGAAAACGGCCAGAAATGCCCGAAATCACAAATTTTCATGAGTTCGTGAAACTCGTGTAACGGGGTCCCTGACCGTTTATATCCACACGGACCCAAAAACTGTGTGCTATAGACCACGAAAACGGCCAGAAATGCCCGAAATCATACGTTTTTTACGATTTCGTGAAACACGTGAGAGAGGGTCCCCGACCATTGAAATCCACCCCGGACCCCAAAACTGTGTGCTATAGCCCACGAAAACGGCCAGAAATGCCCGAAATCACAAGTTTTGTATGATTTCGTGAACTCGTGTGACGGGGTCCCCGACCGTTTATATCCATTCCGGACCCCAAAACTTTGTGCTATAGCACACGAAAACGGGCAGAAATGCCCAAAATCAAGAAGATTTCACGATTTCGTGAAACTCGTGTGACGGGGTTCACGACCGTTTAAATCCACTCCGGACCTAAAAACTGTGTGCTATAGCCCACAAAAACAGGCAGAAATGCCTGAAATCAAGAAATTTTCACGATTTTGTTGAAACTCGTGTCACGGGGTACCCGACCTTTGAAATCCACCCCGGACCGTGAAACTATGTGCTATAGCTCAAGAAAAAGGCCAGAAATCCCTGAAATCACCAGTTTTTCCGATTTCGTGAAACACGTGAGACGGGTCCCAGACAGTATAAATCCACCCCGAACCCCAAAACTTTGAGCTATAGCCCACAAAAACAGCCATCCATGCTCATAAATCACGAGTTCTTCACGAACTCCTGAAACTCGTGTGACGGGGTCCGTGACCGTTTAAATCCACTCTGGACCCCAAAACTATGTGCTATAGCCCACGAAAACGGCTAGAAATGCCCGAAATCACAATTTTTTTACGAGTTCGTGAAACTCGTGTCACGGGATCCCCGACCGTTTAAATCCACTCCGGACCCAAAAACTGTGTGCTATAGCCCATGAAAACGACCGGAAATGCTCGAAATCATAAGTTTTTTATGATTTCATGAAACACGTGAGACGGGGTCCCCGACCATTGAAATCCACTTGGACCCCAAAACTGTGTACTATAGGCCATGAAAACGGCCAGAAATGCCCGAAATCACAAGTTTTTTACGATTTCGTGAAACTCGTGTGACGGGGTTCATGACCGTTTAAATCGACTCCGGACCCAAAAACTGTGTGCTATAGCCCACGAAAACAGGCAGAAATGCCTGAAATCTAGAAATTTTCAGGATTTTGTTGAAACTCGTGTCACGGGGTACCCGACCTTTGAAATCCACCCCGGACCGTGAAACTATGTGCTATAGCTCAAGAAAACGACCAGAAATCCCCGAAATCACCAGTTTTTTCCGATTTCGTGAAACACGTGAGACGGGTCCCAGACAGTATAAATCCACCCGGACCCTAAAACTGTGTGCTATAGCCCACAAAAACAGCCATACATGCTCATAAATCACGAGTTTTTCACGAACTCCTGAAACTCGTGTGACGGGATCCGTGACCGTTTAAATCCACTCAGGACCCACAACTATGTGCTATAGCCCACGAAAACGGCTAGAAATGCCCGAAATCACAATTTTTTTACGAGTTCGTGAAACTCGTGTGACGGGATCCCCGACCGTTTAAATCCACTCCGGACACAAAAACTGTGTGCTATAGCCCACAAAAACGGCCAGAAATGCTCGAAATCATATGTTTTTTTAAGATTTCACGAAACACGTTTGACGGGCTCCCCGACCATTGAAATCCACTTCGGACCCCAAAACTATGTGCTATAGGCCATGAAAACGGCTATAAATGCCCGGAATCACAAGTTTTTACAATTTCGTGAAACTCGTGTGACGGGGCCACGACCGTTTAAATCCACTCCGGACCCCAAAATTGTGTGCTATAGCCCATGAAAACAGGCAGAAATGCCTGAAATCAAGAAATTTTCACGATCTCCCGAAACTCTTGGGACGGGGTACCCGACCGTTTAAATCCGCTCTGGACCTCAAAACTATGTGCTAAAGCCCACGAAAAACGACTAGAAATGCCCGAAATCACAATTCTTTTTCAAGTTTGTGAAACTCGTGTGACGGGGTCCCCGACCGTTTAAATCCACACCGGACCAAAAAACTGTGTGCTATAGCCCACGAAAATGGCTAGAAATGCTCGAAATCATAAGTTTTTTATGTTTTCACGAAACACGTGAGACGGGCTCCCCGACCATTGAAATCCACTTCGGACCCCAAAACTGTGTGCTATAGGCCATGAAAACGGCCATAAATGCCCGAAATCTTAAGTTTTTTACAATTTCGTGAAACTCGTGTGACGGGGTCCACGGCCGTTTAAATCCACTCCGGACCCCAAAACTGTGTGCTATAGCCCACGAAAAACGGCTAGAAATGCCCGAAATCCCATTTTTTACAAGTTCGTGAAACTCGTGTGACGGGATCCCCGACCGTTTAAATCCACTCCGGACCCAAAAACTATGTGCTATAGCCCACAAAAACGGCCAGAAATGTTCGAAATCATAAGTTTTTTTACGATTTCGCGCAACACGTGAGACGGGCTCCCCGACCATTGAAATCCACTTCGGACCCCAAAACTGTGTGCCATAGGCCATGAAAACGGCCATAAATGCCCGAAATCACAAGTTTTTACAATTTCGTGAAACTCGTGTGACGGCGGCCACGACCGTTTAAATCCACTCCGGACCCCAAAACTGTGTGCTATAGCCCATGAAAACAGGCAGAAATGCCTGAAATCAAGAAATTTTCACGATCTCCAGAATCTCGTGTGACGGGGTCCCCGACCGTTTAAATCCACACCGGACTAAAAAACGGTGTGCTATAGCCCACGAAAATGGCCAGAAATGCTCGAAATCATAAGTTTTTTATGATTTCGCGAAACACGTGAGACGAGCTCCCCGACCATTGAAATCCACTTTGGACACCAAAACTGTGTGCTATAGGCCATGAAAATGGCCATAAATGCCCGAAATCACAAGTTTTTTACTATTTCGTGAAACTCGTGTGACGGGGTCCACGACCGTTTAAATCCACTCCGGACCCCAAAACTGTGTGCTATATCCCACGAAAACACGCAGAAATGCCTGAAATCAAGAAATTTTCATGATTTCGTGAAACTCGTCTCACGGGGTACCCGACCGTTTGAATCCACTCTTGATCCTAAAACTATGTGCTATAGCCCACGAAAAACGGCGAGAAATGCCCGAAATCCCATTTTTTTACAAGTTCGTGAAACTCGTGTGGCGGGGTCCCCGACCGTTTAAATCCACACCGGACCAAAAAACTGTGTGCTATAGCCCACGAAAATGGCCAGAAATGCTCGAAATCATAAGTTTTTTATGATTTCGCGAAACACGTGAGACGGGCTCCCCGACCATTGAAATCCACTTCAGACCCAAAAACTGTGTGCTATAGGCCATGAAAATGACCATAAATGCCCGAAATCACAAGTTTTTTACAATTTCGTGAAACTCGTGTGACGGGTTCCACGACCGTTTAAATCCACTCCGGACCCCAAAACTGTGTGCTATAGCCCATGAAAACAGGCAGAAATGCCTGAAATCAAGAAATTTTCACGATTTCGTGAAACTCGTGTCACGGGGTACCCGACCGTTTAAATCCACTCTTGACCCCAAAACTATATGCTATAGCCCACGAAAAACGGCTAGAAATGCCCGAAATCCCATTTTTTTACAAGTTCGTGAAACTCGTGTGACGGGGTCCCCGGCCGTTTAAATCAACTCCGGACCCAAAAACTGTGTGCTATAGCCTACGAAAACGGCTAGAAATGCTCGAAATCATAAGTTTTTTACGATTTCGTGAAACACGTGAGACGGGGTCCCCGACCATTGAAATTCACTTCGGACCCCAAAATTGTGTGCTATAGCCCACAAAAACGGCTAGAAATGCCCGAAATCACAATTTTTCTACGAGTTCGTGAAACTCGTTTGACGGGATCCCCGACCATTTAAATCCACTCCGGACCCAAAAACTGTATGCTATAGCCCACAAAAACGGCCAGAAATGTGAGACGGGCTCCCCGACCATTGAAATCCACTTCGGACCCCAAAACTGTGTGCCATAGGCCATGAAAACGGCCATAAATGCCCGAAATCACAAGTTTTTACAATTTCGTGAAACTCGTGTGACGGCGGCCACGACCGTTTAAATCCACTCCGGACCCTAAAACTGTGTGCTATAGCCCATGAAAACAGGCAGAAATGCCTGAAATCAAGAAATTTTCACGATCTCCTGAAACTCGTGTGACGGGTTCCCCGACCGTTTAAATCCACAACGGACCAAAAAACGGTGTGCTATAGCCCACGAAAATGGCCAGAAATGCTCGAAATCATAAGTTTTTTATGATTTCACGAAACACGTGAGACGAGCTCCCCAACCATTGAAATCCACTTCGGACACCAAAACTATGTGCTATAGGCCATGAAAACGGCCATAAATGCCCGAAATCACAATTTTTTTACGAGTTCAAGAAACTCGTTTGACGGGATGTCCGACCGTTTAAATCCACTCCGGACCCAAAAACTGTGTGCTATAGCCCACAAAAACGGCCAGAAATGTTCGAAATCATAAGTTTTTTTACGATTTCGCGAAACACGTGAGACGGGCTCCCCGACCATTGAAATCCACTTCGAACCCCAAAGCTGTGTGCCATAGGCCATGAAAACGGCCATAAATGCCCAAAATCACAAGTTTTTACAATTTCGTGAAACTCATGTGACGGCGGCCACGACTGTTTAAATCCACTCCGGACCCCAAAACTGTGTGCTATAGCCCATGAAAACAGGCAGAAATGCCTGAAATCAAGAAATTTTCACGATCTCCTGAAACTCGTGTGACGGGGTCCCCGACCGTTTAAATCCACACCGGACCAAAAAAACGGTGTTCTATAGCCCACGAAAATGGCCAGAAATGCTCGAAATCATAAGTTTTTTATGATTTCGCGAAACACGTGAGACGAGCTCCCCGACCATTGAAATCCACTTCGGACACCAAAACTGTGTGCTATAGGCCATGAAAACGGCCATAAATGCCCGAAATCACAAGTTTTTTACAATTTCGTGAAACTCGTGTGACGGGGTCCACGACCGTTTAAATCCACTCCGGACCCCAAAACTGTGTGCTATAGCCCACGAAAACAGGCAGAAATGCCTGAAATCAAGAAATTTTCACGATTTCGTGAAACTCGTGTCACGGGGTACCCGACCGTTTAAATCCACTCTTGACCCCAAAACTATGTGCTATAGCCCACGAAAAACGGCTAGAAATGCCCGAAATCCCATTTTTTTACAAGTTCGTGAAACTCGTGTGACGGGGTCCCCGACCGTTTAAATCCACACCGGACCAAAAAAACGGTGTGCTATAGCCCACGAAAATGGCCAGAAATGCTCGAAATCATAAGTTTTTTATGATTTCACGAAACACGTGAGACGGGCTCCCCGACCATTGAAATCCACTTCGGACCCTAAAATTGTGTGCTATAGCCCACAAAAACGGCTAGAAATGCCCGAAATCACAATTTTTTTACGAGTTCGTGACACTCGTGTGACGGGGTCCCTGACCGTTTAAATCCACTCCCGACCCAAAAACTGTGTGCTATAGCCCACAAAAACGGCCAGAAATGCTCGAAATATTAAGTTTTTTACGATTTCGTGAAACACTTGAGACGGGGTCCGCGACCATTGAAATCCACTTGGACCCCAAAACTGTGTACTATAGGCCATGAAAACGGCCAGAAATGCCCGAAATCACAAGTTTTTTACGATTTCGTGAAACTCGTGTGACGGGGTTCATGACCGTTTAAATCGACCCCAGACCCAAAAACTATGTGCTATAGCCCACGAAAACAGGCAGAAATGCCTGAAATCAAGAAATTTTCACGATTTTGTTGAAACTCGTGTCACGGGGTACCCGACCTTTGAAATCCACCCCGGACCGTGAAACTATGTGCTATAGCTCAAGAAAACGGCCAGAAATCCCCGAAATCACCAGTTTTTTCCGATTTCGTGAAACACGTGAGACGGGTCCCAGACAGTATAAATACACCCGGACCCAAAACTGTGTGCTATAGCCCACAAAAACAGCCATACATGCTCATAAATCACGAGTTTTTCACGAACTCCTGAAACTCGTGTGACGGGGTCCGTGACCGTTTAAATCCACTCTTGATCCCAAAACTATGTGCTATAGCCCACGAAAAACGGCTAGAAATGCCCGAAATCCCATTTTTTTACAAGTTCGTGAAACTCGTGTGACGGGGTCCCCGACCGTTTAAATCCACACCGGACCAAAAAACTGTGTGCTATAGCCCACGAAAATGGCCAGAAATGCTCGAAATCATAAGTTTTTTTACGATTTCGCGAAACACGTGAGACGGGCTCCCCGACCATTGAAATCCACTTCGGACCCAAAAACTGTGTGCCATAGGCCATGAAAACGGCCATAAATGCCCGAAATCACAAGTTTTTACAATTTCGTGAAACTCGTGTGACGGCGGCCACGACCGTTTAAATCCACTCCGGACCCCAAAACTGTGTGCTATAGCCCATGAAAACAGGCAGAAATGCCTGAAATCAAGAAATTTTCACGATCTCCAGAAACTCGTGTGACGGGGTCCCCGACAGTTTAAATCCACACCGGACCAAATAGCCCACGAAAATGGCCAGAAATGCTCGAAATCATAAGTTTTTTATGATTTCGTGAAACACGTGAGACGAGCTCCCCGACCATTGAAATCCACTTTGGACACCAAAACTGTGTGCTATAGGCCATGAAAATGGCCATAAATGCCCGAAATCACAAGTTTTTTACAATTTCGTGAAACTCGTGTGACGGGGTCCACGACCGTTTAAATCCACTCCGGACCCCAAAACTGTGTGCTATATCCCACGAAAACACGCAGAAATGCCTGAAATCAAGAAATTTTCATGATTTCGTGAAACTCGTCTCACGGGGTACCCGACCGTTTGAATCCACTCTTGATCCCAAAACTATGTGCTATAGCCCACGAAAAACGGCGAGAAATGCCCGAAATCCCATTTTTTTACAAGTTCGTGAAACTCGTGTGACGGGGTCCCCGACCGTTTAAATCCACACCGGACCAAAAAACTGTGTGCTATAGCCCACGAAAATGGCCAGAAATGCTCGAAATCATAAGTTTTTTATGATTTCGCGAAACACGTGAGACGGGCTCCCCGACCATTGAAATCCACTTCAGACCCCAAAACCGTGTGCTATAGGCCATGAAAATGACCATAAATGCCCGAAATCACAAGTTTTTTACAATTTCGTGAAACTCGTGTGACGGGTTCCACGACCGTTTAAATCCACTCCGGACGCCAAAACTGTGTGCTATAGCCCATGAAAACAGGCAGAAATGCCTGAAATCAAGAAATTTTCACGATTTCGTGAAACTCGTGTCACGGGGTACCCGACCGTTTAAATCCACTCTTGACCCCAAAACTATATGCTATAGCCCACGAAAAACGGCTAGAAATGCCCGAAATCCCATTTTTTTACAAGTTCGTGAAACTCGTGTGACGGGGTCCCCGACCGTTTAAATCAACTCCGGACCCAAAAACTGTGTGCTATAGCCTACGAAAACGGCTAGAAATGCTCGAAATCATAAGTTTTTTACGATTTCGTGAAACACGTGAGACGGGGTCCCCGACCATTGAAATCCACTTCGGACCCTAAAATTGTGTGCTATAGCCCACAAAAACGGCTAAAAATGCCCGAAATCACAATTTTTTTACGAGTTCGTGACACTCGTGTGACGGGGTCCCTGACCATTTAAATCCACTCCGGACCCAAAACTGTGTGCTATAGCCCACAAAAACAGCCATACATGCTGATAAATCACGAGTTTTTCACGAACTCCTGAAACTCGTGTGACGGGGTCTGTAACCGTTTAAATCCACTCTGACCCCAAAACTATGTCCTATAGCCCACGAAAACGGCTAGAAATGCCCGAAATCACAATTTTTCTACGAGTTCGTGAAACTCGTTTGACGGGATCCCCGACCGTTTAAATCCACTCCGGACCCAAAAACTGTATGCTATAGCCCACAAAAACGGCCAGAAATGTTAGACGGGCTCCCCGACCATTGAAATCCACTTCGGACCCCAAAACTGTGTGCCATAGGCCATGAAAACGGCCATAAATGCCCGAAATCACAAGTTTTTACAATTTCGTGAAACTCGTGTGACGGCGGCCACGACCGTTTAAATCCACTCCGGACCCCAAAACTGTGTGCTATAGCCCATGAAAACAGGCAGAAATGCCTGAAATCAAGAAATTTTCACGATCTCCTGAAACTCGTGTGACGGGTTCCCCGACCGTTTAAACACAACGGACCAAAAAACGGTGTGCTATAGCCCACGAAAAAGGCCAGAAATGCTCGAAATCATAAGTTTTTTATGATTTCACGAAACACGTGAGACGAGCTCCCCGACCATTGAAATCCACTTCGGACAGCAAAACTGTGTGCTATAGGCCATGAAAACGGCCATAAATGCCCGAAATCACAATTTTTTTACGAGTTCGTGAAACTCGTTTGACGGGATCCCCGACCGTTTAAATCCACTCCGGACCCAAAAACTGTGTGCTATAGCCCACGAAAACAGGCATAAATGCCTGAAATGAAGAAATTTTCACGGTTTTGTTGAAACTCGTGTCACGGGGTACCCGACCTTTGAAATCCACCCCGGACCGTGAAACTATGTGCTATAGCTCAATAAAAAGGCCAGAAATCCGCGAAATCACCAGTTTTTCCGATTTCGTGAAACATGTGAGACGGGTCCCAGACAGTATAAATCCACCCCGGACCCTAAAACTGTGTGCTATAGCCCACAAAAACAGCCATACATGCTCATAAATCACGAGTTTTTCACGAACTCCTGAAACTCGTGTGACGGGGTCTGTAACCGTTTAAATCCACTCTGACCCCAAAACTATGTGCTATAGCCCACGAAAACGGCTAGAAATGCCCGAAATCACAATTTTTTTACGAGTTCAAGAAACTCGTTTGACGGGATGCCCGACCGTTTAAATCCACTCCGGACCCAAAAACTGTGTGCTATAGCCCACAAAAACGGCCAGAAATGTTTGAAATCATAAGTTTTTTTTACGATTTCGCGAAACACGTGAGACGGGCTCCCCGACCATTGAAATCCACTTCGGACCCCAAAACTGTGTGCCATAGGCCATGAAAACGGCCATAAATGCCCGAAATCACAAGTTTTTACAATTTCGTGAAACTCGTGTGACGGCGGCCACGACTGTTTAAATCCACTCCGGACCCCAAATCTGTGTGCTAGAGCCCATGAAAACAGGCAGAAATGCCTGAAATCAAGAAATTTTCACGATCTCCTGAAACTCGTGTGACGGGGTCCCCGACCGTTTAAATCCACACCGGACCAAAAAAACGGTGTGCTATAGCCCACGAAAATGGCCAGAAATGCTCGAAATCATAAGTTTTTTATGATTTCGCGAAACACGTGAGACGAGCTCCCCGACCATTGAAATCCACTTCGGACACCAAAACTGTGTGCTATAGGCCATGAAAACGGCCATAAATGCCCGAAATCACAAGTTTTTTACAATTTCGTGAAACTCGTGTGACGGGGTCCACGACCGTTTAAATCCACTCCGGACCCCAAAACTGTGTGCTATAGCCCACGAAAACAGGCAGAAATGCCTGAAATCAAGAAATTTTCACGATTTCGTGAAACTCGTGTCACGGGGTACCCGACCGTTTAAATCCACTCTTGACCCCAAAACTATGTGCTATAGCCCACGAAAAACGGCTAGAAATGCCCGAAATCCCATTTTTTTACAAGTTCGTGAAACTCGTGTGACGGGGTCCCCGACCGTTTAAATCCACACCGGACCAAAAAAACGGTGTGCTATAGCCCACGAAAATGGCCAGAAATGCTCGAAATCATAAGTTTTTTATGATTTCACGAAACACGTGAGACGGGCTCCCCGACCATTGAAATCCACTTCGGACCCTAAAATTGTGTGCTATAGCCCACAAAAACGGCTAGAAATGCCCGAAATCACAATTTTTTTACGAGTTCGTGACACTCGTGTGACGGGGTCCCTGACCGTTTAAATCCACTCCCGACCCAAAAACTGTGTGCTATAGCCCACAAAAACGGCCAGAAATGCTCGAAATATTAAGTTTTTTACGATTTCGTGAAACACTTGAGACGGGGTCCGCGACCATTGAAATCCACTTGGACCCCAAAACTGTGTACTATAGGCCATGAAAACGGCCAGAAATGCCCGAAATCACAAGTTTTTTACGATTTCGTGAAACTCGTGTGACGGGGTTCATGACCGTTTAAATCGACCCCAGACCCAAAAACTATGTGCTATAGCCCACGAAAACAGGCAGAAATGCCTGAAATCAAGAAATTTTCACGATTTTGTTGAAACTCGTGTCACGGGGTACCCGACCTTTGAAATCCACCCCGGACCGTGAAACTATGTGCTATAGCTCAAGAAAACGGCCAGAAATCCCCGAAATCACCAGTTTTTTCCGATTTCGTGAAACACGTGAGACGGGTCCCAGACAGTATAAATACACCCGGACCCAAAACTGTGTGCTATAGCCCACAAAAACAGCCATACATGCTCATAAATCACGAGTTTTTCACGAACTCCTGAAACTCGTGTGACGGGGTCCGTGACCGTTTAAATCCACTCTTGATCCCAAAACTATGTGCTATAGACCACGAAAAACGGCTAGAAATGCCCGAAATCCCATTTTTTTACAAGTTCGTGAAACTCGTGTGACGGGGTCCCCGACCGTTTAAATCCACACCGGACCAAAAAACTGTGTGCTATAGCCCACGAAAATGGCCAGAAATGCTCGAAATCATAAGTTTTTTTATGATTTCACGAAACACATGAGACGGGCTCCCCGACCATTGAAATCCACTTCGGACCCCAAAACTGTGTGCTATAGGCCATGAAAATGACCATAAATGCCCGAAATCACAAGTTTTTTACAATTTCGTGAAACTCGTGTGACGGGGTCCACGGCCGTTTAAATCCACTCCGGACCCCAAAACTGTGTGCTATAGCCCATGAAAACAGGCAGAAATGCCTGAAATCAAGAAATTTTCACGATTTTGTGAAACTCGTGTCACGGGGTACCCGACCGTTTAAATCCACTCTTGACCCCAAAACCATATGCTATAGCCCACGAAAAACGGCTAGAAATGCCCGAAATCCCATTTTTTTACAAGTTCGTGAAACTCGTGTGACGGGGTCCCCCCGACCGTTTAAATCAACTCCGGACCCAAAAACTGTGTGCTATAGCCTACGAAAACGGCTAGAAATGCTCAAATCATAAGTTTTTTACGATTTCGTGAAACACGTGAGACGGGGTCCCCGACCATTGAATTCCACTTCGGACCCTAAAATTGTGTGCTATAGCCCACAAAAACGGCTAGAAATGCCCGAAATCACAATTTTTTTACGAGTTCGTGACACTCGTGTGACGGGGTCCCTGACCATTTAAATCCACTCCGGACCCAAAAACTGTGTGCTATAGCCCACGAAAACGGCCAGAAATGCTAGAAATCTTAAGTTTTTTACGATTTCGTGAAACACTTGAGACGGGGTCCCCGACCATTGAAATCCACTTGGACCCCAAAACTGTGTACTATAGGCCATGAAAACGGCCAGAAATGCCTGAAATCACAAGTTTTTTACGATTCCGTGAAACTCGTGTGACGGGGTTCACGACCGTTTAAATCCACTCCGGACCCAAAAATTGTGTGCTATAGCCCACGAAAACAGGCAGAAATGCCTGAAATCAAGAAATTTTCACGATTTTGTTGAAACTCGTGTCACGGGGGTACCCGACCTTTGAAATCCACCCCGGACCGTGAAACTATGTGCTATAGCTCAAGAAAAAGGCCAGAAATCCCCGAAATCACCAGTTTTTCCGATTTCGTGAAACACGTGAGACGGGTCCCAGACAGTATAAATCCACCCCGGACCACAAAACTGTGTGCTATAGCCCACAAAAACAGACATACATGCTCATAAATCACGAGTTTTTAACGAACTCCTGAAACTCGTGTGACGGGGTCCGTGACCGTTTAAATCCACTCTGGACCCCAAAACTATGTGCTATAGCCCACGAAAACGGCTAGAAATGCCCGAAATCACAATTTTTTTACGAGTTCGTGAAACTCGTGTGACGGGATCCCCGACCGTTTAAATCCACTCCGGACCCAAAAAATGTGTGCTATAGCCCACGAAAACAGGCAGAAATGCCTGAAATCAAGAAAATTTTCACGGTTTTGTTGAAACTCGTGTCACGGGGTACCCGACCTTTGAAATCCACCCCGGACCGTGAAACTATGTGCTATAGCTCAATAAAAAGGCCAGAAATCTGCGAAATCACCAGTTTTTTCGATTTTCGTGAAACATGTGAGACGGGTCCCAGACAGTATAAATCCACCCCGGACCCTAAAACTGTGTGCTATAGCCCACAAAAACAGCCATACATGCTCATAAATCACGAGTTTTTCACGAACTCCTGAAACTCGTGTGACGGGGTCTGTAACCGTTTAAATCCACTCTGACCCCAAAACTATGTGCTATAGCCCACGAAAACGGCTAGAAATGCCCGAAATCACAATTTTTTTACGAGTTCAAGAAACACGTTTGACGGGATGCCCGACCGTTTAAAATCCACTCCGGACCCAAGAACTGTGTGCTATAGCCCACAAAAAACGGCCAGAAATGTTTGAAATCATAAGTTTTTTTACGATTTCGCGAAACACGTGAGACGGGCTCCCCGACCATTGAAATCCACTTCGGACCCCAAAACTGTGTGCCATAGGCCATGAAAACGGCCATAAATGCCCGAAATCACAAGTTTTTACAATTTCGTGAAACTCGTGTGACGGCGGCCACGACTGTTTAAATCCACTCCGGACCCCAAATCTGTGTGCTAGAGCCCATGAAAACAGGCAGAAATGCCTGAAATCAAGAAATTTTCACGATCTCCTGAAACTCGTGTGACGGGGTCCCCGACCGTTTAAATCCACACCGGACCAAAAAAACGGTGTGCTATAGCCCACGAAAATGGCCAGAAATGCTCGAAATCATAAGTTTTTTATGATTTCGCGAAACACGTGAGACGAGCTCCCCGACCATTGAAATCCACTTCGGACACCAAAACTGTGTGCTATAGGCCATGAAAACGGCATAAATGCCCGAAATCACAAGTTTTTTACAATTTCGTGAAACTCGTGTGACGGGGTCCACGACCGTTTAAATCCACTCCGGACCCCAAAACTGTGTGCTATAGCCCACGAAAACAGGCAGAAATGCCTGAAAATCAAGAAATTTTCACGATTTCGTGAAACTCGTGTCACGGGGTACCCGACCGTTTAAATCCACTCTTGACCCCCAAAACTATGTGCTATAGCCCACGAAAAACGGCTAGAAATGCCCGAAATAACAATTTTTTACAATTTCGTGAAACTCGTGTGACGGGGTCCACGGCCGTTTAAATCCACTCCGGACCCCAAAACTGTGTGCTATAGCCCATGAAAACAGGCAGAAATGCCTGAAATCAAGAAATTTTCACGATTTTGTGAAACTCGTGTCACGGGGTACCCGACCGTTTAAATCCACTCTTGACCCCAAAACCATATGCTATAGCCCACGAAAAACGGCTAGAAATGCCCGAAATCCCATTTTTTTACAAGTTCGTGAAACTCGTGTTGACGGGGTCCCCCCCGACCGTTTAAATCAACTCCGGACCCAAAAACTGTGTGCTATAGCCTACGAAAACGGCTAGAAATGCTCAAATCATAAGTTTTTTACGATTTCGTGAAACACGTGAGACGGGGTCCCCGACCATTGAATTCCACTTCGGACCCTAAAATTGTGTGCTATAGCCACAAAAACGGCTAGAAATGCCCGAAATCACAATTTTTTTACGAGTTCGTGACACTCGTGTGACGGGGTCCCTGACCATTTAAATCCACTCCGGACCCAAAAACTGTGTGCTATAGCCCACGAAAACGGCCAGAAATGCTAGAAATCTTAAGTTTTTTACGATTTCGTGAAACACTTGAGACGGGGTCCCCGACCATTGAAATCCACTTGGACCCCAAAACTGTGTACTATAGGCCATGAAAACGGCCAGAAATGCCTGAAATCACAAGTTTTTTACGATTTCGTGAAACTCGTGTGACGGGGTTCACGACCGTTTAAATCCACTCCGGACCCAAAAATTGTGTGCTATAGCCCACGAAAACAGGCAGAAATGCCTGAAATCAAGAAATTTTCACGGTTTTGGTTGAAACTCGTGTCACGGGGTACCCGACCTTTGAAATCCACCCCGGACCGTGAAACTATGTGCTATAGCTCAAGAAAAAGGCCAGAAATCCCCGAAATCACCAGTTTTTCCGATTTCGTGAAACACGTGAGACGGGTCCCAGACAGTATAAATCCACCCCGGACCCCAAAACTGTGTGCTATAGCCCACAAAAACAGACATACATGCTCATAAATCACGAGTTTTTCACGAACTCCTGAAACTCGTGTGACGGGGTCCGTGACCGTTTTAAATCCTCTCTGGACCCCAAAACTATGTGCTATAGCCCACGAAAACGGCTAGAAATGCCCGAAATCACAGTTTTACGAGTTCGTGAAACTCGTGTGACGGGGTCCCCGACCGTTTAAATCCACTCCGGACCCAAAAACTGTGTGCTATAGCCCATCAAAAACGGCCAGAAAATACTCGAAATAATAACTTTTTTTACGATTTCGCGAAACACGTGAGACGGGCTCCCCGACCATTGAAATCCACTTAGGACCCCCAAAACTGTGTGCTATAGGCCATGAAAACGGCCATAAATGCCCGAAATCACAAGTTTTTTACAATTTCGTGAAACTCCGTGTGACGGGGTCCACGACCGTTCAAATCCACTCCGGACCCAAAACTGTGTGCTATATCCCACGAAAACAAGCAGAAATGCCTGAAATCAAGAAATTTTCACGATTTCGTGAAACTCGTGTCACGGGGTACCCGACCGTTTAAATCCACTCTTGACCCCCAAACTATGTGCTATAGCCCACGAAAAACGGCTAGAAATGCCCGAAATCCCATTTTTTACAAGTTCGTGAAAGTCGTGTGACGGGATCCCCGACCGCTTAAATCCACTCCGGACCCAAAAACTATGTGCTATAGCCCACAAAAACGGCCAGAAATGTTCGAAATCATAAGTTTTTTTACGATTTCGCGAAACACGTGAGACGGGCTCCCCCGACCCTTGAAATCCACTTCGGACCCCAAAACTGTGTGCCATAGGCCATGAAAACGGCCATAAATGCCCGAAATAACAAGTTTTTACAATTTCGTGAAACTCGTGTGACGGCGGCCACGACCGTTAAATCCACTTCGGAACCCCAAAACTGTGTGCTATAGCCCATGAAAACAGGCAGAAATGCCTGAAATCAAGAAATTTTCACGATCTCCTGAAACTCGTGTGACGGGGTCCCCGACCGTTTAAATCCACACCGGACCAAAAAACGGTGTGCTATAGCCCACGAAAATGGCCAGAAATGCTCGAAATCATAAGTTTTTTATGATTTCGCGAAACACGTGAGACGAGCTCCCCGACCATTGAAATCCACTTCGGGACACCAAAACTGTGTGCTATAGGCCATGAAAACGGCCATAAATGCCCGAAATCACAAGTTTTTTACGATTTCGTGAAACTCGTGTGACGGGGTCCATGACCGTTTAAATCCACTCCGGACCCCAAAACTGTGTGCTATATCCCACGAAAACACGCAGAAATGCCTGAAATCAAGAAATTTTCATGATTTCGTGAAACTCGTCTCACGGGGTACCCGACCGTTTGAATCCACTCTTGATCCCAAAACTATGTGCTATAGCCCACGAAAAAACGGCGAGAAATGCCCGAAATCCCATTTTTTTACAAGTTC
The DNA here is from genome assembly GCA_026929855.1 of Poa annua. NCBI lineage: Eukaryota > Viridiplantae > Streptophyta > Magnoliopsida > Poales > Poaceae > Poa > Poa annua. Next base: position 1,571,793 of record CM049430.1, read on the forward strand.
GTGAAACTCGTGTGACGGGGTCCCCGACCGTTTTAAATCCACACCGGACCAAAAAACTGTGTGCTATAGCCCACGAAAATGGCCAGAATGCTTGAAATCATAAGTTTTTTATGATTTCGCGAAACACGTGAGACGGGCTCCCCGGCCATTGAAATCTACTTCAGACCCCAAAACTGTGTGCTATAGGCCATGAAAATGACCATAAATGCCCGAAATCACAAGTTTTTTACAATTTCGTGAAACTCGTGTGACGGGGTCCACGACCGTTTAAATCCACTCCGGACCCCAAAACTGTGTGCTATAGCCCACGAAAACAGGCAGAAATGCCTGAAATCAAGAAATTTTCACGATTTCGTGAAACTCGTGTCACGTGGTACTCGACCGTTTAAATCCACTCTTGATCCCAAAAACTATGTGCTATAGCCCACGAAAAACGGCTAGAAATGCCCGAAATCCCATTTTTTTTACAAGTTCGTGAAACTCGTGTGACGGGGTTCACGACC
>CM049430.1:1572395-1884950 GCA_026929855.1 Poa annua
ATAGGCCATGAAAATGACCATAAATGCCCGAAATCACAAGTTTTTTACAATTTCGTGAAACTCGTGTGACGGGGTCCACGACCGTTTAAATCCACTCCGGACCCCAAAACTGTGTGCTATAGCCCACGAAAACAGGCAGAAATGCCTGAAATCAAGAAATTTTCACGATTTCGTGAAACTCGTGTCACGTGGTACTCGACCGTTTAAATCACTCTTGATCCCAAAACTATGTGCTATAGCCCACGAAAAACGGCTAGAAATGCCCGAAATCCCATTTTTTACAAGTTCGTGAAACTCGTGTGACGGGGTTCACGACCGTTTAAATCTACTCCGGACCCAAAAACTGTGTGCTATAGCCCACGAAAACAGGCAGAAATGCCTGAAATCAAGAAAATTTTCACGGTTTTGTTGAAACTCGTGTCACGGGGTACCCGACCTTTGAAATCCACCCCGGACCGTGAAACTATGTGCTATAGCTCAAGAAAAAGGCCAGAAATCCCCGAAATCACCAGTTTTTCCGATTTCGTGAAACACGTGAGACGGGTCCCAGACAGTATAAATCCACCCCGGACCCCAAAACTGTGTGCTATAGCCCACAAAAACAGCCATACATGCTCATAAATCACGAGTTTTTCACGAACTCCTGAAACTCGTGTGACGGGGTCTGTAACCGTTTTAAATCCACTCTGACCCCAAAACTATGTCCTATAGCCCACGAAAACGGCTAGAAATGCCCGAAATCACAATTTTTCTACGAGTTCGTGAAACTCGTTTGACGGGATCCCCGACCGTTTAAATCCACTCCGGACCCAAAAACTGTGTGCTATAGCCCACGAAAACAGGCAGAAATGCCTGAAATCAAGAAATTTTCACGATTTTGTTGAAACTCGTGTCACGGGGTACCCGAGCTTTGAAATCCACCCCGGACCGTGAAACTATGTGCTATAGCTCAATAAAAAGGCCAGAAATCCCCGAAATCACCAGTTTTTCCGATTTCGTGAAACATGTGAGACGGGTCCCAGACAGTATAAATCCACCCCGGACCCTAAAACTGTGTGCTATAGCCCACAAAAACAGCCATACATGCTCATAAATCACGAGTTTTTCACGAACTCCTGAAACTCGTGTGACGGGGTCTGTAACCGTTTTAAATCCACTCTGACCCCAAAACTATGTGCTATAGCCACGAAAACGGCTAGAAATGCCCGAAATCACAATTTTTTTACAAGTTCGTGAAACTCGTTTGACGGGATCCCCGACCGTTTAAATCCACTCCGGACCCAAAAACTGTGTGCTATAGCCCACAAAAACGGCCAGAAATGTTCGAAATCATAAGTTTTTTTACGGTTTCGCGAAACACGTGAGACGGGCTCCCCGACCATTGAAATCCATTTCGGACCCCAAAACTATGTGCCAAAGGCCATGAAAACGGCCATAAATGCCCGAATCACAAGTTTTTACAATTTCGTGAAACTCGTGTGACGGCGGCCACGACTGTTTAAATCCACTCCGGACCCCAAAACTGTGTGCTATAGCCCATGAAAACAGGCAGAAATGCCTGAAATCAAGAAATTTTCACGATCTCCTGAAACTCGTGTGACGGGGTCCCCGACCGTTTAAATCCACACCGGACCAAAAAAACGGTGTGCTATAGCCCACGAAAATGGCCAGAAATGCTCGAAATCATAAGTTTTTTATGATTTCGCGAAACACGTGAGACGAGCTCCCCGACCATTGAAATCCACTTCGGACACCAAAACTGTGTGCTATAGGCCATGAAAACGGCCATAAATGCCCGAAATCACAAGTTTTTTACAATTTCGTGAAACTCGTGTGACGGGGTCCACGACCGTTTAAATCCACTCCGGACCCCAAAACTGTGTGCTATAGCCCACGAAAACAGGCAGGAATGCCTGAAATCAAGAAATTTTCACGATTTCGTGAAACTCGTGTCACGGGGTACCCGACCGTTTAAATCCACTCTTGACCCCAAAACTATGTGCTATAGCCCACGAAAAACGGCTAGAAATGCCCGAAATCCCATTTTTTTACAAGTTCGTGTGAAACTCGTGTGACGGGGTCCCCGACCGTTTAAATCCACACCAGATCAAAAAACTGTGTGCTATAGCCCACGAAAATGGCCAGAAATGCTCGAAATCATAAGTTTTTTATGATTTCACGAAACACGTGAGACGGGCTCCCCGACCATTGAAATCCACTTCGGACCCTAAAATTGTGTGCTATAGCCCACAAAAACGGCTAGAAATGCCCGAAATCACAATTTTTTTACGAGTTCGTGACACTCGTGTGACGGGGTCCCTGACCGTTTAAATCCACTCCGGACCCAAAAACTGTGTGCTATAGCCCACGAAAACGGCAGAAATGCTCGAAATCTTAAGTTTTTTACGATTTCGTGAAACACTTGAGACGGGGTCCGCGACCATTGAAATCCACTTGGACCCCAAAACTGTGTACTATAGGCCATGAAAACGGCCAGAAATGCCCGAATCACAAGTTTTTTACGATTTCGTGAAACTCGTGTGACGGGGTTCATGACCGTTTAAATTGACCCCAGACCCAAAAACTATGTGCTATAGCCCACGAAAACAGGCAGAAATGCCTGAAATCAAGAAATTTTCACGATTTTGTTGAAACTCGTGTCACGGGGTACCCGACCTTTGAAATCCACCCCGGACAGTGAAACTATGTGCTATAGCTCAAGAAAACGGCCAGAAATCCCCGAAATCACCAGTTTTTTCCGATTTCGTGAAACACGTGAGACGGGTCCCAGACAGTATAAATACACCCGGACCCAAAACTGTGTGCTATAGCCCACAAAAACAGCCATACATGCTCATAAATCACGAGTTTTTCACGAACTCCTGAAACTCGTGCGACGGGGTCCGTGACCGTTTAAATCCACTCTTGATCCCAAAACTATGTGCTATAGCCCACGAAAAACGGCTAGAAATGCCCGAAATCCCATTTTTTTACAAGTTCGTGAAACTCGTGTGACGGGGTCCCCGACCGTTTAAATCCACACCGGACCAAAAAACTGTGTGCTATAGCACACGAAAATGGCCAGAAATGCTCGAAATCATAAGTTTTTTTATGATTTCGCGAAACACGTGAGACGGGCTCCCCGACCATTGAAATCCACTTCGGACCCCAAAACTGTGTTCTATAGGCCATGAAAATGACCATAAATGCCCGAAATCACAAGTTTTTTACAATTTCGTGAAACTCGTGTGACGGGGTCCCACGACCGTTTAAATCCACTCCGGACCCCAAAACTGTGTGCTATAGCCCATGAAAACAGGCAGAAATGCCTGAAATCAAGAAATTTTCACGATTTCGTGAAACTCGTGTCACGGGGTACCCGACCGTTTAAATCCACTCTTGACCCCTAAACTATATGCTATAGCCCACGAAAAAACGGCTAGAAATGCCCGAAATCCCATTTTTTTACAAGTTCGTGAAACTCGTGTGACGGGGTCCCCCCGACCGTTTAAATCAACTCCGGACCCAAAAACTGTGTGCTATAGCCTACGAAAACGGCTAGAAATGCTCAAAATCATAAGTTTTTTTACGATTTCGTGAAACACGTGAGACGGGGTCCCCGACCATTGAATTCCACTTCGGACCCTAAAATTGTGTGCTATAGCCCACAAAAACGGCTAGAAATGCCCGAAATCACAATTTTTTTACGAGTTCGTGACACTCGTGTGACGGGGTCCCTGACCATTTAAATCCACTCCGGACCCAAAAACTGTGTGCTATAGCCCACGAAAACGGCCAGAAATGCTCGAAATCTTAAGTTTTTTACGATTTCGTAAAACACTTGAGACGGGGTCCCCGACCATTGAAATCCACTTGGACCCAAAACTGTGTACTATAGGCCATGAAAACGGCCAGAAATGCCCGAATCACAAGTTTTTTACGATTTCGTGAAACTCGTGTGACGGGGTTCACGACCGTTTAAATCCACTCCGGACCCAAAAACTGTGTGCTATAGCCCACGAAAACAGACAGAAATGCCTGAAATCAAGAAATTTTCACGATTTTGTTGAAACTCGTGTCACGGGGTACCCGACCTTTGAAATCCACCCCGGACCGTGAAACTATGTGCTATAGATCAAGAAAAAGGCCAGAAATCCCCGAAATCACCAGTTTTTCCGATTTCGTGAAACACGTGAGACGAGTCCCAGACAGTATAAATCCACCCCGGACCCCAAAACTGTGTGCTATAGCCCACAAAAACAGCCATACATGCTCATAAATCACGAGTTTTTCACGAACTCCCGAAACTCGTGTGACGGGGTCCGTGACCGTTTAAATCCACTCTGACCCCAAAACTATGTGCTATAGTCCACGAAAACGGCTAGAAGTGCCCGAAATCACAATTTTTTTTACGAGTTTGTGACACACGTGTGACGGGATCCCCGACCGTTTAAATCCACTCTGGACCCTAAAACTGTGTGCTATAGCCCACAAAAACGGCCAGAAATGCTCGAAATCATTAGTTTTTTTTACGATTTCGCGAAACACGTGAGACGGGCTCCCCGACCATTGAAATCCACTTCGGACCCCAAAACTGTGTGCCATAGGCCATGAAATAGGCCATAAATGCCCGAAATCACAAGTTTTTACAATTTCGTGAAACTCGTGTGACGGTGGCCACGACCGTTTAAATCCACTCCGGACCCCAAAACTGTGTGCTATAGCCCATGAAAACAGGCAGAAATGCCTGAAATCAAGAAATTTTCACGATCTCCTGAAACTCTTGGGACGGGGGTACCCGACCGTTTAATTCCACTCTGGACCTCAAAACTATGTGCTAAAGCCCACGAAAAACGGCTAGAAATGCCCGAAATCACAATTTTTTTTCAAGTGTGTGAAACTCGTGTGACGGGGGTCCCGGACCGTTTAAATCCACACCGGACCAAAAAACTGTGTGCTATAGCCCACGAAAATGGCCAGAAATGCTCGAAATCATAAGTTTTTATGATTTCACGAAACACGTGAGACGAGCTCCCCGACCATTGAAATGCACTTCGGACCCCAAAACTTGGTGCAATAGGCCATGAAAACGGCCCTAAATGCCCGAAATCACAAGTTTTTTACAATTTCGTGAAACTCGTGTGACGGGGTCCACGACCGTTTAAATCCACTCCGGACCCCAAAACTTTGTGCTATAGCCCACGAAAACATGCAGAAATGCCTGAAATCAAGAAATTTTCACGATTTCGTGAAACTCGTGTCACGGGGTACCCGACCGTTTAAATCCACTCTTGACCCCAAAACTATGTGCTATAGCCCACGAAAAACGGCTAGAAATGCCCGAAATCCCATTTTTTTACAAGTTCGTGAAAACTCGTGTGACGGGGTCCCCGACCGTTTAAATCAACTCCGGACCCAAAATCTGTGTGCTATAGCCTACGAAAACGGCTAGAAATGCTCGAAATCATAAGTTTTTTACGATTTCGTGAAACACGTGAGACGGGGTCCCCGACCATTGAAATCCACTTCGGACCCTAAAATTGTGTGCTATAGCCCACAAAAACGGCTAGAAATGCCCGAAATCACAATTTTTTACGAGTTCGTGACACTTGTGTGACGGGGTCCCTGACCGTTTAAATCCACTCCGGACCAAAAACTAAGTGCTATAGCCCACAAAAACGGCTAGAAATGCTCGAAATCATAATTTTTTACGAGTTCGTGAAACTCAGGTGACGGGCTCCCCGACAGTTTAAATCCACTCCGGACACAAAACAGTGTGCTATAGCTCACGAAAACGGCAAAATTGCTCGAAATCATAAGTTTTTTACGATTTCGTGAAACACGTGAAACAGGGTCCCCGACCATTGAAATCCACTTCGGACCCTAAAATTGTGTGCTATAGCCCACGAAAACGGCTAGAAATGCTCGAAATCACAATTTTTTTACGAGTTCGTGACACTCGTGTGACGGGGTCCCTGACCGTTTAAATCCACTCTGGATCCAAAAACTGTGTGCTATAGACCACGAAAACGACCAGAAATGCTCGAAATCTTAAGTTTTTTACGATTTCGTGAAACACTTGAGACGGGGTCCCCGACGATTGAAATCAACTTGGAACCCAAAAATGTGTGCTATAGGCCATGAAAACGGCCAGAAATGCCCGAAATCACAAGTTTTTTACGATTTCGTGACACTCGTGTGACGGAGTCCCTGACCTTTTAAATCCACTCCGGACCCAAAAACTGTGTGCTATAGCCCACGAAAACGGCCAGAAATCCCCGAAATCACCAGTTTTTTCCGATTTCGTGAAACACGTGAGACGGTTCCCAGACAGTATAAATCCACCCCGGACCCCAAAACTGTGTGCTATAGCCCACAAAAACAGCCCTACATGCTCATAAATCACGAGTTTTTTACGAACTCCTGAAACTCGTGTGACGGGGTCCCTGACCATTTAAATCCACTCTGGACCCCAAAACTATGTGCTATAGCCCACGAAAACGGCTAGAAATGACCAAAATTACAATTTTTTTACGAGTTCGTGAAACTCGTACGACGGGGTCCCCGACTGTTTAAATCCACTCCGGACCCAAAAACTGTGTGCTATAGCCCACAAAAACGGCCAGAAATCCTCAAAATCATAAGTTTTTTACGATTTCGCGAAACACGTGAGACGGGCTCCCCGACCATTGAAATCCAATTCGGACCCCAAAACTGTGTGCTATAGGCCATGAAAACGGCCATAAATACCCGAAATCACAAGTTTTTACATTTTCGTGAAACTCGTGTGACGGGGTCCACGACTGTTTAAATCCACTCCAGATTCCAAAACTATGTGCTATAGCCCATGAAAACAGGCAGAAATGCCTGAAATCAAGAAATTTTCACGATCTCCTGAACTCTTGGGACGGGGTACCCGACCGTTTAAATCCACTATGGACCTCTAAACTATGTGCTATAGCCCACGAAAAACGGCTAGAAACGCCCGAAATCACAAATTTTTTACGAGTTCGTGAAACTCGTGTGACGGGGTCCCCGACCGTTTAAATCCACACCGGACCCAAAAACTGTGTGCTATAGCCCACGAAAAAGACTAGAAATGCTCGAAATCATAGGTTTTTTATGATTTCACGAAACACGTGAGACAGGCTCCCCGACCATTGAAATCCACTTTGGACCCCAAAACTGTGTGCTATAGGCCATGAAAACAGTCATAAATGCCCAAAATCACAAGTTTTTTACAATTTCGTGAAACTCGTGTGACGGGGTCCACGACCGTGTAAATCCACCCCGGACCCCAAAACTGTGTGCTATAGCCCACGAAAACAGGCAGAAAAGCCTGAAATCAAGAAATTTTCACGATTTCGTGAAACTCGTGTCACGGGGTACCCGACCTTTGAAATCCACCGGACCCTCAATCTATGTGCTATAGCTCAAGAAAACGGCCAGAAATCCCAAAATCACCAGTTTTTTCCGATTCGTGAAACACGCGAGATGGGCCCAGACAATTTAAATCCACCCCGGACCCCAAAACTGTGTGCTATAGCCCACAAAAACGGCCAGAAATGCTGATAAATCATGAGTTTTTACGAACTCCCTGAAACTCATAGGACGGGGTCCCAGACCGTTTAAATCCACTCTGGACCCCAAAACTATGTGCCATAGCCCACGAAAACGGTTAGAAATGCCCGAAATCACAATTTTTTTACGAGTTCCTGAAACTCGGGTGACGGGGTCCCGGACCGTTTAAATCCACTCCGGACCCAAAAACGGTGTGCTATAGCCCACGAAAACGGCCAGAAATGCTTGAAATCATAAGTTTTTTACGATTTCGTGAAACACGTGAGACGGGGTCCCCGACCATTGAAATTCACTTCGGACCTTAAAATTGTGTGCTATAGCCCACGAAAACGGCTAGAAATGCCCGAAATCACAATTTTTTTACGAGTTGGTGACACTCGTGTGACGGGGTCCCTGACCGTTTAAATCCACTCCGGACCCAAAAAACTGTGTGCTATAGCCCACGAAAACGGCCAGAAATGCTCGAAATCTTAAGTTTTTTACGATTTCGTGAAACACTTGAGACGGGGTCCCCAACCATTGAAATCCACTTGGACCCCAAAATTGTGTGCTATAGGCCATGAAAACGGCCAGAAATGCCTGAAATCACAAGTTTTTTACGATTTTGTTGAAACTCGTGTCACGGGGTACCCGACCTTTGAAATCCACCCCGGACCCTGAAACTATGTGCTATAGCTCTAGAAAACGGCCAGAAATCCCCGAAAATCACCAGTTTTTTCCGATTTCGTGAAACACGTGAGACGGGTCCTAGACTGTAGAAATCCACCCCGGACCCCAAAACTGTGTGCTATAGCCCACAAAAACAGGCATACATGCTCATAAATCACGATTTTTTACAAAATCCTGAATCTCGTGTGACGGGGTCCCTGACCGTTTAAATCCACTCTGGACCCCAAAACTATGTGCTATAGCCCACGAACACGGCTAGAAATGCCCGAAATCACAATTTTTTTCCAGTTCGTGAAACTCGTGTGACGGGGTCCCCGACCGTTTAAACCCACTCCGGACCCAAAAACTGTGTGCTATAGCCCCGACCGTTTTTACGATTTTGCGAAACACGTGAGACGGGCTCCCCGACCATTGAAATCCACTTTGGACCCCAAAACTGTGTGCTATAGGCAAGGAAAACGGCCATAAATGCCCGAAATCACAAGTTTTTTCAATTTCGTGAAACTCTTGGGACGGGGTACCCGACCGTTTAAATCCACTCCTGACCTCAAAACAATGTGTTATAGCCCACGAAAAACGGCTAGAAATGCCCGAAATCACAATTTTTTTACGAGTTCGTGAAACTCGTGTGACGGGGTCCCCGAACGTTTAAATCCACACTGGACCCAAAAATTGTGTGATATAGCCCACGAAAACAGGCAGAAATGCCTGAAATCAAGAATTTTCACGATTTCGTGAAACTCGTTTCACGGGGTACCTGACCTTTGAAATCCACCCGCACCCTGAAACTATGTGCTATAGCTCAAGAAAACGCCCAGAAATCCCCAAAATCACCAGTTTTTTCCGATTTTGTGAAACACGCGAGACGGGCCCTGGACAGTTTAAATCCACCCCGGACCCCAAAATTGTGTGCTATAGCCCACAAAAACGGCCAGAAATGCTCATAAATCATGAGTTTTTTACGAACTCCTGAAGCTCGTGGGACGGGGTCCCTGACCGTTTAAATCCACTCTGTTCCCCAAAACTATATGCTATAGCACCTGAAATCACAATTTTTTTACGACTTCGTGAAACTTGTGAGACGGGGTCCCCCGACCGTTAAAATTCACTCCAGACCCAAAAACTGTGTGCTATAGGCCTCGAAAACGGCCAGAATGCTCGAAATCATAAGTTTTTTACGATTTCGTGAAACATGAGAGACGGGGTCCCCGACCATTGAAATCCACTTCGGACCCCAAAACTGTGTGCTATAGATCATGAAAACGGCTAGAAATGCCCGAAATCACAAGTTTTTTACGATTTCGTGAAACTCGTGTGACGGGGTCCACGACCGTTTAAATCCACCCCGGACCCCAAATTGTGTGCTTTAGCCCTCGAAAACAGACAGAAATGCCTGAAATCAAGAAATTTTCACGATTTCGTGAAACTCGTGTCACGGCGTACCGGACCTTAGAAATCCACCCCTGACCCTGAAACTATGTGCTATAGCTCAAGAAAACGGCCAGAAATCACTGAAATCACCGAAATCACCAGTTTTTTCCGATTTCGTGAAACACGTGAGACGGGTCCCACACAGTTTAAATCCACCCCGTACCCCAAAATTGTGCTATAGACCACAAAAACGGCAAAATAGCTCATAAATCACGAGTTTTTGACGAACTCTTGAAACTCGTGTGACGGGGTACCTGGTCGTTTAAATCTACTCTGGACCCCAAAACTATGTGCTTTAGCCCACAAAAACAGCAAGAAATGCCCGAAATCACAATTTTTTTACGATTTCGCGGAACTCGTGAGACGGGCTCCCCGACCATTGAAATCCACTTCGGACCCCAAAATTGTGTGCTATAGGCCATGAAAATGGCCATAAATGCCCGAAATCACAAGTTTTTTACAATTTCGTGAAACTCGTGTGACGGGGTCCACGACCGTTTAAATCCACTCCGGACCCCAAAAATGTGTGCTATAGCCCATGAAAACAGGCAGAAATGCCTGAAATCAAGAAATTTTCACGATCTCCTGAAACTCTTGGGACGGGGTACCCGACCGTTTAAATCCACTCTTGACCTCAAAACTATGTGCTATAGCCCTAAAAAACGGTCAGAAATGCTCGAAATCATAAGTTTTTTACGATTTCGTGAAACATGTGAGACGGGGTCCCCGACCATTTAAATTTACTTCGGACCCCAAAACTGTGTGCTATAGGCCATGAAAACGGCCAGAAATTCCCGAAATCACAAGTTTTTTACGGTTTCGTGAAACTCGTGTGACGGGGTCCACAACCGTTTAAATCCACCCCGGATCGGAAAAATGTGTGTTGTAGCCCACGAAAACAGACAGAAATGCCTGAAATCAAGAAATTTTCACGATTTCGTGAAACTCGTGTGACGGGGTCCTCGACCGTTTAAATCCACTCCAGACCCAAAAAACGGTGTGCTATAGTCCACGAAAACGGCCAGAAATGCTCGAAATCATAAGTTTTTTACGATTTCGTGAAACACGTGAGATTGGGTCCCAAATAGTTTAAATCCACCGTTTAAATCCACTCCAGACCCGCAAAACTGTGTGCTATAGCCCACGAAAACAGGCAGAAATCCCCTAAATCTCAATTTGTTTACGAGTCGAGGACCATTGAAATCCACTTTGGACTCTAAAATTGTGTGCTATAGGCCATGAAATTGGCCAGAAATCCCCAAATCACCAGTTTTTTCCGATTTCGTGAAACACGTGAGACGGGTCCCAAACAGTTTAAATCCACCCCGGACCACAAAACTGTGTGCCATAGCCCACAAAAACGGCCAGGAATGCTCATAAATCACGACTTGTTTTACGAACTCCTGAAATTCGTGTGACGGGGTCCCTGACCGTTTAAATCCACTCTGGACCCCAAAACTATGTGCAATAGCCCACAAAAACGGCAAGAAATGCCCGAAATCACAATTTTTTTACGTGTTCGTGAAACGCGTGTGGTCGGGATCCCCGATCGTTTAAATCCACTCTGGACCCAAAAACGGTCTGCTATAGCCCACGTAAACGGCCAGAAATGCTCGAAATCATAAGTTTTCTACGATTTCGTGAAACACGTGAGACGGGTTCCCCGACCATTGAAATCCACTTCGGACCCTAAAACGGTGTGCTATTGGCCATGAAAACGGCCAGAAATGCCCGAAATCACAAGTTTTTTATGAGTTCGTGAAACTCAGTTGACGGGGTCCCCGACCGTTTAAATCCACTCCAGACCCAAAAATTGTGTGCTATAGCCCTCGAAAACGGCCAGAAATGCTCGAAATCATAAGTTTTTTCGATTTCGTGAAACACGTGAGATGGGGTCCCCGACCATTCAAATCCACTTCGGACCCCAAAACTATAGCCCACGAAAACAGGCTGAAATGCCTGAAATCAAGAAATTTTCACGATTTCGTGAAACTCGTGTCACGGCATACCCGACCTTTGAAATCCACCCCGGACCCTGAAACTATGTGCTATAGCTCAAGAAAACGGCCAGAAATCCCTGAAATCACCAGTTTTTCCGATTTCGTGAAACACGTCAGACGGGTCCCAAACAGTTTAAATCCACCCCGGACCACAAAACTGTGTGCTATAGCCCACAAAAACGGCCAAAAATGCTCATAAATCACGAGTTTTTGACGAACCCTTGAAACTCATGTGACGGGGTCCCTGACCGTTTAAATCAACTCTGGACCCCAAAACTATGTGCTATAGCCCATGAAAACGGCTAGAAATGCCCGAAATCACAATTTTTTTACGAGTTCGTGACACTCGTGTGACGGGGTCCCCGACCGTTTAAATACACTCCAGACCCAAAAACTATGTGCTATAGCCCTCGAAAACGGCCAGAAATGCTCGAAATCATAAGTTTTTTACGATTTCGTGAAACACGTGAGACGGGGTCCCCGACCATTCAAAACCACTTCGGACCCCAAAACTGTGTGCTATATGCCATGAAAACGGCCAGAAATGCCCAAAATCACATGTTTTTTACGATTTCGTGAAACTCGTGTGACGGGGTCTACGACCGTTTAAATCCACCCGGACCCCAAAACTGTGTGCTATAGCCCAAGAAAACAGGTAGAAATTGCCTGAAATCAAGAAATTTTCATGATTTCGTGAAACTCGTGTCACGGGGTACCCGACCGTTTAAATCCACTCTGGACCCCAAAACTATGTGCTATAGCCCCGAAAACGGCTAGAAATGCCCGAAATAACAATTTTTTTACGATTTCGTGAAACAAGTGAGGTGGGGTCCCCGAGCATTGAAATCCACTTTCGGACCCCAAAAATGTGTGCTATAGGCCATGAAAACGGCCTTAAATGCCCGAAATCACAAGTTTTTTACAATTTCGTGAAACTCGTGTGACGGGGTCCACGACCGTTTAAATCCACTCCGGACCCCAAAACTATGTGCTATAGCCCACGAAAACAGGCAGAAATGCCTGAAATCAAGAAATTTTCACGATTTCGTGAAACTCGTGTGACGGGGTCCCCCACCGTTTAAATCCACTCCGGACCCAAAAACGGTGTGCTATAGCCCACGAAAACGGCCAGAAATGCTCGAAATCATAAGTTTTTTACGATTTCATGAAACACGTGAGATTGGGTCCCCGACCATTGAAATCCACTTCGGACCCTAAAACTAGGCCATGAAAACGGCTAGAAATGTCCGAAATCACATGTTTTTACGATTTCGTGAAACTCGTGTGACGGGGTCCACGACCGTTTAAATACACTACGGACCCCAAAATTGTGTGCTATAGCGCACGAAAACAGGCAGAAATGCCTGAAATCAAGAAATTTTCACGATTTTGTGAAACTCGTGTCACGGGGTACCCGACCTTTGAAATCCACACCGGACCCTGAAACTATGTGCTATAGCTCAAGAAAACTGCCAGAAATCCCCGAAATCACTAGTTTTTTCCGATTTCGTGAAAAACGTGAGACGGGTCCCAAACAGTTTAAATCCACCTCGGACCCCAAAACTGTGTGCTATAACCCACAAAAACGGCCAGAAATGCTCATAAATCACGAGTTTTTACAAACTCCTGAAACTCGTGTGACGGGGTCCCTGACCGTTTAAATCCACTCTGGACCCCAAAACTATGTGCTATAGCCCACGAAAACGGCTAGAAATGCCCGAAATCACAATTTTTTTACGAGTTCGTGAAACTCGTGTGACGTGGTCCCCCAACGTTTAAATCCACTCCGGACCCAAAAAACGGTGTGCTATAGTCCACGAAAACGTCCAGAAATGCTCGAAATCATAAGTTTTTACGATTTCGTGAAACACGTGAGACGGGTTCCCCGACCATTGAAATCCAATTCGGACCCTAAAACTGTGTGATATAGGCCATGAAAACGGCCAGAAATGCCCGAAATCACAAGTTTTTTACGATTTCGTGAAACTCGTGTGACAGGGTCCACAACCGTTTAAATCCACTCCGGACCCCAAAACCTGTGCTACAGCCCACGAAAAACGGCTAGAAATGCCCGAAATAACAATTTTTTTACGAGTTCGTGAAACTCGTTTGACGGGGTCCCCAACCATTTAAATCCACTCCGGACCCAAAAACAGTGTGCTATAGCCCACGAAAACGGCCAGAAATGCTCGAAATCATAAGTTTTTTACGATTTCGTGAAACAAGTGAGTCGGGGTCCCCGACTATTTGAATTCACTTCGAACCCCAAAAATGTGTTCTATAGGCCATGAAAACGGCCATAAATGCCCGAAATCACAAGTTTTTGACAATTTCGTGAAATTCGTGACACGGGCTCCCCGACCATTGAAATCCACTCTGGACACCAAAACTATGTGCTATAGCCACGAAAACGGCTAGAAATGCCCAAAATCATAATTTTTTACGAGTTCATGAAACTCGTGTGACGGGGTCCCCGACCGTTTAAATCCACTCCGGACCCAAAAACTTTGTGCTATAGCCCACAAAAAAGGCCAGAAATGCTCGAAATCATAAGGTTTTTACGATTTCACGAACACGTGAGACGGGCTCCTCGACCATTGAAATCCACTTCGGACCCCAAAATTATGTGCTATAGGCCATGAAAACGGCCATATATGCCCAAAATCACAAGTTTTTTACAATTTCGTGAAACTCGTGTGATGGTGTCCACGACCGTTTAAATCCACTCTGTACCCCCAAAACTGTGTGCTATAGCCCACGAAAACAGGCAGAAATGCCTGAAATCAAGAAATTTTCACGATTTCGTGAAACTCGTGTCACGGGGTACCCGACCGTTTAAATCCACTCTGGACCCCAAAACTATGTGCTATAGCCCACGAAAAACGGATAGAAATGCCCGAAATAACAATTTTTTACGAGTTCGTGAAACTTGTGTGACGGGGTCCCCGACCGTTTAAATCCACTGCGGACCAAAAAACTGTATGCTATAGCCCACGAAAACGGCCAAAAATGCTCGAAATAGTAAGTTTTTTACGATTTCATGAAACAAGTGAGACGGGGTCCCGGACCATTGAAATCCACTTCGGACCCCCAAAAACGTGTGCTATAGGCCATAAAAACGGCCATAAATACCCGAATCACAAGTTTTTTCAATTTCGTGAAACTCGTGACACGGGCTCCCTAACCATAGAAATCCACTTTGGACACCTAAATTGTGTGCTATAGGCCATGAAAACGGCCATAAATGCCCGAAATCACAAGTTTTTTACGATTTCGTGAAACTCGTGTAACGGGGTCCTCGACCGTTTAAATCCGCTCCAGACACCAAAACTGTGTGCTATAAAACAGGCAGAAATGCCTGAAATCAAGAAGTTTTTTACGATTTCGTGAAACTCGTGTGACGGGGTCCCTGACTGTTTAAATCCACTATGGACCCCAAAACTATGTGCTATAGCCCACGAAAATGGCTAGAAATGCCCGAAATCACAATTTTTTTTTGAGTTCGTGAACGTGTGACGGGGTCCCCGGCCGTTTAAATCCACTCCGGACCCAAAAATTGTGTGCTATAGCCCACAAAACGGCCAGAGATGCTCGTAATCATAAGTTTCTTACGATTTCGCGAAACACGTGAGACGGGCTCCCCGACCATTGAAATCCACTTCGGACCGCAAAATTGTATGCTATAGGCCATGAAAACGTCCATAGATGCCCGAAATCACAAGTTTTTTACGATTTCGTGAAACTCGTGTGACGGGGTCCACGACCGTTTAAATCCACTCCGGACCCCAAAACTGTGTGCTATAGCCCACGAAAACAGGAAGAAATGCCTGAAATCAAGAAATTTTCACGATTTCGTGAAACCCGAGTCACGGGGTACCCGACCGTTTAAATCCACTCTGGACCCCAAAACTACGTGCTATAGGCCACGAAAACGGCTAGAAATGCTCGAAATCATAAATTCTTTACGATTTCGCGAAACACGTGAGACGGGCTCCCCGACCATTGAAATCCACTTCGGACCCCAAAACTGTGTGCTATAGGCCATGAAAACGGCCATAAATGCCCGAAATCACAAGTTTTTTACAATTTCGTGAAACTAGTGTGACGGGGTCCACGACCGTTTAAATCCACTCCGGACCGCAAAATCGTGTGCTATAGCCCACGAAAACAGGCAGAAATGCCTGAAATCAAGAAATTTTCACGATTTCGTGAAACCCGAGTCACGGGGTACCGACCGTTTAAATCCACTCTGGACCCCAAAATATGTGCTATAGCCCACGAAAACGGCCAGAAATGCCCGGAATAACAAATTTTTTACGAATTCGTGAAACTCGTGTGACGGGGTCCCCGACCGTTTAGATCCACTCCGGACCAAAAACGGTGTGCTATAGCCCACGAAAACGGCCAGAAATGCTCGAATCATAAGTTTTTTACGATTTCGTGAAACACGTGAGATTGGGTCCCCGACCATTGAAATCCACTTCGGACCCTAAAACTAGGCCATGAAAACGGCTAGAAATGTCCGAAATCACATGTTTTTACGATTTCGTGAAACTCGTGTGACGGGGTCCACGACCGTTTAAATACACTACGGACCCCAAAATTGTGTGCTATAGCGCACGAAAACAGGCAGAAATGCCTGAAATCAAGAATTTTCACGATTTTGTGAAACTCATGTCACGGGGTACCCGACCTTTGAAATCCACACCGGACCCTGAAACTATGTGCTATAGCTCAAGAAAACTGCCAGAAATCCCCGAAATCACTAGTTTTTTCCGATTTCGTGAAAAACGTGAGACGGGTCCCAAACAGTTTAAATCCACCTCGGACCCCAAAACTGTGTGCTATAACCCACAAAAACGGCCAGAAATGCTCATAATCACGAGTTTTTACAAACTCCTGAAACTCGTGTGACGGGGTCCCTGACCGTTTAAATCCACTCTGGACCCCAAAACTATGTGCTATAGCCCACGAAAACGGCTAGAAATGCCCGAAATCACAATTTTTTTACGAGTTCGTGAAACTCGTGTGACGTGGTCCCCCAACGTTTAAATCCACTCCGGACCCAAAAACGGTGTGCTATAGTCCACGAAAACGTCCAGAAATGCTCGAATCATAAGTTTTTACGATTTCGTGAAACACGTGAGACGGGTTCCCCGACCATTGAAATCCAATTCGGACCCTAAAACTGTGTGATATAGGCCATGAAAACGGCCAGAAATGCCCGAAATCACAAGTTTTTTACGATTTCGTGAAACTCGCGTGACAGGGTCCACAACCGTTTAAATCCACTCCGGACCCCAAAACCGTGTGCTACAGCCCACGAAAAACGGCTAGAAATGCCCGAAATAACAATTTTTTTACGAGTTCGTGAAACTCGTTTGACGGGGTCCCCAACCATTTAAATCCACTCCGGACCCAAAAACAGTGTGCTATAGCCCACGAAAACGGCCAGAAATGCTCGAAATCATAAGTTTTTTACGATTTCGTGAAACAAGTGAGTCGGGGTCCCCGACTATTTGAATTCACTTCGAACCCCAAAAATGTGTTCTAATAGGCCCATTAAAACGGCCATAAATGCCCGAAATCACAAGTTTTTGACGATTTGGTGAAACTCGTGACACGGGCTCCCCGACCATTGAAATCCACTCTGGACACCAAAACTATGTGCTATAGCCCACGAAAACGGCTAGAAATGCCCAAAATCATAATTTTTTACGAGTTCATGAAACTCGTGTGACGGGGTCCCCGACCGTTTAAATCCACTCCGGACCCAAAAACTTTGTGCTATAGCCCACAAAAACGGCCAGAAATGCTCGAAATCATAAGGTTTTTACGATTTCACGAAACACGTGAGACGGGCTCCTCGACCATTGAAAATCCACTTCGGACCCCAAAATTGTGTGCTATAGGCCATGAAAACGGCCATATATGCCCAAAATCACAAGTTTTTTACAATTTCGTGAAACTCGTGTGATGGTGTCCACGACCGTTTAAATCCACTCTGTACCCCAAAACTGTAGCTATAGCCCACGAAAACAGGCAGAAATGCCCGAAATCAAGAAATTTTCACGATTTCGTGAAACTCGTGTCACGGGGTACCCGACCGTTTAAATCCACTCTGGACCCCAAAACTATGTGCTATAGCCCACGAAAAACGGATAGAAATGCCCGAATAACAATTTTTTACGAGTTCGTGAAACTTGTGTGACGGGGTCCCCGACCGTTTTAAATCCACTGCGGACCAAAAAAACTGTATGCTATAGCCCACGAAAACGGCCAGAAATGCTCGAAATAGTAAGTTTTTACGATTTCATGAAACAAGTGAGACGGGGTCCCGGACCATTGAAATCCACTTCGGACCCCCAAAAATGCGTGCTATAGGCCATAAAAACGGCCATAAATACCCGAAATCACAAGTTTTTTTCAATTTCGTGAAACTCGTGACACGGGCTCCCTAACCATAGAAATCCACTTTGGACTCCTAAATTGTGTGCTATAGGCCATGAAAACGGTCATAAATGCCCGAAATCACAAGTTTTTTACGATTTCGTGAAACTCGTGTAACGGGGTCCACGACCGTTTAAATCCACTCCAGACACCAAAACTGTGTGCTATAAAACAGCAGAAATGCCTGAAATCAAGAAGTTTTTTACGATTTCGTGAAACTCGTGTGACGGGGTCCCTGACTGTTTAAATCCACTATGGACCCCAAAACTATGTGCTATAGCCCACGAAAATGGCTAGAAATGCCCGTAATCACAATTTTTTTTTGAGTTCGTGTACGTGTGACGGGGTCCCCGGCCGTTTAAATCCACTCCGGACCAAAAATTGTGTGCTATAGCCCACAAAACGGCCAGAGATGCTCGTAATCATAAGTTTCTTACGATTTCGCGAAACACGTGAGACGGGCTCCCCGACCATTGAAATCCACTTCGGACCGCAAATTGTATGCTATAGGCCATGAAAACGTCCATAGATGCCCGAAATCACAAGTTTTTTACGATTTCGTGAAACTCGTGTGACGGGGTCCACGACCGTTTAAATCCACTCCGGACCCAAAACTGTGTGCTATAGCCCACGAAAACAGGCAGAAATGCCTGAAATCAAGAAATTTTCACGATTTCGTGAAACCCGAGTCACGGGGTACCCGACCGTTTAAATCCACTCTGGACCCCAAAACTACGTGCTATAGGCCACGAAAACGGCTAGAAATGCTCGAAATCATAAATTCTTTACGATTTCGCGAAACACGTGAGACGGGCTCCCCGACCATTGAAATCCACTTCGGACCCCAAAACTGTGTGCTATAGGCCATGAAAACGGCCATAAATGCCCGAAATCACAAGTTTTTTACAATTTCGTGAAACTAGTGTGACGGGGTCCACGACCGTTTAAATCCACTCCGGACCGCAAATCGTGTGCTATAGCCCACGAAAACAGGCAGAAATGCCTGAATTCAAGAAATTTTCACGATTTCGTGAAACCCGAGTCACGGGGTACCCGACCGTTTAATTCCACTCTGGACCCCAAAACTATGTGCTATAGGCCACGAAAACGGCTAGAAATGCTCGAAATCATAAATTCTTTACGATTTCGCGAAACACGTGAGACGGGCTCCCCGACCATTGAAATCCACTTCGGACCCCAAAACTGTGTGCTATAGGCCATGAAAACGGCCATAAATGCCCGAAATCACAAGTTTTTTACAATTTCGTGAAACTAGTGTGACGGGGTCCACGACCGTTTAAATCCACTCCGGACCGCAAAATCGTGTGCTATAGCCCACGAAAACAGGCAGAAATGCCTGAAATCAAGAAATTTTCACGATTTCGTGAAACCCGAGTCACGGGGTACCGACCGTTTTAAATCCACTCTGGACCCCAAAACTATGTGCTATAGCCCACGAAAAACGGCCAGAAATGCCCGGAATAACAAATTTTTTACGAATTCGTGAAACTCGTGTGACGGGGTCCCCGACCGTTTAGATCCACTCCGGACCCAAAAACGGTGTGCTATAGCCCACGAAAACGGCCAGAAATGCTCGAAATCATAAGTTTTTTACGATTTCGTGAAACACGTGAGATTGGGCCCCCGACCATTGAAATCAACTTCGGACCCTAAACTAGACCATGAAAACGGCTAGAAATGTCCGAAATCACATGTTTTTACGATTTCGTGAAACTCGTGTGACGGGGTCCACGACCGTTTAAATACACTCCGGACCCCAAAATTGTGTGCTATAGCCCACGAAAACAGGCAGAAATGCCTGAAATCAAGAAATTTTCACGGTTTTGTGAAACTCGTGTCACGGGGTACCCGACCTTTGAAATCCACACCGGACCCTGAAACTATGTGCTATAGCTCAAGAAAACTGCCAGAAATCCCCGAAATCACTAGTTTTTTCCGATTTCGTGAAAAACGTGAGACGAGTCCCAAACAGTTTAAATCCACCTCGGACCCCAAAACTGTGTGCTATAACCCACAAAAACGGCCAGAAATGCTCATAAATCACGAGTTTTTTACAAACTTCTGAAACTCGTGTGACGGGGTCCCCTGACCGTTTAAATCCACTCTGGACCCCAAAACTATGTGCTATAGCCCACGAAAACGGCTAGAAATGCCCGAAATCACAATTTTTTTACGAGTTCGTGAAACTCGTGTGACGTGGTCCCCCAACGTTTAAATCCACTCCGGACCCAAAAACGGTGTGCTATAGCTCAAGAAAACTGCCAGAAATCCCCGAAATCTCAAGTTTTTACGATTTCGTGAAACACGTGAGACGGGTCCCAAAGAGTTTAAATCCACCTCGGACTCCAAAACCATGTGCTATAACCCACAAAAACGGCCAGAAATGCTCATAAATCACGAGTTTTTTACAAACTCCTGAAACTCGTGTGACGGGGTCCCTGGCTGTTTAAATCCACTCTGGACACCAAAACTATGTGCTATAGCCCCACGAAAACGGCTAGAAATGCCCGAAATCACAATTTTTTTACGAGTTCGTGAAACTCGTGTGACGTGGTCCCCCAACGTTTAAATCCACTCCGGACCCAAAAACGGTGTGCTATAGTCAACGAAAACGGCCAGAAATGCTCGAAATCATAAGTTTTTAAGATTTCGTGAAACAAGTGAGTCGGGATCCCCGACCATTGAAATCCAATTCGGACCCTAAAACTGTGTGATATAGGCCATGAAAACGGCCAGAAATGCCCGAAATCACAAGTTTTTTACAATTTCGTGAAACTCGTGACACGGGCTCCCCGACCATTGAAATCCACTCTGGACACCAAAACTATGTGCTATAGCCCACGAAAACGGCTAGAAATGCCCAAAATCATAATTTTTTACGAGTTCATGAAACTCGTGTGACGGGGTCCCCGACCGTTTAAATCCACCCCGGACCCAAAAACTGTGTGCTATAGCCCACAAAAACGGCCAGAAATGCTCGAAATCATAAGGTTTTTACGATTTCACGAAACACGTGAGACGGGCTCCTCGACCATTGAAATCCACTTCGGACCCCAAAATTGTGTGCTATAGGCAATGAAAACGGCCATAAATGCCCAAAATCACAAGTTTTTTACAATTTCGTGAAACTCGTGTGATGGGGTCCACGACCGTTTAAATCCACTCTGTACCCCAAAATTGTGTGCTATAGCCCACGAAAACAGGCAGAAATGCCTGAAATCAAGAAATTTTCACGATTTCGTGAACTCGTGTCACGGGGTACCCGACCGTTTAAATCCACTCTGGACCCCAAAACTATGTGCTATAGCCACGAAAAACAGATAGACATGCCCGAAATAACAATTTTTTACGAGTTCGTGAAACTCGTGTGACGGGGTCCCCGACCGTTTAAATCCACTCCGGACCAAAAAAGTGTATGCTATAGCCCACGAAAACGGCCAGAAATGCTCGAAATAGTAAGTTTTTTACGATTTCATGAAACAAGTGAGACGGGGGTCCCCGACCATTGAAATCCACTTCGAACCCCCAAAAATGCATGCTATAGGCCATAAAAACGGCCATAAATACCCGAAATCACAAGTTTTTTTCAATTTCGTGAAACTCGTGACACGGGCTCCCTAACCATTGAAATCCACTTTGGACTCCGAAATTGTGTGCTATAGGCCATGAAAACGGCCATAAATGCCCGAAATCACAAGTTTTTTACGATTTCATGAAACTCGTGTAACGGGGTCCACGACCGTTTAAATCCACTCCAGACACCCAAACTGTGTGCTATAGCCCACGAAAACAGCAGAAATGCCTGAAATCAAGAAGTTTTTTACGATTTCGTGAAACTCGTGTGACGGGGTCCCTGACCGTTTAAATCCACTATGGACCCCAAAACTATGTGCTATAGCCCACGAAAATGGCTAGAAATGCCCGAAATCACAATTTTTTTACGAGTTAGTGAACGTGTGACGGGGTCCCCGACCGTTTAAATCCACTCCGGACCCAAAAATTGTGTGCTATAGCCCACAAACACGGCCAGAGATGCTCGTAATCATAAGTTTCTTACGATTTCGCGAAACACGTGAGACGGGATCCCCGACCATTGAAATCCACTTCGGACCGCAAAAGTGTATGCTATAGGCCATGAAAACGTCCATAAATGCCCGAAATCACAAGTTTTTTACGATTTCGTGAAACTCGTGTGACGGGGTCCACGACCGTTTAAATCACTCCGGACCCCAAATATGTGTGCTATAGCCCACGGAAACAGGCAGAAATGCCTGAAATCAAGAAATTTTCACGATTTCGTGAAACCCGAGTCACGGCGTACCCGACCGTTTTAAATCCACTCTGGACCCCAAAACTTTGTGCTATAGCCCACGAAAACGGCCAGGAATGCCTCGAAATCATAAATTCTTTACGATTTCGTGAAACACGTGAGACGGGCTCCCCGACCATTGAAATCCACTTCGGACCCCAAAACTGTGTGCTATAGGCCATTAAAATGGCCATAAATGCCCGAAATCACAAGTTTTTTACAATTTCGTGAAACTAGTGTGACGGGGTCCACGACCGTTTAAATCCACTCCGGACCGCAAAACCGTGTGCTATAGCCCACGAAAACAGGCAGAAATGCCTGAAATCAAGAAATTTTCACGATTTCGTGAAACCCGAGTCACGGGGTACCCGACCGTTTAAATCCACTCTGGATCCCAAAACTATGTGCTATAGCCACGAAAACGGCCAGAAATGCCCGAAATAACAATTTTTTTACGAGTTCATGAAACTCGTGTGACGGGGTCCCCGACCGTTTAAATCACTCCGGACCCAAAACGGTGTGCTATAGCCCACGAAAACGGCCAGAAATGCTCGAAATCATAAGTTTTTTACGATTTCGTGAAACACGTGAGATTGGGTCCCCGACCTTTGAAATCCACTTCGGACCCTAAAACTAGGCCATGAAAACGGCTAGAAATGTCCGAAATCACATGTTTTTACGATTTCGTGAAACTCGTGCGACGGGGTCCACGACCGTTTAAATACACTCCGGACCCCAAAATTGTGTGCTACAGCCCACGAAAACAGGCAGAAATGCCTGAAATCAAGAAATTTTCACGATTTCGTGAAACTCGTGTCACGGGGTACCCCGACCTTTGAATTCCACACCGGACCCTGGAACTATGTGCTGTAGCTCAAGAAAACTGCCAGAAATCCCCGAAATCTCTAGTTTTTCCGATTTCGTGAAAAACGTGAGACGGGTCCCAAACAGTTTAAATCCACCTCGGACCCCAAAACCGTGTGCTATAACCCACAAAAACGGCCAGAAATGCTCATAAATCACGAGTTTTTTACAAACTCCTGAAACTCGTGTGACGGGGTCCCTGACCGTTTAAATCCACTCCGGACCCCAAAACCGTGTGCTATAGCCCACGAAAAAACGGCTAGAAATGCCCGAAATAACAATTTTTTTACGAGTTCGTGAAACTCGTTTGACGGGGTCCCCGACCGCTTAAATCCACTCCGGACCCAAAAACGGTGTGCTATAGCCCACGAAAACGGCCAGAAATGCTCGAAATCATAAGTTTTTACGATTTCGTGAAACACGTGAGACGGGTTCCCCGACCATTGAAATCCAATTCGGACCCTAAAACTGTGTGATATAGGCCATGAAAACGGCCAGAAATGCCCGAAATCACAAGTTTTTACGATTTCGTGAAACTCGTGTGACAGGGTCCATGACCAATTAAATCCACTCCGGACCCCAAAACCGTGTGCTATAGCCCACGAAAAACGGCTAGAAATGCCCGAAATAACAATTTTTTACGAGTTCCGTGAAACTCGTTTGACGGGGTCCCCGACCGCTTAAATCCACTCCGGACCCAAAAACGGTGTGCTATAGCCCACGAAAACAGCCAGAAATGCTCGAAATCATAAGTTTTTTACGATTTCGTGAAACAAGTGAGTCGGGGTCCCCGACTATTTGAATTCACTTCGGACCCCAAAAATGTGTTCTATAGGCCATGAAAACGGCCATAAATGCCCGAAATCACAAGTTTTTTACAATTTCGTGAAACTCGTGACACGGGCTCCCCGACCATTGAAATCCACTCTGGACACCAAAACTATGTGCTATAGCCCACGAAAACGGCTAGAAATGCCCAAAATCATAATTTTTTACGAGTTCATGAAACTCGTGTGACGGGGTCCCCGACCGTTTAAATCCACTCCGGACCCAAAAACTGTGTGCTATAGCCCACAAAAACGGCCGGAAATGCTCGAAATCATAAGGTTTTTACGATTTCGCGAAACACGTGAGACGGGCTCGTCGACCATTGAAATCCACTTCGGACCCTAAAATTGTGTGCTATAGGCAATGAAAACGGCCATAAATGCCCAAAATCACAAGTTTTTTACAATTTCGTGAAACTCGTGTGATGGGGTCCACGACCGTTTAAATCCACTCTGTACCCCAAAATTGTGTGCTATAGCCCACGAAAACAGATAGAAATGCTTGAAATCAAGAAATTTTCACGATTCGTGAAACTCGTGTCACGGGGTACCCGACCGTTTAAATCCACTCTGGACCCCAAAACTATGTGCTATAGCCCACGAAAAACGGATAGAAATGCCCGAAATAAAAAAAAATTACGAGTTCGTGAAACTCGTGTGATGGGGTCCCCGACCGTTTAAATCCACTCCGGACCAAAAAACTGTATGCCATAGCCCACGAAAACGGCCAGAAATGCTCGAAATAGTAAGTTTTTTACGATTTCATGAAACAAGTGAGACGGGATCCCCGACCATTGAAATCCACTTCGGACCCCCAAAAATGCGTGCTATAGGCCATAAAAACGGCCATAAATACCCGAAATCACAAGTTTTTTACAATTTCGTGAAACTCGTGACAGGGGCTCCCTGACCATTGAAATCCACTTTGGACTCCAAAATTGTGTGCAATAGGCCATGAAAACGGCCATAAATGCCCGAAATCACAAGTTTTTTTACGATTTCGTGAAACTCGTGTAACGGGGTCCACGACCGTTTAAATCCACTCCAGACACCAAAACTGTGTGCTATAGCCCACGAAAACAGGCAGAAATGCCTGAAATCAAGAATTTTTTTACGATTTCGTGAATCTCGTGTGACGGGGTCCCTGGCCGTTTAAATCCACTATGGATCCCAAAACTATGTGCTATAGCCCACGAAAATGGCTAGAAATGCCCGAAATCACAATTTTTTTATGAGTTCGTGAACGTGTGACAGGGTCCCCGACCGTTTAAATCCACTCCGGACCCAAAAATTTTGTGATATAGCCCACAGAAACGGCCAGGGATGCTCGGAATCATAAGTTCGTTACGATTTCGCGAAACATGTGAGACGGGCTCCCCGACCATTGAAATCCACTTCGGACCACAAAATTGTATGCTACAGGCCATGAAAACGTCCATAAATGCCCGAAATCACAAGTTTTTTACGATTTTGTGAAACTCGTGACACGGGGCCCACGACCGTTTAAATCCACTCCGGACCCCAAAACCGTGTGCAGCCCACGAAAAACGGCTAGAAATGCCCGAAATAACAATTTTTTTACGAGTTCGTGAAACTCGTTTGACGGGGTCCCCGGCCGTTTAAATCCACTCCGGACCCAAAAACGGTGTGCTATAGCCCACGAAAACGGCCAGAAATGCTCGAAATCATAAGTTTTTTACGATTTCGTGAAACAAGTGAGTCGGGGTCCCCGACTATTTGAATTCACTTCGAACCCCAAAAATGTGTTCTATAGGCCATGAAAACGGCCATAAATGCCCGAAATCACAAGTTTTTTACAATTTCGTGAAACTAGTGTGACGGGGTCCACGACCGTTTAAATCCACTCCGGACCGCAAAATCGTGTGCTATAGCCCACGAAAACAGGCAGAAATGCCTGAAATCAAGAAATTTTCACGATTTCGTGAAACCCGAGTCACGGGGTACCGACCGTTTAAATCCACTCTGGACCCCAAAACTATGTGCTATAGCCCACGAAAACGGCCAGAAATGCCCGGAATAACAATTTTTTTACGAATTCGTGAAACTCGTGTGACGGGGTCCCCGGCCGTTTAGATCCACTCCGGACCCAAAAACGGTGTGCTATAGCCCCACGAAAACGGCCAGAAATGCTCGAAATCATAAGTTTTTTACGATTTCGTGAAACACGTGAGATTGGGCCCCCGACCATTGAAATCAACTTCGGACCCTAAAACTAGACCATGAAAACGGCTAGAAATGTCCGAAATCACATGTTTTTACGATTTCGTGAAACTCGTGTGACGGGGTCCACGACCGTTTAAATACACTCCGGACCCCAAAATTGTGTGCTATAGCCCACGAAAACAGGCAGAAATGCCTGAAATCAAGAAATTTTCACGGTTTTGTGAAACTCGTGTCACGGGGTACCCGACCTTTGAAATCCACACCGGACCCTGAAACTATGTGCTATAGCTCAAGAAAACTGCCAGAAATCCCCGAAATCACTAGTTTTTTCCGATTTCGTGAAAAACGTGAGACGAGTCCCAAACAGTTTAAATCCACCTCGGACCCCAAAACTGTGTGCTATAACCCACAAAAACGGCCAGAAATGCTCATAAATCACGAGTTTTTTACAAACTTCTGAAACTCGTGTGACGGGGTCCCTGACCGTTTAAATCCACTCTGGACCCCAAAACTATGTGCTATAGCCCACGAAAACGGCTAGAAATGCCCGAAATCACAATTTTTTTACGAGTTCGTGAAACTCGTGTGACGTGGTCCCCCAACGTTTAAATCCACTCCGGACCCAAAAACGGTGTGCTATAGTCCACGAAAACGTCCAGAAATGCTCGAAATCATAAGTTTTTACGATTTCGTGAAACACGTGAGACGGGTTCCCCGACCATTGAAATCCAATTCGGACCCTAAAACTGTGTGATATAGGCCATGAAAACGGCCAGAAATGCCCGAAATCACAAGTTTTTTACGATTTCGTGAAACTCGTGTGACAGGGTCCACAACCGTTTAAATCCACTCCGGACCCCAAAACCTGTGCTACAGCCCACGAAAAACGGCTAGAAATGCCCGAAATAACAATTTTTTTACGAGTTCGTGAAACTCGTTTGACGGGGTCCCCAACCATTTAAATCCACTCCGGACCCAAAAACAGTGTGCTATAGCCCACGAAAACGGCCAGAAATGCTCGAAATCATAAGTTTTTTACGATTTCGTGAAACAAGTGAGTCGGGGTCCCCGACCATTTAAATCCACTTCGGACCCCAAAAATGTGCGCTATAGGCCATGAAACGGCCATAAATGCCCGAAATCACAAGTTTTTTACAATTTCGTGAAACTCGTAACACGGGCTCCCCGACCATTGAAATCCACTCTGGACCCCAAAACTATGTGCTATAGCCCACGAAAACGGCTACAAATGTCCAAAATCACTTTTTTTTTTACGAGTTCATGAAACTCGTGTGACGGGGTCCCCGACCGTTTAAATCTACTCCCGACCCAAAAACTTTGTGCTATAGCCCACAAAAACGGCCAGAAATGCTCGAAATCATAAGGTTTTTACGATTTCGCGAAACACGTGAGACGGGCTCCCCGGCCATTGAAATCCACTTCGGACCCCAAAATTGTGTGCTATAGGCCATGAAAACGGCCATAAATGCCCGAAATCACAAGTTTTTACAATTTCATGAAACTCGTGTGACGGCGGCCACGACCGTTTAAATCCACTCTGGACCCCGAAACTATGTGCTATAGCTCAAGAAAAAGGCGAGAAATCCCCGAAATCACCAGTTTTTTCGATTTCGTGAAACACGTGAGACGGGTCCCAGACAGTATAAATCCACCCCGGACCCCAAAACTGTGTGCTATAGCCCACAAAAACAGCCATACATGCTCATAAATCACGAGTTTTTCACGAACTCTTGAAACTCGTGTGACGGGGCCCGTGACCGTTTAAATCCACTCTGGACCCCAAAACTATGTGCTATAGCCCACAAAAACGGCTAGAAATGCCCGAAATCACAATTTTTTTACGAGTTCGTGAAATTCGTTTGACGGGATCCCCGACCGTTTAAATCCACTCCCGACCCAAAAACTGTGTGCTATAGCCCACAAAAACGGCCAGAAATGTTCGAAATCATAAGTTTTTTTACGATTTCGCGAAACACGTGAGACGGGCTCCCCGACCACTGAAATCCACTTCGGACCCCAAAATTGTGTGCCATAGGCCATGAAAACGACCATAAATGCCCGAAATCACAAGTTTTTACAATTTCATGAAACTCGTGTGACGGCGGCCACGACCGTTTAAATCCACTCCGGACCCCAAAACTGTGTGCTATAGCCCATGAAAACAGGCAGAAATGCCTGAAATCAAGAAATTTTCACGATCTCCTGAAACTCGTGTGACGGGGTCCCCGACCGTTTAAATCCACACCGGACCAAAAAAACGGTGTTCTATAGCCCACGAAAATGGCCAGAAATGCTCGAAATCATAAGTTTTTTATGATTCCGCAAAACACGTGAGACGAGCTCCCCGACCATTGAAATCCACTTCGGACACCAAAACTGTGTGCTATAGGCCATGAAAACGGCCATAAATGCCCGAAATCACAAGTTTTCTACAATTTCGTGAAACTCATGTGATGGGGTCCACGATCGTTTAAATCCACTCTGTACCCCCAAAACTGTGTGCTATAGCCCACGAAAACGGGCAGAAATGCCTGAAATCAAGAAATTTTCACGATTTCGTGAAACTCGTGCCACGGGGTACCCGACAGTTTAAATCCACCCTGGACCCCAAAACTATGTGCTATAGCCCACGAAAAACGGATAGAAATGCCCGAAATAACAATTTTTTACGAGTTCGTGAAACTCGTGTGACGGGGTCCCCGACCGTTTAAATCCACTCCGGACCAAAAAAATTGTATGCTATAGCCCACGAAAACGGCCAGAAATGCTCGAAATAGTCAGTTTTTTACGATTTCGTGTAACAAGTGAGATGGGTCCCCGACCATTGAAATCCACTTCGGACCCCAAAAATGCGTGCTATAGGCCATAAATACGGCCATCAATACCCGAAATCACAAGTTTTTTACAATTTCGTGAAACTCGTGACACGGGCTCCCTGACCATTGAAATCCACTTTGGACTCCAAAATTGTGTGCTATAGGCCATGAAAACGGCCATAAATGGCCGCACAAGTTTTTTACGATTTCGTGAAACTCGTGTAACGGGGTCCACGACCGTTTAAATCCACTCCAGACACCAAAACATTGTGCTATAGCCCACGAAAACGGCTAGAAATGCCCGAAATCATAATTTTTTTACGAGTTCGTGAAACTCGTGTGACGGGGTCCCCGACCGTTTAAATCCACTCCGGACCCAAAAATTGTGTGCTATATCCCACAAAAACGGCCAGAGATGCTCGTAATCATAAGTTTTTTACGATTTCGCGAAACACGTGAGACAGGCTCCCCGACCATTGAAATCCACTTTGGACCGCAAAATTGTGTACTATAGGCCATGAAAACTTCCATAAATGCCCGAAATCACAAGTTTTTTACGATTTTGTAAAACTCGTGTGACGGGGTCCACGGCCGTTTAAATCCACTCCGGACCCCAAAACCGTGTGCTATAGCCCTAGAAAACAGGTAGAAATGCCTGAAATCAAGAAATTTTCATGATTTCGTGAAACTCGTGTCACGGGGTACCCGGCCGTTTAAATCCACTCTGGACCCCAAAACTATGTGCTATAGCCCCGAAAACGGCTAGAAATGCCCGAAATAAAAAAAATTAAGAGTTGGTGAAACTCGTGTGACGGGGTCCCCGACCGTTTAAATCCACTCCAGAACCAAAAACTGTGTGCTATAGCCCACGAAAACGACCAGAAATGCTCGAAATCATAAGTTTTTTGCGATTTCGTGAAACAAGTGAGGTGGGGTCCCCGTCCATTGAAATCCACTTTCGGATCCCTAAAATGTGTGCTATAGGCCATGAAAACGGCCTTAAATGCCCGAAATCACAAGTTTTTTACAATTTCGTGAAACTCGTGACACGGGCTCCCCGACATTGAAATCCACTTTGGACCCCAAAATTGTGTACTATAGGCCACGAAAACGGCCATAAATGCCCGAAATCACAAGTTTTTTATGATTTCGTGAAACTCGTGTGACGGGGTCCACGCATGTTTAAATCCACTATAGACCCCAAAACCGTGTGCTATAACCCACGAAAACAGGCAGAAATGCCTGAAATCAAAAAAAAAATTACGATTTCGTGAAACTCGTGTAACGGGGTCCCTGACCGTTTAAATCCACTCTGGACCCCAAAACTATGTGCTATAGAACGGCTAGAAATGCCCGAAATCAAAAAAAATTACGAGTTCGTGAAACTCGTGTGACGGGGTCCCCGGCCGTTTAAATCCACTCCGGACCCAAAAATTGTGTGCTATAGCCCACAAAAACGGCCAAAAATGCTCGAAATCATAAGTTCTTTACGATTTCGCGAAACACGTGAGACGGGCTCCTCGACCATTAAAATCCACTTCGGATCCCAAAACTGTGTGCTATAGGCCATGAAAACGTCCATAAATATCCGAAATCACATTTTTTTTTTACAATTTCGTGAAACTCGTGTGACGGGGTATACGACCGTTTAAATCCACTCCGAACCCCAAAACCGTGTGCTATAGCCCACGAAAACAGGCAGAAATGCCTGAAATCAAGAAATTTTCACGATTTCTTGAAACTCCTGTCACGGGTAGCTGACCGTTTAAATCCACTCTGGACCCTGAAATCAAGAAATTTTCACAAATTCAGGAAACTCGTGTCACGGGGTACCCGACCTTTCAAATCCACCCCGGACCCTGAAACTGCGTGCTATACCTCAATAAAAAGGTCGGAAATCCCCAAATCACTAGTTTTTCCATTTTCGTGAAACACGTGAGACGGGTCCCAGACAGTTTAAATCAACCCCGGACCCCAAAACTGTGTGCTATAGCCCACGAAAACAGGCAGAAATGCCTGAGATCAAGAAATTTTCACGATTTCGTGAAACTCGTGTCACGGGGTACCCGACCTTTCAAATCCACCCCGGACCCTGAAACTGCGTGCTATACCTCAATAAAAAGGTCGGAAATCCCCAAATCACCAGTTTTTCCATTTTCGTGAAACACGTGAGGCGGGTCCCAGAGAGTTTAAATCCACCCCGGACCCCAAAACTGTGTGCTATAGCCCACGAAAACAGGCAGAAATGCCTAAAATTAAGAAATTTTCACGATTTCGTGAAACTCGTGTCACGGGGTACCCGACCTTTGAAATCCACCCCGGACTCTGAAATTATGTGCTAAAGCTCAAGAAAACGGCCAAAAATCCCCGAAAACACCAGTTTTTTCCGATTTTGTGAAACACGTGAGACGGGTCCCATAAAGTTTAAAGCCACCCCGGACCCCAAAATTGTGTGCTATAGCCCACAAAAATGGCCAGAAATGCTCATAAATCACGAGTTTTTTACGAACTCCTGAAACTTGTGTGACGGGGTCCCTGGCCGCTTAAATCCACTCTGGACCCCAAAACTATGTGCTATAACCCACGAAAACGGCTAGAAAGGCCCAAAATCAAAAAAAAAATACGAGTTCGTGAAACTCGTGTGACGGGTCCCCGACCCTTTAAATCCACTCCGGACCCAAAAACTATGTGCTATAGCCCATGAAAATTGCTAGAAATGCCCGAAATCACAATTTTTTTACGAGTTCTTGGAACTCGTGTGACGGGCTCCCTGACCGTTTAAATCCAACATGGACCCAAAAACGGTGTGCTATAGCCCAGGAAAATGGCCAGAAATGCTCGAAATCAAAAGTTTTTTACTATTTCGTGAAACACGTGAGACGTGGTCCCCGACCATTGAAATCCACTTCGGACCCCAAAAATGTGTGCTATAGCCCACGAAAACAGGCAGAAATGCCTGAAATCAAGAAATTTTCACGATTTCGTGAAACTCGTGTCACGGGGTACCCGACCTTTCAAATCCAACCCGGACCTTGAAACTGTGTGCTATACCTCAATAAAACGGTCGGAAATCCCCAAAATTATCAGTTTTTTCCGATTTCGTGAAACACGTGAGACGGGTCCCAGACAGTTTAAATCCACCTCGGACCCCAGAACTGTGTGCTATAGCCCACAAAAACAGCCAGAAATGCTCATAAATCAGGAGTTTTTTACGAGCTCCTGAAACTCGTGTGACGGGTCCTGACCGTTTAAATCCACCGCGGACAACAAAACTGTGTGCTATAGCCCACGAAAACGGCTAGAAATGCCCGAAATCACAATTTTTCACGAGTTCGTGAAACTCGTGTAACGGGGTCCCCGACCATTTAAATCCACTCCGGACCCAAAAATTGTGTGTTATAGCCCACGAAAACGGCCACAAATGCCCGAAATTACAAGTTTTTTACAATTTCGTGAAACTCGTGTGACGGGGTCCATGACCGTTTAAATCCACTCCGGACCCCAAAACCGTGTGCTATAGCCCACGAAAATAGGCAGAAATGCCTGAAATCAAGAAATTTTCACGATTTCGTGAAACTCGTGTCACGGGGTACCCGACCTTTTAAATCCACCCTGGATCCTGAAACTATGTGCTATAGCCCATGAAAACGGCTAGAAATGCCCGAAATCATAATTTTTTACGAGTTCTAGAAACTCGTGTGAGGGGGTCCCCGACCGTTTAAATCCACTCCGGATCCAAAAACGGTGTGCTATAGCCCACGAAAACGGCCAGAAATTCTCAAAACCATAAATTTTGTAAGATTTCGTGAAACACGTGAGACGGGGTCCCCGACCATTGAAATCCACTTCGGACCCTAAAACTGTGTGCTATTGGCTATGAAAACAGACAGAAATGCCCAAAATCACAAGTTTTTTACGATTTCGTGAAACTCGTGTGACGGGGTCCACGACCGTTTAAATCCACTCCGGACCCCAAAACCGTCTGCTATAGCCCACGAAAACAGGTAGAAATGCCTGAAATCAAGAAATTTTCACGATTTCGTGAAACTCGTGTCACGGGGTACCCGACCTTTCAAATCCACCCCGAACCCTGAATTTGTGTGCTATAGCTCAAGAAAACGGACAGAAATTCCTGACATCACCAGCTTTTTCCGATTTCGTGAAACACGTGAGATGGGTCCCAGACAGTTTAAATCCACCCGGACCACAAAACTGTGTGCTATAGCCCACAAAAACGGCCAGAAATGCTCATAAATCACGAGTTTTTTACAAACTCCTGAAACTCGTATGACGGGGTCCCTGACCGTTTAAATCCACTATGGACCCCAAACTATGTGCTATAGCCCACGAAAACGGCTAGAGATGCCCGAAATCACAATTTGTTTTACGAGTTCGTGAAACTCGTGTAACGGGGTCTCCGACCGTTTAAATCCACCTCGGACCAAAAAATTGTGTCCTATAGCCCACGAAAACGGCCAAAAATTGTTGAAATCATAAGGTTTTTACGATTTCGTGAAACACATGTAACAGGGGTCCGGAGCGTTTAAAAGCTCACAGACACCAAAACTGTGTGCTTATAGCCCACGAAAACGGCCAAAAATGCCCGAAATCACAGGGTTTTGACGATTTTGTGAAACTCGTGTGACGAGGTACCCGACCCTTGATATCCACTGCGGACCCAAAAAATGTGTGCTATAGCCCACGAAAACGGTCAAAAATGCCAAAAATCACGAGTTTTTTACGATTTCGTGAAACTCATGTTACGGGTCCCGGGCCGTTTAAATACACCAGAACCCCAAAACTATGTGCTATGGCCAACAAAAATGACCAGAAACGCCCGAAATATCACAAGTTTATATGATTTTGTGAAACTCGTGTGACGGGGTACCTGACCATTTAAATCCTCCCCGGACCGCAAAACTGAGTCCAATAGCTCACTAAAATGGCCAGAAATGCCCGGAATTACAAGTTTTTACGATTTCGTGAAACTCGACTTCCCGAAAGTCCTAAAAACACCTGATTTCGGGCATTTCTAGCCCTTTCCGTGGACTATAGCACACAGTTTTGCGGTCCGGGTGATTTTAAATGGTCCGAAACTCATAACACGAGTTTCTCAAAACTCCTAAATAACACGTGATTTTTGGCATTTCTAGCCGCTTCCGTCAGCTATAGTAGAATTTTTTGGGACCCCGTCACACGAGTTTCCCGAAATCCTAAAAAAAACTCGTGATTCAAACGGGGTGGATTTCATGGGCTATAGTACACAGTTATAAGGTCCGGGGTGGATTTAAACGGTCTGAAACTCAGTCACACGAGTTTCACGGAATCGTAAAAATCTCGTGAATTCGGGCATTTCTGGCCCGTTTTCATGAGCTGTAGCACATAGTTATGAGGTCCAGGGTGGATTTAAACTGTCCCATATCCCGTCACACGAGTTTCACATAATCATAAAGAAATCGTGATTTCGGCAATTTCTGACCGTTTTCATGGTCTATAGCACAGTTTTGGGGCCCGAGGTGGACATTTTGGATATTTTCGTGGGCTATAGCAGACAGTTTTGGTGTCCGCGGTGATATTAAATGGTCTGAGACTCGTAAGACGAGTTTTCCGAAAATCCTAAAAAAACTCGTGATTTCGGGCATTTCTGGCCTTTTTAGTGCACTATAGCACACAATTTTGGCGTTCGGGGTGGATTCAAAGGGTCCGGGATCCCGTCACACGAGTTTAACGAAATCGTAAGAACCTCGTGATTTCGGGCATTTCTGGCCGTTTTCATGGGCTATAGCACACAGTTATGAGGTCCAGGGTGGATTTAAGCTGTCCCAAATCCCGTCACACGAGTTTCACAGAATCGTAAAGAACTCGTTATTTTGGGCATTCGTTTCGTTTTCGTGGGCTATAGCACAGAGTTTTGAGCCCGGGATCGCTTTATACGGTCCGGGACCCCCATCACACGAGTTTCACGTAATTGTAAAAAAATGTGATTTCGGTAATTTCTGGCCGTTTTCATGATCTATAGCACACGTAATTATAAAACTCGTGATTTTGGGCATTTTTTGCCTTTTTCGTGGAATATAGCACACAATTTTGGGGTCTGGGGTGGATTCAAAGGGTCAGGGATCCCGTCACACGAGTTTCACGAAATCGTAAAAAACTCATGATTTCGGGTATTTCTAGCCGTTTTCATGGAATATAGCACAAAGTTATGAGTTCCGGGGTGGATTTAAACTGTCTCAAATCCCGTCACACGAGTTTCACATAATCGTAAAGAACTCGTGATTTCGAACATTTTTTGCCGTTTTCTTGGGCTATAATACACACTTTTGGGTCCAATGTTAATTTTTAAGGTCTAGGACCCCCCCCACACACACACACACGAGTTTCACGAAGTCGTACAAAAATTGTGATTTCCGTAATTTTGGGGTCCTGGGTGGATTTAAACGGTCTGGGACGCCGTCAAACGGGTTTCACAAAATTGTTAAAAATACGTGATTTCGGGCATTTGTGGACGTTTTCGTGGGATATAGCACACAATTTGGGATCCGGGTGATTTTAAATGGTTTGAGACGCGTAACACGAGTTCTTGGAAGTCCTAAAAAACTCGTTATTTCGGGCATTTCTGGCCCTTTTCATGGGCTATAGCAC
Organism: Poa annua; assembly: GCA_026929855.1. Lineage (NCBI taxonomy): Eukaryota > Viridiplantae > Streptophyta > Magnoliopsida > Poales > Poaceae > Poa > Poa annua. The sequence continues at coordinate 1,608,214 of CM049430.1, forward strand.
ACAGTTTTGGGGTCCGAGTGTTTTTAATAGTCCACGAGTTTCTCTAAAATCCTAAAAAAACACGTTATTTTTTGTCGTTTTCGTGGGCTATAGCACATAGTTTTGGGTCTGGGGTGGATTTAAAGGGTCCGGGACCCGTCACACGAGTTTCATGATATCGTAAAAAAACTCGTGATTTCGGTCATTCTAGCCGTTTTCATGGGCTATAGCACAAAGTTATAAGGTCTGTGGTGGATTTAAACGGTCTGAAACCCAGTCATACGAGTTTCACGGAATCGTAAAACACTCGTGATTTCGGGCATTTCTAGCCATTTTCATGAGTTATAGCACACATTTATGAGGTCCAAGTGGATTTAAACGGTTTGAAACTCCGTCACACGAGTTTCACGGAATCATGAAAAACTCGTGATTTCGGGCAGTTTTTGCTGTTTTCGTGGGCTATAGCACACAGTTTTAGGTCCAGGGTCGATTTATATGGTATGGTACTCCATCACACGAGTTACACGAAATCGTAAAAAATCGTGATTTCGACAATTTATGGCTGTTTCATGGTCTAAAGCACACAGTTCTGGAATCTGGGGTAGATTTAAACGGTATGGGACGCCGTCACACGAGTTTCACGAAATTGTTAAAAATACGTGATTTCGGGCATTTTGGATGTTTTCGTGGGCTATGGCACACAGTTTTGGTGTCTAGTGTGATATTAAATGGTCTGAGACTCGTAAGACGAGTTTTATGAAAATCCTAAAAAACTCGTGATTTCGGGCATTTCTGGCCTTTTTCGTGCACTATAGCACATAATTTTGGGGTTCGGGTGGATTCAAAGGGTCTGGGACCCCGTCACACGAGTTTCACGAAATCGTAAAAAACTCGTGATTTCGGGCATTTCTAGCCGTTTTCATGGGCTATAGCACACAGTTATGAGATCCGGGTGGATTTAAACGGTCTGGGTCGCCGTCACACGAGTTTCATGAAAATGTTAAAATACGTGATTTCGGACATTTTTGGATGTTTTCTTGTGATTTAGCACACAGTTTTGGGGTCGGGGTGATTTTAAATGGTCTCAGACTCGTAACACGAGTTTCCCGAAAATCCTAAAATCTCATGATTTTGGTCATTTATGGCCCTTTTCGTGTGCTATAGCATAAAGTTTTGGTGTCCGGGGTGATTTATGTTGGTCCAGGACTCGTTACACGAATTTCTAAAAAATCATTTAAAAACACGTGATTTCTGGTCGTTCTCGTGGGCTATAGCACACAGTTTTACGGTCCGGGTGGATTTAAAGGGTCCAGAACCCGTCACACGAGTTTCACGAAATCGTATAAAGCTCGTGATTTCTGGCCGTTTTCATGGGCTATAGCACACATTTATAAGGTCCGGGGTGGATTTAAACGATCTGAAAACCCGTCACACGAGTTTCAGGGAATTGTAAAAAACTCGTAATTTCTGACATTTCTGGCCGTTTTCATGGGCTATAGCACAGAGTTATGAGGTCCAGGGTGGATTTAAATGGTCCGAAACCCCGTCACACGAGTTTCACGGAATCGTAAAAAACTCGTGATTTCGGTCATTTCTAGCCGTTTTCATTGATTATAGTACACATTTATGAGGTCCAGTGGATTTAAACGGTCTGAAACTCCGTCACACGAGTTTCACGGAATCACGCGAGTTTCACGAAATCATAGAAAATCGTGATTTTAGAAATTTCCAGCCGTTTTCATGGTTTATAGCACACAGTTTCGGGGTCCATGTGGATTTAAACGTTCTGAGACGCCGTCACATGAGTTTCATGTAATTGTTAAAAAATACGTGATTTCGGGCATTTTGGACGTTTTCGTGGGCTACAGAACTCAGTTTTGGTGTCGGGGTGATTTTAAATGGTTTGAGACTCGTAGCACGAGTATCCCAAAAATCATATAAAACTCTTGATTCAGATATTTCTGGCCGTTTTCGTGAACTGTAGCACACAGTTTTAGGATCCGGGTGGATTTAAAAGGTCTGATAGCCCGTCACACGAGTTTCACAAAATCGTAAAAAACTCGTGATTTCGTTCATTTCGAGCCGTTTTCATGGGCTATAGCACACAGTTATGAGGTCCGGTGTGGATTTAAACTGTCCCAAATCCCGTCACATGAGTTTCACAGAATTGTAAAGAACTTGTGATTTTAGACATCTTTTGCCGTTTCGTGTGCTATAGTACACGGTTTTGGGTCCGAGGTCGATTTTTACGGTCCAGAACCCCATCACATGAGTTTCACGATCATAATAAATTTCCGATTCCGTAATTTCTGGCCGTTCCCCTATCCCTCCTACCACTGAAGCATCAAGCGGAGGGAGAGGAGGCTAACTCGTCCGTTGGTAGAGATCAGGCGAAAAAACGATCGTCTCCTGATCCGCCTCTCCTACGGGCGGCTACGCACTGGCTGCTGCTTACCCTCTTCAGGGCTGGTACATTCGCTGACAACACGTGGAGTCGCGTGGATGCATGATACTCTATTACTGTGGTATATTCGATCGACAAAGAACGTTGGTCTGCTCGGCCACAAGTTGCAGATCTCGGCGACGAACACAACGTTGATTCCACTTTGATACATGGCGAATATCCCCTTTCTGACCAAGAATCAGGGGGAAACCTGGCTCTAGTCTTCATTTTCTTAATGCATGACATTATGACAACTTCACAATCTTAGCTAATCAGATCCCTAGGGTTACCTTGTTGAGCTTTCCATTGAATATTTGGACGGCCCTCGTCTCTTGGATGCACTGCACCCCACATGCACGGTCACTGCATTTTCATAAAGGTTCATTCATCGGATGCCACCAGTGTAAAAACAATGAATTTGTCTCCCGGAGGAGAACTATTTGTAGGACAGTGCATCTGCATGATTGAGCTGCTGGAGGGGCTCACATCACGTCACAGGATGAAAGCTACGTGAACGACCGAGGTGTTGTGTGGTTGGTGAGGACTGAGGACAGAGGAGCCTACATGCATATATGTATGTGCATGATAGCTATATGAACGATGGAGATTCAGTTCCTAGACTGATGACTCGGTGTCAACTGACAAAGGCGTGTTAATTAAATCTAAGGTAAACTTCAGTTGAGCAATGAGACCTCACCTCACGACCAACAAAGCTAGCTAACCAAACTTTGTGGGAGTTTTTAGAATGTGCTCTTGGTGAGTTGAGGTTATAGCCTCGGCGTGTTGGGGTTCTACGTCACTGTTTGGGTACCTTTTGTTATTGTTGGGGCTAAAAAAACATGCTTTTCGTATAAAAAAGCAAGGCCATGTAACTTTTGTCTGAAAAAGACCTCGCAACGAACACCTGGCTAGCCACTGAGGGAAATGACAAATTATACGGCAATCTATAGACCCTGTATAGTCAAGTCCAGATCCAGCCTCCTGCTCGATGGACACACGCATGCATGAACAAATATCTGATCTGCCTATAGAGATCGAGACACAAAAATCTGATATGTATGTGCTGCATGCAGTGCATACATATTGCATAATACTTTCTTCACGAGAAATACTGAATACCACAAATAATGAAGATGACCGGATACTTTCTTTTCTCGAAGAAACGAATGCAGAGCTGCAGATGCTTGCATACATTTATTTTTGTCACGAAACACCCAAGACAACAATGTAGATAAACACACACGACACAACTTGCGACCGGAGTGGCGGAGCTTCCGTATGGTTTGATCCTTGGTAGGCTAACGATCGATCAAAGCACATGACGACTCGCATTATATCGCACAATTCTGCTAGACCTAGAACGAATTCGACACTCGAAAGTAAGGAAAGTTATGGTCCTAACATGCATTACCGGTGGTCTAGCTAATATAGCTCATGTGTGTGCCTAAAGGCATCGGCCAAGACGATGTCGTTGTACGTCGACGAGTTCATCTCGTGCACCACAACACTCTCCGCGGTGACTCCGGCGCCGGTAGCGTTGTTGAACAGGTACACGCCGGCCGCCGTGTAGATGGCCTCGGTCGGGTACACGCGTGACGTGGCCGTGGACCTCCCGCCCATGGCGAAGCTCTGGATGATGGAGTGGTCCACGAGCACCCTCATGGACAGGGCCTCGCCGTCGAGCACCGGCACGGTGCTGCCCACCACCCGCTTCGTCACGTCCCTGGCCCTCGACGACCGCGACTCGTCGTTGCAGAAGCTGGTCGTCAGGCCGCCGTCGAGGGCCCTGGACACGTAGAAGTATATCGCGGTCTGCTCGCCGCGGCGGTCCCCGGCGGCGTGTACGAGGAGGCCGAAGGGGCCGAGCGCTCCGCGGGCGGCGGCGCCACCGCTGCTGCTGCAGTTGTAGCCGACTTCGGCCTCGTTTACGGCGGCAACAGCGGAAGAGTCGAGGCGGAAGGTGGCCTCGATGTCGAGCTGAGTGGCTTGGCGGAGCGGGATGTGGAAGACAGAGCCGGCGTCGATGGTGACGCCCTTGAGATCGGTGGCGTTGTACCGGAGCGCGTCGATCTCCTCCACCGGCCAGAGGAGGAGGTTCGTCCGGGTCTTCTCGTCCAGTGCCACTGTCCTCGGAATCGACTGCACGAACATCATGCACCAGTATTACTTAGTTATAATCATTTCTTCACTAGCTCTTGGAAGGATAATAGCACTAGTAAATATTAGTCTATATTACTAGTTTATTACTACAATTTTATTGGTTGGAAAAGGATACTCTATAACAGTTATACCAGAGAAGATAGATTGCAAGTGCACGATATACATGCACACTGAACTTACAACAAAGAACAACATCATTCCACTACTCTCCATATATAGATGTATTATAACCATATAGAGATAGATAGGTACCTGGATTGAGGCCCATCCCTTGGCGACGTCGGAACGTGCGGAGTCAACCTCGCCGACGTACCCCAACATTATGCGTCGCTTCTTTGACGGATCATAGAAGGACGTGGATGCATAGAGCTTGCCCCAGTCGTACCTGAGCCCGATCCCCAAGTCCAGCTCTGCGTCAATTGGTGTCCACGTGTTCGCTGTCGCGTCATACCTCCCTAGCGAGTAGTAGTCATGACGTTCATCGTCCATGCTCGCCTTTATCACATACAACACCTCCGAGTTGTTGGCACCGCCCACGGGGTAGAAGTCGATGCACTCCCACATGCCGGTTCCCTCGACACGGTGCAAGAGACCTGGAATGCGCTCGAAGCTGAGGAAGTCCTTGGTCTTGAACACGAAGGCAATGCCGGCGTGGCTGCCCTGGTGGTCGTCCTTGGAACCAATGAGGGTGCGCCACATTCCATCGGACTCGACAAACCATGCGGTGGTGGGGTCTCGGAAGTCCATGTCCTTGATCCCAACCGGATGAGCAAGGACAGGGTTGGCGGGGTGCTTGGTCCAGTGCCGAAGTTCGGGGTCGTTGGGGTCGGTCGGGACCGCGAGGCACTGGACCTCGACCTCCTTGGTGGCGTTGGTAACACCCGTGTACATCATGACGAGTGAACCATTGTGGAGTGTGGTGATGGAGCCCGACAAGACGCCCTTGATGTCGTACCAATGGTCAGGCAACATGGCGAGAGGGAGGCGGCGCCAGTGAACCAGATCCTGGGACACCACGTGGCCCCACTCCATGCCATCGTCCCACGCGACACCCTTCGGGTTGTATTGGTAGAACATGTGGTAGTATCCACGGTAAAACACCGGACCTGCAATGGATGCATAAACAGATGGATCAAATCAATTATCTCGCCCTATATGAGTCACTGCTTGATTTATTTATTATTTGCCTTTCTTTGGTTAGGTTGGAAAGATGCATGTTTTCTCCACTTGGTTGCTAGTTCAAATGTGGCATGCTACCTTCCCCGTTGCCTACTCCTTTGTAGAACTATTTGGCTTGAATAAACACTCTTGCATGAAAAATTAGGTGGGGACCTCTACCCCCCGTTGAGCATTCATGAACGAAAGAAGCTCATGCATGTGCTGGCTTGCTTGTTTTTTTATGTACGGGCATTTAAAGAAAATATATACTAAAATGTATAAAAAAACTGATTTTTGTACATGTATATGTGGATGAACATAAAATTTTCCATTAACGAGATAGATTATTGCTTTAATACTCCCTAATGTAGAGATGTTGATGTTTCTATGGATTCAGTCCAACTTAACAAAGTCTAGCTTAAGAAAAATCTTACATGAGTTATATACTATTACTTTGAACAAAACTTCAGAAATGTGATATGCTTTCAGTTTTTATTTATTTATGACGTTTGCTTTTCGTTGGGGCCCACATTGATTTGTTCCAACCATGTTTGTCACTTAGCTAGTTAGCGTACAAGTCACTCACCGTTGGGATCTGCATGCATGTCGCCGGAACCCGCCGCGCCGCCGGCAAACAAAGAAGCAAAGGCAGCGATGTCAGTTAATTTTCTACAAGTACGGATCAAAGCACGTACGAGTAGTCCGGAGATGGATTTACGTACCGCTCATGAACATCCCCTCCGCCGGCTGGAAATGGTACCCGGCGCGCTGCCACTGGAGCATATCGTTGGTCCACGGGAACCCTCCGGCCGCGTCCCCGTCGGCGGTGTTATCGCCGCCGTCCGCCTGACCCATCCTGCCTCCTGCCAGCGCGGCTGCGACGACAACGAGCGCCACCACGGCCGAGGCCGCCGCCGCGACGAAGCACGCGCGCCACCTCCGGCTGCGGATGTCCTTCTTGGCGACGTCGTCAGCGGCGCGTGGGAGCAGTGGCTCGCTCGCCGCGCTGGGAATGGCCCCGGACTCCATTGCCGGAATTCCCAGCTCTCCCGACGAGTTCAAGGAGAAGTCTAGCTACTAGGTCCCGACGGTGGCGGATGGCTGGATGGTGTGCTCTTCAGCATTGAACGAGCATCGCGATTTATAGCTGGAGCGGGCAGTAGAAACAGCTTTACCGCAAGTGTTTGTTTTTCAAAGTGGACGGCTCTCCATGATTTGGACTCACATACAAGATACAAGAGGAGCTTAAACTAGTGCACCAATGGCCTGAATTTGGGGCCCAAAAGATTTGGCGATGGGGTTGCTTTTGGGATGACCGATCGATCACGATCGAGCAGAGGACAATCAATTAAGTACTTAGGACAAAAGCACAGTAAGTAGTCCGTAGATCCAAATTAACTGGAACATTGCTGTGTGCTACAGTACAGCAGAGAGGAGAAAATCAGAGACAGTAAGTAAATTGGTGGCACACAGAGCCAGATGTGCGGCTGATGGTGGTGCAAGGTGGCAGTGGCATCATGCATGCGTCTGCGAGTGCATGTGCATGGCTGTTGGCTGGGGAACTCACGGCGGAGAGCTGGTCGACTTGGATGTACACGTACTGTACATACGTACCAAGACCTGATAGAGACAGTGCACATCGATCGATCTGCATCTTGCTGGAGCCTCACGTACGCGCATGCATGTGAGGACCACAGTCTCAGCTCCACCGGCACTCGTCTCTTTTGCCATGGTAGATCAGCGCTGGAGCATTCGAAGTGTCCTTCTAGCTAGGTAAAATAGTTTTACAGGAGGCAGCTGTTTTTGATGGTGGAATGTGAGCACGGAAACTCCAAGGGGAGTGGGCCAATTGGGCCCACGATGGTCCATGGGTCTAGGGCAGCTTGTGGGTCGAAGGTGGTGGCGCCACATCCACCATTCTCGCCTTCCCTGCTGCCACATCTTCCTAACACTGGTCTGGTATGGTTTTCATGTCCGTTTCATGGAGCCGTGTCCTCCGTTGGTCCGAGGAGGACCTCCGGTCTGGCGGCGGGGTTCCAAGCGGGGTCGGAGACGGTAGAGTGGCGTTGGATCTGCTAGTGAATGGTGTCGGTCATGACATTGGCGTTGCGGCGGGCTAGTCAGGCTTGATCAGGACTGGTCTAGACCAAGTGACATGGGGCTGGCATGTGGCAGGATTGGATATGTCACCACCTCTCTCGTCTGATTTGTTAGGCTCGCGGTTCGCTAGTGTTGCTCACGGGGCTAGAGCTCAGGGTCGACGGGGCGGCCGATGACCCTAGAAGGAGAGCTTCACGGGTGTCTCTTCGACGAGTGACGTGGTGGTGGTGATGGATTTTCTCTTTGGCCATATATATGGATGGTTAGGAATGGGTCTTTCTGAAGGAGATATGCCATAGAGGCAAATAAATAAGTAGTATTTATTGCATTATCTCATAAGTTTATAATAGGTTTGTGTATTATGCTATAACTGTATTAATCGGAATTGTTAATACACGTGTGATACATAGACAACCAGGTCCCTAGCAAGCATCTATATGCGCTAGTCCATTGGGCAACAGTTGATCGAGATTCCCGATCAAGGACAATGACGTCGGTTGACAATGGGGTCATCTTGTTAGTTGAATAAGGTGGTGGACATACGCAAAGTATTGCAATAAGATCGTATTACGATGTTTGTCATTTGCAATAGATAAGAGTATGATAGCTTATTCCTTAAACCGTGAGACCGTACTTATTGTTGCTTCGTAGGAGTGCTTTGAGAGCATCAAACGTTGTGTCTTATATAGCATGACAATAACGGTGTCCATCTTGGGTATTCCGAAAGAGCATCGAGACGTAAGGATCAAGAGCGGGATTTGTTCATTCTTGTAATGGAAAGATACTCTGGGCCCACTCGGTGATATTGCATCTATATAGCTGCAGCTTATGACTAGGTCATGGAGATGTAATATCGCAGACGAGTTAATAACCTTCGTCGGTAACGAGATACAGCAAAGGCATCGGTGTGTCTACGATCATATCTCGGACAAGGTAGTATCGCAGAGACAAAGGGAATGAATATCATACTTATGGTTCAACGACGATATTCGTGGAATGCACAGGGGTCGTCATATATTTTCAGGTATCCCTGACGATCATTGGTGAGCGGAGTGTCTCGACCATGTCTGGAGTGTTCCCGAACCGTAGCGTAACAAACTTAAGGTCTTAGCGACGCTAGGAGATAGGTTCTGGAATTTTATAGGTTTTTGTTGGAGAGAGAGAAATGATCCGGAAAGAGTTCCGGTGGTCCGGAAGGAGTTCCGGAGAGGTCTGGAATGGTTCCAGCAATGTCCGAAAGTTGTTCGGGTGGTCCGAAAGAGTTTTCGGAGTCACGGGATATTGAATTATATATAAATATATTAATTATGAATTAATGGGATTTTTATATTAATTTAATATTAATTAAATAAAGGAAAAAGGGGGCTCCCACCTATATGGGCCCTAAGAGGGCCCAAGAGGGGGAGCCGCACCTCAAAGGGGGGTGGGCCCCATTGGCTGGTTCGGCCAGCCCATGTGGGGGCCGAACCCCCCCTCCCATGTCCTTTGTTTAGTCCCACATGGGGGAGCCAAGGGGTTTGCACACCCCCTTCCCCCTTTATATAGCAAGGCATATTAATTGATTTAATACACAGGAAATTCAATTAATTCCCAATTTCTCTCTCGATCTCGTGGTTCCCACGTCGGAGCCGCGCCGAGCTGAGGAAGGGGGTCTCTCACCACCTAAGCCATACCGCAGAGCGCCGTTGCTCTGCGGGATTCCAGATAAGATCTACTCCTGCGATTTCAGCTGGATCTGAATGACCGGGAGTTGTCGCTAGGCTCCGTATGTTTGCGAGTGCTCGGAGGCTACTCTATTGAGGAGCTTGGGCGACGTCGTTTCGCCCCCTGCAGCCGCCGCGCCTCCCCCCTCTGCTGCCGGCGCGCCAGCCCCGGTGCTGGCGCCCTGCCTTCTTCCGCCCGACGCCCGTCGACGCAGATCATCGTCGACAACCCCGGCGTCATCGACTCCGACATCGCGGCAAGTTCTCCGCGACCTCGAGGTCGGCTACGTACGACTTCATCGTCAACGCTTGTGCGGGAGCGTAATCCCCGCTATCGGTCTACATGGAGGTAATGTAACCCGTTCCGCCACCGTTATCGCATGTACTAGATAGATAGATCCTGGCTAGTTAGGGTTTCGATCGCTAGAAAATTATTGTTTTCTGCACCGTAACCCCTTCAGTGGTATCAGAGCCGATCTATGCGTAGTACTGCTGGTACGGTTAGAACTCATGTTGAATGAGGGCGTCTTTCTTATATTTGCTACCCTCTAGCGTGCACTTGCGATGCCTTCGGTATTGAGTTGATGAAGCGGCCCGGACCGACTTTACGCGTACGCTTACGCGAGACTGGTTCCACTACTGACATACGGCTTGCACCGTATCTGTGGCTGGCGGGTGTCTGTTTCTCTCTCTCTAGTCGGCAAAGCATTTTCAATGGAGGGCCCGAAAGGGATGCTTAAACATGCAATTATACGATTGACGTTGTGGTACAAAGTTCGTAGGTAGGGAAGCGATTCTCTTACGAATAAGCCTATTTGCCACGTAAAACTTGCAAAACTAAATAAAGCTAGAGGCGTCTAACTTTGTTTTGCAGAGGCGTTATTTCATGTGACATGGTTACGGTAAGTTTTTGATATTACTCGTACTGTCAGAGGCAATGGAGGGCTCTGTAGACTCGGAGTCATGCCGGGGCGCCGGGGGCCAGGCACATGGCGCCATGAAGGTCCAGGCGCATCGACCATGTCACATCGCACTTCATTGCATCATTATTGTGTGCTGTTGTGTGTGCATCCTATTGATTACTTATATGCTAGATATACAACGGTAGCATCATAAATAGGATGATCCCTAACAAATATCAAAATTGTGTTCTCCCTCGTTGCGCACCACTAAGAAAGTTCTACGTTATGAGGCAGGCCGTGATGATCGGGTGTCACACATCTCGTCGTTCGCATACAGTGGGTGTAAGCCATGTTGCACGCGCAGGTCTTCGAGATTTGATTGGCGAGCCTAGCATACTCAGAGGTATGGCCTCGGAACACGGGAAGATCGAAAGATCGAGCACGAGTCATAGAATTGTTATGATCGACATTTTTTGTCCACCTTTGAAGCCGTGCTGCCGGCCGTGATGATCGGGGGTAGTGTGGTGGATGAGGGTCGTGTAATCGCCATTATTATTTTAGGGATAATAATCTTGGTGAGGTGTGTTTTTGATAATGAGATTATAGAACTAAAACTCACATATATATTATAAACTTATCTTACCTCTTTTGCAATCACATCTGGAGACTACGGAACTACACTTCGGTTACTTCTTCAAGAGCTCGGATTCTACCTTGGAAGCCGACGGGTCCAACTTCATCAGCTGGTGCATTAGTTTTAGAAACATTCTCCAAACACAACAAACATCCTATATGTGCTAGAACATTAGTTAGGAGTTAGACCAGATGATTCTGATAGCAAGGAGCAAGATGATGAGTTCCGTAAGCATCATGACATGTTCATGGAAATGACGATCGTCATGAGCGTATGCCTAGCACCTGAGTTGAAAGTTGCATTCAACACATGGAGCCATATGCCGTGATTGATACGATCAGAGTTCACTTCAAAGATGAATTTAGTCTTGAGCAGTTCAGACAGCTTAGAAAGTTCCGGACCATTCACATGGGGAGCATACCTATCTGGAAACTCAGTTGAAGAAGTTGTGTGACATCTACTTCAGGCTTACGAATATCTACGATTTCTAGATAGCGAACTCCAGTGCAATAGAGATTGCGCTTTACCTCCTAGCTGTGAATAGCATGTGCGTGAATATGCTATAGAGACACGGTGAGCTTCTTCACGTTCGTGAACAAGTTTAAATCTCTAAAAGTTGATTCATCGAAGAAGAGTTTTTCGACGCTATGGGTATATTTGATATACGAAGATATAAATGTATTCTTCTCATACTTGATGAAAAGTGTTTGATAATTGTTCTGTTTGTGAAACAGTCCCTGATTATCACAAGTATGTGGCGAAGGGTGACGTGACAGTGCACAAGTGATGGCAAGTTAATGGCCAGTAGTGCTCACGCCCTCGAGATATCATATTAGTCATCATCAATAGTTTTTTATAAGACATTTTGTAATAGTGAGAATGTGATCTAGTTTGGTGTCTTGAATGTTACAAGACATAATTATTCATATAGAACACATCAGTTGTTTTATGGAACAAAGCAGTTGTTTCATATTATGAGTAATTTGCATCACATCTCAATTACATTATGCGTATGATATACATTTATAATAGCAGGAATGATAAAATTATGTGTCCAAAGAACAAACACCATCGAATTTAGTCATAAAGGCAATGAAAGAAGTAATGGATAATTTTGGTCCATTTAAGTATTTCGAGTGCCAAAATTGATTAAGTTTGAAATGCAGTATTGAAGTTGCAATACTAGAGGAAATTGATTGAGAGTCATTTTTAATGATTAATCAATGGTGTTTTGCTTGATCCGAATTCTTCTATGATTTTGGTAAATAGGATTATTTGCCCGATAAATTATGGAGTCTGAAATTAATTTGATAATAGATCAAATGGGGTTTTTCAGAAGAAAGATTAGTGAATATTGTATTCACAAGATTCGATCAAAGGACAATATTTTGAATCATGGTTTCAACACAAAAGATTTGTGGAAATTTGTTTTCACAATATTATAATGTCATATATGGTGATATGTGGGGAATTATAATTATGCTCTATTTTAAATAAATAAAGTGTGGTCTGTCAGAATCAGTCTTAGAATCTCCTAATATGTTCGAAACATTATAGTCGATGTCCACTTTAGAAAATAGATATTTTTCTCAACAAAAATTCATAGGATCGACAGTAATGTCGACGTGTATATGATTATGCGATAATTCGGAATATACATGAGTAGTTCTTTGCAGATTGCTCGCATTGGACGAGAGTGTATTCCAGAACCAAATAGAAACAAAACTCAGTTTGTTGTCTATGTAATTCCGAGAAAAGATGACTTTTCGAATTATGGTTTATGGATTGAATTTAGAAGTTTGGAATAAAGTGTCAGACTTATGTTGGAAGATGTTCCAAAGAGTATATGTTTGCTAATGAAAGTTTAGTGATTAAGAGTGAGGGAGACTAGAAAATTGTTTTCTGCTTGCAATCCTCTTCATAAAGATCATAATATTTTCATGAAAGAAACTTCTAAATAAAGTGTTGTTATATTTAATATTGCTGTCAGGTCACAGCACTGTATTAAGTATTTCAGATCTTGTTGACAGATCAAGGTGCACTTTATGAATACAAAGAAAGTTGAGAAAATATCGGAATACGAACAAAGGCTTTTTGAGCCTGGAAATCCAAAGTTGCATTTGAAAGGATTAAGAGAGTAATTGTTGCTGCAATTCTTATTAGAGGAATAAGATTGTTTAATCGTCATATAAGGTGTTATATGAGAAATGTGACTATAAGAAAGACGCGGTAGCATGTCTTGTCGAGAAATGTGTCTTGGACAAGATCAAATTTGTTGACTACATTTATGTAGACATGCTTGAAGTCTGAGGGATTTGTATTAATGTAATATTGTAGTTTGTATTAAATTCGAATTGATAGTAGATCAATGATTTTGGTTTAACCAAGATGTCGATTTAAGTGGGAGTCATAGTTAGTTCACTCAGGAGAAATATGTGAAGAACATATTTTTGAGTGGGAGCTTGGGAACTCAAATATGTGGATAACATGTTTTTGAGTGGGAGCTCGTGTTATCAAATATGTGGAGACATAATTTGAGTGGGAGTCGAATTCATCTTGTGTAGTTAACACATTGTGAAACTGTACCAATAGAATAGGATAAAGTTGTAAAACTATTTAAAAGTTAGTGTCTATTTTGAAATAGAACGGGAATTTTAAATAGTTAGTCGAGTTGTGTTGAATTATATCTGAGGAGTCAGAGTAGAATCAAAAGGATGGTCCTTTGGAATCCAATTGGTCATTAAGAGTAATGATGCATGAAGGTAATGGTTGTATGACATGAGGGTCTATTATGTATATATTAGACATCATACAGAAACCATATTATCTGCTCGATAAAATATAACCGATGTTCTTGGAGTAAAGAACAGTTATGAAAGTAAATTTGGAATTTACTGGAAGTAGAAGTGCGTTAGTTAAGGGATTGACATTTGAATGTCAAGTTTTCTACATTGGTGTGAAAGTATGTAGATATCGCGAGTTTGTAATTGTTACAAGGGGCTCTGCATGGCTGAGTGTGTTTTTCAGGGCAGTTATCTGGTTAGTATAATCAGAGTAAGCGCTGGGAAGCAGAAGTCTCACTTAGTTACGGTATTTGCATATATGTTGTTAGACAACATGGTGATGCCAGTGAATCGCAAAAGCATGTACAATCATGGATTGTGCAGTAACACTTTTCCACGAGCAAGCATTATCAAATGATTCTTATTTGATAAGGGATTCTGATAAAGTAAAATGCAGCTAGTTTATTTGTACTCTAGTGCAAGTGGGAGACTGAAGGAGATATGCCCTAGAGGCAAATAAATAAGTAGTATTTATTGCATTATCTCATAGTTTATAATAGGTTTGTGTATTATGCTATAACTGTATTAATCGGAATTGTTAATACACGTGTGATACATAGACAACCAGGTCCCTAGCAAGCCTCTATATGAGCTAGTCCATTGGGCAACAGTTGATCGAGATTCCCGATCAAGGACAATGACGTCGGTTGACAATGGGGTCATCTTGTTAGTTGAATAAGGTGGTGGACATACGCAAAGTATTGCAATAAGATCGTATTACGATGTTTGTCATTTGCAATAGATAAGAGTATGATAGCTTATTCCTTAGACCGTGAGACCGTACTTATTGTTGCTTCGTAGGAGTGCTTTGAGAGCATCAAACGTTGTGTCTTATATAGCATGACAATAACGGTGTCCATCTTGGGTATTCCGAAAGAGCATCGAGACGTAAGGATCAAGAGCGGGATTTGTTCATTCTTGTAATGGAAAGATACTCTGGGCCCACTCGGTGATATTGCATCTATATAGCTGCAGCTTATGACTAGGTCATGGAGATGTAATATCGCAGACGAGTTAATAACCTTCGTCGGTAACGAGATACAGCAAAGGCATCGGTGTGTCTACGATCATATCTCGGACAAGGTAGTATCGCAGAGACAAAGGGAATGAATATCATACTTATGGTTCAACGACGATATTCGTGGAATGCACAGGGGTCGTCATATATTTCCAGGTATCCCTGACGATCATTGGTGAGCGGAGTGTCTCGACCATGTCTGGAGTGTTCCCGAACCGTAGCGTAACAAACTTAAGGTCTTAGCGACGCTAAGAGATAGGTTCTGGAATTTTATAGGTTTTTGTTGGAGAGAGAGAAATGATCCGGAAAGAGTTCCGGTGGTCCGGAAGGAGTTCCGGAGAGGTCTGGAATGGTTCCAGCAATGTCCGAAAGTTGTTCGGGTGGTCCGAAAGAGTTTTCGGAGTCACGGGATATTGAATTATATATAAATATATTAATTATGAATTAATGGGATTTTTATATTAATTTAATATTAATTAAATAAAGGAAAAAGGGGGCTCCCACCTATATGGGCCCTAAGAGGGCCCAAGAGGGGGAGCCGCACCTCAAAGGGGGGTGGGCCCCATTGGCTGGTTCGGCCAGCCCATGTGGGGGCCGAACCCCCCCTCCCATTTCCTTTGTTTAGTCCCACATGGGGGAGCCAAGGGGTTTGCACACCCCCTTCCCCCTTTATATAGCAAGGCATATTAATTGATTTAATACACAGGAAATTCAATTAATTCCCAATTTCTCTCTCGATCTCGTGGTTCCCACGTCGGAGCCGCGCCGAGCTGAGGAAGGGGGTCTCTCTCCACCTAAGCCATACCGCAGAGCGCCGTTGCTCTGCGGGATTCCAGATAAGATCTACTCCTGCGATTTCAGCTGGATCTGAATGACCGGGAGTTGTCGCTAGGCTCCGTATGTTTGCGAGTGCTCGGAGGCTACTCTATTGAGGAGCTTGGGCGACGTCGTTTCGCCCCCTGCAGCCGCCGCGCCTCCCCCCTCTGCTGCCGGCGCGCCAGCCCCGGTGCTGGCGCCCTGCCTTCTTCCGCCCGACGCCCGTCGACGCAGATCATCGTCGACAACCCCGGCGTCATCGACTCCGACATCGCGGCAAGTTCTCCGCGACCTCGAGGTCGGCTACGTACGACTTCATCGTCAACGCTTGTGCGGGAGCGTAATCCCCGCTATCGGTCTACATGGAGGTAATGTAACCCGTTCCGCCACCGTTATCGCATGTACTAGATAGATAGATCCTGGCTAGTTAGGGTTTCGATCGCTAGAAAATTATTGTTTTCTGCACCGTAACCCCTTCACTTTCGGCAACGACAACTCCCACCTACGTGTTGCTTGACGACGATGACGACGACGTCGACTGGGACGATCTTGAGTACGCTAGGGTTAGGCCACGAGCTGAGTCGCTCAAATTTCATTCAATTTTTTGGTAATATAAATAAAATGAATAAAATTTGATTCTTTTATTATAATTACAATTTCCATTGGAGGGGGGCGTTGTGGGTTGCATCCAATGTACCGGATATAGATCCGACACCCGTAAAGATGGCTTAATTCGGGTTACCCGACAAAAAAAAATAGCTACTCCCGGGGAGTGGTTTTGGTGAACATATTGTACTTGCTCTTCTGGGTCGATAACTGAGTTGCTGACAACACGTTTATGCGTGGTAAGCACTGTACTCGATCACTCCGCTCGGTAAGAAGTGTCGCTAGTATACTATTTAAAAATTGTGGTTTGGACCTTAAATTCTCCCCGGCACTTAAAAACGGACAGGAGGGAGTAGCATATTCGATCGACAAAAGAAGCTGGTCGGCTACAAGTTGAGATCTGGGCGATGAACACAATTGGGATGCTGAATCAGGGTTGTTAATTAAAAAGAAGACAAAGAATCAGGTGGAAGACGAGAGGAATATCCGGCTGCAGCACGTGACCTGGCTCTGGTCACCATTCTCCTACCTACGTACAGTATAATGCAGGACAGATGCACAATCCTAGCAATCAGATACCTCCTAGTAGGGGCACGTAGCTAGGGTTCCATTGAACAATTGGACGGCTCTCGTCTCTCGGAGGCCAGGCCCCGATGCATGCCCTCACATGCTCACTGCGTTTTCATAAAGGTTCATTCACTCATATTGTGTCCCTACGTACATAGTGTCTCCCGGAGGAGTGCCATATATTGTAATTGTAGGACACGTACGCAGAAGAAGACAGTGCATCTGCATGAATGAGTTGCTATGGAATGGATCGAGGGGCTCACATGGATGAAAGCTAGAGGTTAAGGGCACCTCCAACTGGTGGAGCAAACGGACGGTTCAAATGGTCCGTTTTTGTTCCTTTGGAGGCGGACCGTGGACCGTGGACATATTTTCGCCCTTTGTCCATTTGGGGTGGAGGCGTCCCCAACGGCTTGTTGCAAAATGTCCCCTCCGACCCAAGTTGCCCTTTTTTCATGGTCCAACGCGGGTGCTCGCCCGACGACTGATCCGACATGCCGGGGCACTGCATCATGGTTGAAGTTGTGGATGAGAGTGGCGGCTTTCCATGGGTCGAGGGCGGCCGGGGAGGAAGAAGATGGAGAAGGTGACCGGCGAAAAGATTCGGCCAGGGGGAAGGCTAGACGGTGACACGGCCGAGAATAGCTCGGTCGCCGAAGGGCAGGTCCAGGGCGGCGGCAATGTTGCGGGGTGAAAGGAGGTGGGAGGTGGGTGGAAGGGTCTGTGTGGCTGGCCCTTTGGCCCGACGCGGAGAGGGAGGACAGACTCGCTGTCCGTCCTGCCCTAAAGCCGCCCAAACTTAGGCCAAGTTTGGATCAAATCTGGTGTCCGGCGGACACCAGCCCGTATGCGCCTGGCCGATGGAGCCCCTCCATTGTCCGTTTGGACAAAAGGGTCGGGGACTGGGCTGATCCGTTTGCGCCAGTTGAAGGTGCCCCAAGGACCGAGCGTGTTGTGTGGTTGGTGAGGAGAGAGAGCTTACATGATATGCCAACATGCATATGTATACATGAATTATGAATGAATGCATGCATGATAGTGCATATGTATGCATGATAGCTTAATGAACGATGGAGGCTCGTAGAGGAAGACCGTTGACTCGGTGACGATTAACTAAGGCGTATCTATATCTTAAGGTAGTGGTGACTGGTACCAACGAAACGTTACAAGTTTAGAAAGGGTAAACTTTGCCCTTTGGTGTGTGGCCAGACACGACCCACGGGCCCATGCCGAAGATCCAACCGAGCGCGCTAACGCCTGCGACAGAGTTCTATAACTATACCTTGAGGTAGGGAACAGCAAGGACCTCGTCGAATACCTGCGCCGCAATCTCTTCATCTTCATCGTGTGTGCGCACCCAAAGCCGTGATCATTTCTGCGGTTGCCTCCCTAACGATTCAGTCTCCATTTCTTTCCAACTCGATGGAACCCAACTAGCTAGCTAGGCTCAAGTGGGCCAGCTCACCGGCGGAGCACCTCCCATGCTTTCGGGCTCCAGCTCTGCCGACCTGGCTTGTGATTGTTGTGTCGACAAGTACATGAAGAAGAAAATTGCCGAGCGCGACCTTGCCGAGCCCTTAATATTCTTGTATCGGTTCTTCTATGAATTGTTGAATTTTAGTTTGTGTTGAATTCGGTTTGTAAACCTTAAGACTAGTTTCAATTCGGTATGTATGAATTCTATGAACTGTGATCGGCGTTGTATGCGATTCCATGATTTTTCTCCAAATATTTGAGGGTAACGATTGGAGAACTACACATTTAGGGTTCTTCGGGCTGTGTACGCAGATATATAGGAACCGAAATTTGCCAGGTCCAGTTGAGGATGCTTTCACTACAAACAAAGCTATGTTGGGTAGCTAAAGACAGAGCTCTTGGGGAGGTTCTAGCCTCGGCGTGTATATAGCTCATTTAGATAGTGCTCTTTGTGAGGTTCTAGTCGCGCCGTATTCGGGTTCTGACATCATTGGATTGGTTAAATTTTTTGGTACAGTGAGTTTTACTTTGTAAAAGATTATTGTTTCCTTTAAAAAGCAGGATCATGTACTCCCTCCGGCCGGATAAGATTGTCACAGTACAAAATTTATGCTAGCTCGCGACAACTAATACCGATCGGAGGGAGTACCTTTTTATGTGAAGAATATCTCGCAAGTACCCCTTGCTTTCCACTGAGGGATAGGATAAAATGTGCGGAATTTGTAGACCCTGTCGAGTCGAGTCCAGATCCAGTCTGTCCTGGCTGGCTAATGGACCCGACTTAAGCACACATGAACAAAAATCTGATCTGCATGGAGACCAATCCTATCATATTATATGTTTTTTTTTGAAAATTACCACCACATATATTAGGTCAGCAAGCCGCCTCATTAAAACCCTGTCAGTCCCTTTTGGTACCCTGGTTAGGGAAAGAGTGCGTCTGAAACTTGTCGCATTTAAACAATTAATACAAGATATTCATGCAATCGTGATCAACCAAAGCCGAGGCGCAGCTCGGTGGTGACCCCCTAGAAATACCACTAGCACCTGCTTTTCCTAATTGAGCTAGAGCATGAGCAGGTCTATTGTTTCTACGATTAATCTTACAAACTGAAAATTGAGTATACACTTTCAGTAATTCTCTGACTTCGCTGTAAAGGGTCCAGTATGCCGATCTATCCAGTGCCGACTCCTGTATTGCAGTGACAAACCGTAGACAGTCAGACTCGAGGGTTGCTGGTCCTTGGCAGTTTGAGATGAGAAGTTGGAGACCCAAAAGCCCTGCATGAATTTCAGCTTCCTCCGCACTCATGCACCCCTGGATGGGCTTCCACTCCGCCACAACAACCCGTCCGTCATGCATTCGGACTAAGGCACCAACACCAGCGCGCTTTGAAAGAGCATCCCACCCAGCGTCAACATTTACTTTCAGCTCACCTTCCTGTGGAGCAATCCAGGCACTACCCACGCACCGATCAGGGTTCGTCAAAAGGTCTTCATGCTGGACAGGGGATTTTCCTTTTAGATCAAACATGGTGTTCGAGGCTGCATGGAAAGAATTTAAATAGTTAATTAAGTAGGGAACCGAGGCTGAAATCGATGCTTTTCCCTCTCCATGCACAATGTCGTTTCTGTGATGCCAGACTCGCCATAGTAAGAAAATGACTTGTGCCCGGCCCATGATTGTCGAGTTCGCCAGCAGGTGGAAAAGCCACTCTGGGCCATCATGGTAGAAGTCCTCCTCAGGCGGGAGTTTCCAACTCTTGCGCATTTCATGGCGCAAGGCTCGGGCAAGAGTACAGCGAACAAGAGCATGATGATCATCTTCTACCTCAGTACCACATATTGGGCATATCGGAGACACAGAGACGATGCGGTGATGCACACCAGCGCATACAGCTAATGTCGATGTAGCCACCTTCCAAGTAAACACCCTCATTTTATGTGGGACTTTAGCCTTCCACACCAAATCCCAAATGCTGCGCTCACCAGTAGGTTCAGAACTTGATTGACCCCGACTCAGCTTTTGCAGTGTCGGTTGCATGCCTAGTCTGTACGCGGAGCGAAAAGAGAAAATACCGTTGCTTTCAGGAAACCATGATATGAAGTCCTCACATCTTCTTGCTAGTAATTTAATCGCCATGCATCCCAATGGTTGCAGCTAGAATGCACAATAGCTTCATCCCAGGTCATAGAATTCTGACTAATAAGCTCAGATACCCACCGACGTCGGCAATTAGATCGTGGTCGTACCACTTTCAGGCCATCTGTCCTCGGAATCCAATTATCTCGATAGATTTTTATCTGGGAACCACATCCAACCCTCCATATGGCACCTTCTTTTAGCAGTTCTAGACCGTGCATCACTCCTTGGCACGATTGCGAAGTGTTCTGGATGAAAGCAGTATCCAGCAAATTACCCGACGGATAATATTTAGCTTTTAGAATCCGAGCACACAGACTATCTGGAAAATGAATTAGGCGCCATGCTTGCCGAGCGAGGAGGGCTTGATTGAAAACTCTCAAGTCACGGAAGCCCATACCCCCATGTGATTTCGTCCTAGTCATTTTTTCCCAAGACATCCAGTGTGTCCGCCTCCGATCATGTTCGTCACCCCACCAAAAATTCCTGATAATTTGTGATAGTTCCTCAAGAAGACCCACCGGGAGCTTGAATATGCCCATAGCATATGTGGGGAGGGCTTGAAGAACAGCTTTAATGAGGATTTCCTTTGCCCCTCCCGACATGTATTTTTCAATCCAGTCAGAGGCTCGTTTCAGGAATCGCTCCTTGTGAGATTGTAGTTTTCCTTTCTTCAGTCTACCCTCAGGAACAAGGAGGCCCAAGTACTTTTCCTCAAAACAAGTTGTCTCATATTTTAATATTCCTTTGATGTTATTCTGGGTATCCACGGAACATTGATCACCGTACAAAATTGAGCATTTACCTAACCTCACAAGTTGTCCAGTACTCTTCTCATATCTGTCTAAAATCGATTTTATCACTGTTGCTTGTTCGGTTGAGGCTTCAAAGAAGAGCAAACTATCATCGGCGAAGAGGAGGTGAGAGATTCCCGGTCCGTTCCTGCTAATATGCAGTTCCCGAAGAGTAGCATTCTCAATTTCCTGCCTGATTAAACAAGACAAACCATCAGCCACAAAAAGAAATAAGTACGGGGAGAGGGGATCACCCTGGCGTAGTCCACGTGTTGGGGTGAAGGGATCCAACATCTTTCCATTAAAGCGAATCGAATACTGAACGGTGGTCACACAAGCCATAGTCCACCGAATCCATGTGCTATGAAAGCCCAGCTTCGCTAAAATCCCTTCCAAAAACCTCCAGTCCACGCGGTCATAGGCCTTGGCCATGTCCAACTTATATGCACAAAACTTCTTCCTAGCAGCCGAGCCAGTCTGAATTGAATGTATGCATTCAAAAGCAATGAGGGCATTATCTGTGATTAATCTCCCTGGTATGAACGCGCTCTGCGTCGGAGATATGATACCATCCAAAAGGGGCCTTAGCCTATTAACCATGCATTTAGAAACCACCTTGAAGATGACATCACATAAACTGATGGGCCTAAAGTCCTTAAGCTCTTCCGGTTCATTCTTTTTTAGAATTAGGACAAAGGCAGTATCATTAACCTCCTCCGGCATTATTCCAGTAGAGAAGAACCGCTTAACAGCACGTACCACATCATCGCGTAACAGGTCCCAGTTCCGCTGAAGAAACCGAGCAGGGAACCCGTCCGGGCCAGGGGCTTTTAAAGGGCCAATCTCGAAGAGAGCATCGCTGATTTCCTTCTCCGTAAAATCTGCACAAAGCTTGGCGTTCATGTCCTCATCAACGCGTTGTTGCAACACGTCTGTAACAATAGATGGATCAATGTCATCATCTCTCATGTAGAGCTCCTGAAAAAAAGAACGAGTAAGTTCCTCCATCTCATGAGTGTCCGATGTAATGGAGCCATCGGAGCGTTTAAGTTTATTGATGCGATTCTTCTTCCTTCTCCTGGTGGCTTGGCGCTGGAAATATTTTGTATTTCGGTCTCCCTCCCGAAGCCACGCCACACGTGAGCGCTGCAACCACATTATTTCTTCTCTATACAAAAGCTCGTCCATTTCTTTAGTAAGCTGCACTCTATGCTGCACACTTTCAGGGTCTTGAAGCAGAGAGATTGCCTCCAGAAGCTTCCTCTTCTTTTCGATTTCCCTTGGGACTGAACCGAAATGAGTGGCCTTCCACGAGTATAGATTGTCCATTACTCCGCGCAGCGACATATGCACATCACCCAGATGCACAGTGGGTATACGCCGCGACCAGGCTTCTTCAACCGCAGCAGCAAGAGACTCACCACGTTCCCACATAACTTCATAGCGTTTTATTCTTGGAAGCCGCTGGGGCTGATCATCAGGTCCTAGGAGCAGTGGGCAGTGGTCAGATCTAGGAGAAGTAAGGTGACGAAGGCGCAAGTCCGGGAAAGCCGACGACCAAGCTGGGCTGGCCACCGCCCTGTCCAAGCGCACCCTCACATTCCGATCTCCTCTCTGTTTATTATCGTATGTCCATGGGGTACCGGAGAACCCAATGTCATGAAGATCGCAGTGTGATAAAACCTCGCGGAAGTCAAGCATTAAACGTTCAGACCTCCTAGTTCTAGAGAAGTGTTCTTCTTGCCACATTGCTTCATTGAAATCACCGATCATCAACCACGGTTCAGAGGAGCGTGGTTTAAGTTGCCGAAGCTTGTCCCACATGAGATGACGGTCATTTGCCCGAGGCTCGCCATAGACGAAAGTGCCTCTCCAGAGCTGTGGGAATGGCCCTCCACTAATATGTGCATCAATATGTCTAGTATTGAAAGACAACAGATCCACCTTAACTGCTTCCACAGAATATAAAGCTATACCTCCTCCATTGCCATCACCCTTGACATGAAAACAGTTATCCATACCAAGCCGGTAGCGTAAATTGCGAACACGATCCTCTGACAGCCTAGTCTCACAGATGAAAACTAGGCAGGACTTATGGATCAGTATCAAACTGATCAATTCCTGAACAGTCGCGGGTTGCCCCAGTCCCCGGCTGTTCCAGACTAAGATACACATTAGGCCCGGCGGTCCTCCTCGAGGGAGGCCGCCGATGTTGCCATTGTTTTCTTGTTTGAGTCGATCTTCTGTGATTTTGCTCTATCTTTCAGTTTGACATAAGCTGGGGGAGGGGGAGGGACAGAAGACTCCGAGACCACTTCAGCCCGCACTTCAGTTGGAGCAGCAGTATTAACATCAGTGTTGAAATCCAGCTTCATCGCCAACGGGTTTGAATCTCCAGGTGCTATAGTGTTTTCATTAGGAGTTTTGATCGGGCTAGCGGCCGTGTCAGTCAGATCGTCTTCCTTGTCCAGTTCAGCATCATCCGACGACCTCTTCTATGGTCGATGTGGTCCAGCATCACCTCTGCCACCTCTCCCACCGCGGTTAGGGGTGCGTGGGATGAAACGGCGAGGGGCAGGTGCGGGTTGTGCTGCTCTACGAACTGCCAGCAGCCAAGAACCCCATTGCAGTTGCTTCTCCTCCCATACTCCATCTCCACACTCTTCATGGTCATGCCCAAGGAGGCCGCAGCGTTTGCAGAAATAGGGAATTTTCTCATATTTTACCATCAGACGCTTCTTCCCCTCTGGGTGATTCAAGGTAACGAACCTCATGAGAGCCTTAGCTACCAGGATTCTAACTCTTACCTGAACATAGTTTCCTTCAAAGAACATCTTTGGGGCAAGCTGCGTTTCTCTGACTTGTCCAATCTTGCGGGAGAGCTCATCAACGATCTCTATCTTGCGATATAATTCCGGTATGCCATGAATTTGAGTCCACACGTACATGCCCTCAAACGTGAAAGATCCAGGGTCGCTCAGGCCATCGTAGTCTTCAATCAGCACACCCCATCCACGGAACGTCCACGGACCTTGGTGTACGACCTTCTTACAATCTCCGAGACAGTGCAACTGGAAGATGAAGAGATTTTCACCAGCCTCCCGACAGATCGGGTCCCGGGAAAGATTCCAGACGGCTTTCAACTTTTCGAAGAGGGCTTCCGCACTAAAGTTCCGAGAAGTGAGAACACGCCCGATCGCCAGCCACCGGCCAGCTTTCTGGCACTCCTTCGCCGCCTCCGCGCTGATTACAACCTCATCTAGTTCATCCTCGTTTAGCTCCAGATGGCTAAACATGTCTTCAATCTCAGCATCCTTCTCCATCTGAGATTCCGAGCCGCCAGCAGTTTCCGCCATGTCCCGCAAGCCCTAGAACGTGATCAGGAAGAACACGGTCGGCAGACGGCACGGTAGAACGGAGGAGGCTGGGCGCAGGTGCAGATCGGTATAAGGACGAGGGATTATAGTGGATCAAACAGGGTAGAATCACGATCGGTCTCAAAACGGCGTCGCCGCCGCCAGAGCAAGAAAACCCTAACGGAGCAAGAAAACCCTAACGGCCCTCTTGTAGTTGTTCTATCATATTATATGTTCTGCCTGCAATGTATACATATTGCATACATTTCTTCACGAGACACACCGAATATATACAACAATATATGTAGATGGCTGAATACTCCTTAATTTTCACGAACGAAGATGACAACAATGTAGACGCTTTTTTTGCACAAAACACCGAATACAACAATGTGTCTAAACACACGCGTGAACACCTCCGCCACCACATACACAGGTCGATTCACATTATATTGCATACTGATGCTAGAACCAGAATATAAAATTTAAAACTTGGAAATATATAAGGGTGTGTGTGCTTAAAGGCATCGGCCAGGACGGTGTCGGCCAAGAGACGATGTCGTTGTACGTTACTGCTGGTCTAGCTAATAAGAGCTTGTGTGTGCCTAAAGGCATCGGCCAAGACGATGTCGTTGTACGTCGACGAGTTCATCTCGTGCACGACGACCCTCTCCGCGGTGACTCCGGCGCCGGTAGCGTTGTTGAAGAGGTACACACCTGCCGCCGTGTAGATAGCCTCCGTCGGGTACACGCGTGACGTCGCCGTGGACCTCCCACCCATGGCGAAGCTCTGCACGATGGAGTGGTCGACGAGCACCCTCATGGACAGGGCCTCGCCGTCGAGCACCGGCACGGTGCTGCCCACCACCCGCTTCGTCACGTCCCTGGCCCTCGACGACCGCGACTCGTCGTTGCAGAAGCTGGTCGTCAGGCCGCCGTCGAGGGCCCTGGACACGTAGAAGTATATCGCCGTCTGTTCGCCGCGGCGGTCCCCGGCGGCGTGGACGAGGAGACCAAAGGGGCCGAGCGCGCCGCGGGCGGCGGCTCCGCCGCTGCTGCTGCAGTTGTAGCCGACTTCGGCCTCGTTGACGGCGGCAACAGCGTGTTATATACCGTGGTGTATGAACGGATTCACCTAACCTCGGATATACATATTCATTGACGAATCTGGAATTCTGGATACAGAGAAGTAGTTCGAGGTAGGGGAGAGAGAGTGAGACAGGGAAAGCAGAGACGTTTCTAATTCTTCCTAACCAGCAAAGCCACACACGGCGCGCTTCTAAACACCAGACGCAGCTGGCAACTGGTTTACGTCTTCATCCTCCGAAGGCGTATCTTCACTCCGCGCCTTGTCTTCACTCGATGGCACGTCCAGCGTGACACTGGCACCCCCTTGAGATGCAGCTTGCCCCCAAGCTGCTGCATCCGGAAAGCGGCTACGAAGAACTTCATAGTCTTCCCAAGTTGCAAGAGCTGGAGTAAGAGTGGACCACTTGATCAGCACCTGCAAGTAGGATGCGTTAGCCTTCTTGATCAGTCTTCTGTCGAGTATTTCTTCCGGCTCCAGATCAGCAACATCCAGTTGTAGGGGCGTTGGGAGCTCAGAATACACCGGAGTATGATCTGGGATGTACGTCTTGAGTTGAGAAACATGAAACACCGGGTGTACTTGACTGTTGGGTGGGAGTTCCAGCTTGTACGCCACTGTGCCAAATTTTGCCAGTACTTTGTATGGCCCAAAGTACTTAAACGACAGCTTCGGATAAGGGCGAAAGACCACTGACTTCTGGACATAAGGCTGTAGTTTCAGCAACACTTGTTCCCCAATTTGGAATTCCCTGAAAGACCTCTTTTCATCAGCCACTCTCTTCATGCGACGGCGAGCTCGGTCCAACTGGTTCTGCAAGAAGGTGGATAACTGTTGCCGTTCCTGTAGCATATCCGACACTTCCAACGGTGTGGCTTCAGATGTAATGGGCAGCAGACCATGAGCCGGTTCCCTGCCGTACAATGCCTTAAACGGAGAGCACCCCAGTGTGGTATGATAACATGTATTGTACCAATATTCTGCTAACGGAAGCCATTTGACCCACTTTGTTGGCGAAGCAGCAACTGAGCATCGCAAATACAGCTCCAAGCATTGATTTACTCGCTCTGTCTGACCATCAGACTGAGGGTGGTATGCAGTACTAAGGTTGAGTTGTGTATGCAAACCTTTGAACAAGTTCTGCCAAAATGCACTTGTAAAAATTTTATCCCTGTCTGATATGATTGATGTGGGTAGGCTATGCAACTTCACCACATTATCCAAGAACAGCTGAGCTACCGAGGCAGCAGTGAATGGATGTTTGAGTGCTAAAAAATGCGCATACTTAGTGAATCTATCCACAATTACCAAAATCACCTCGTAGCCGCAGGATTTGGGCAAGCCCTCTATGAAGTCCATGGAAACAGACTGCCACGGTGCAGTTGGAGCTGATAGCGGTTGGAGGAGACCAGGAGACTTACAGTTCTCATGCTTGGCCTGCTGACATATGGTGCATTGTTTCACAAACTCCTCTACAGCAACTTTCATGCCTGGCCAAGCAAACAAGTTCTTCAATCTCTGGTACGTAGCTTGCATGCCAGAGTGTCCACCCAGAGCCGAGGAGTGGAATGCTGTGATTATTTTAGTTTGCAATCCCACATTAGCTCCTATCCATACTTTCCCATCTTTGTGTAGAAGCCCATCAGAGAGTGAGAAACCCTGAGAGTTAGAACCAGTAATAGCTAACTCTTGCATCAGCAACTGAGAGGCTGGGTCAACTGTATAGGAATTTAGCACTTCTTGAATCCAATCCGGTTGTATCACTGAAATAGCTTGAAATGCATGACCAATGCGAGATAGAGCATCTGCTGGTTTGTTATTTATCCCTTTGTTGTATTGGAACTTATATTGCAAACCAATGAGCTTTGTCATTGCTTTTCGTTGTAGCTCTGTTTGCAAAGTCTGATCCTGCAAGGAACAGAGGCTTTTGTGATCTGTTTTGATGATGAATGGGACCCTCTGCAAGTAGGGGCGCCATTTATCAACTGCCATCATTATTGCCATGAATTCTTTTTCATATATTGGCAATGTTTTGTTCTTGACACCCAGAGCCTTGCTGAGATACGCCACTGGATGTCCTTGTTGTAGTAGCACAGCCCCAATGCCGGTGTCACACGCATCTGTTTCAATCACAAACGGCAGTGAAAAATCTGGCAGTGCTAAAACTGGGGTTTGGGACATGGCTAGCTTGAGCCTGTCAAAAGCTTGTTGCGCGGCTTCAGTCCACACAAAGGCTTTGTTCTGCTGCAATAGATCTGTCAGTGCTTTGGCAAGAATACCATAATCCTTCACAAACTTACGATAGTATCCGGTGAGCCCCAGAAATCCTCTCAGCTCGGTGAGATTGGTTGGTATGGGCCACTGCATCATTGCTTGAGTTTTAGCGGCATCAGTGGCCACTCCTTTGTCTGAGATTATGTGACCAAGATATTCTAGTCGCGTTGCAGCAAATTGACACTTGCTCAGCTTAGCATAAAACTTGTGATGTTCCAATATTTGAAACACTACCTTCAGATGCTGCAGATGCTCCTCGAGACTTTTACTATATACCAGTATATCGTCCATGAAGACCAAAACAAATTTCCGAATGTAGCCAGCAAATATTGAGTTCATCACACACTGAAACGTGGCTGGGGCATTTGTCAAACCGAATGGCATTACACGGAATTGAAAATGCCCATGATGAGTCTTGAAAGCTGTTTTCTCCTCATCTTTCTCAATCATGCGTATTTGGTGGTAACCACTGCGAAGGTCCAGTTTCGAGAAAAATTTGGTTCCAACCAATTCATCTAAGAGCTCGTCCACTACTGGCATAGGAAACTTATTTTTAATTGTCACTGCATTCAGCTTTCTGTAGTCAATACAGAAACGCCATTGGCCATCCTTTTTCTTGACTAACAACACAGGAGAGGCAAAGGGGCTTACACTTGCTGAGATAATTCCAGATTTCAGCATTTCAGTGACTTGTCTTTCGATCTCGTCTTTCTGCAATGGAGAGTACCTATAAGGTCTGGCATTGATGGGAGTAGTGCCTGGTGTCAATGGTATAGCATGATCAAACACCCTTGATGGAGGTAGCTCTGTGGGTTCTTGAAACACCCCAGCAAATTGTTGCAGAAGATCTGTCACTGTTGCTGGAACTGGTAAAGCTACCATGTCATATGTGCTCTCCAAAATAGCTGTTGCCCATAATTCATTACTGTTGTGAAGTTTCAGAACCTGATCCAGTGAAATTTCAGTCAAGTAATTCTGGAGCACTTGCAGCACACCTTGTAGCTTCACAGTTGTGCCCTGATAGGGAAATTCGATCCACTTTGCTTCCCAATCACAATTCATTGGTCTGAATTTCTGCAGCCAATCAATACCCAACACTGCATCATAACCACCCATGTCCAGTATGTTCATATCATGTGAAAATTTGGTACCATGTGTGTACCAAGTAAAACCAGGGATATAACTATCACACCGCAGTTTTTCTCCATTGGCAACCTTGACTGACACCGGTGAACAAGGAGTAGGCACTAAACCCAGTTTCTGCACCATATTTTTGTCCAGGAAACTACTGGAGCTGCCCGAGTCAATCAACATTAACATGGACAAGTTGTTGACCTCCGCTGGCAGTCTGATAGTGTTTGCATTTTCAGTTCCAGTCATTGCATTCATTGAGAGATGTTCAGTATGTTCTAAGGACATTGCCTCCATGTTAGTTACCACCTCAAGCATTTCATCGGATAAGAGTTCATGGCCTTGATCCGTTTGCATTGCCTTCAGCTGAGCAGCTGCAACCGGAGTACATTGGTGCCCAGGTGCATACTTCTCTCCACATTTAAAACATAACCCCTGCACACGTCTGTATTCCTTCAGTTGCTGCGCTTTCCAAATTTCTCCACTGCCGAACTTGCTTTTGTTGTCTTTCCAATTAGTGTGCTGGAATTGCCTCGGGGTCTTACTCCCCATCTTCTGACTGTCAAACAGGGTTTCATGCACCTGCGCCATTAGAGTAGCACGCTGAACAGTCTCAGGCAGCTGAGCTTCTACTGCAACTCTCCACTCATCTTTCAGGCCAATGATGAACTGAGTGACCAACATGATACCTCCGATTGATGGATCATATAGCTTGATGTTGTACACAAGACGATCAAATTGACGTCTGTATTCCGCTACTGTCCCGGTCTGTCGTAGCTGCAGTAACTCCTTCATCTTGACACGATGGGTGTCAATATCGAATTCCAGTAAAACGGCTTGACGAAATTCTTCCCAAGTGAGACGCACATGAGTTTGCTTGAATGCGTGATACCAATGCGCCGCTGAATCAACCAAATACATAGTTGCTGCTGACACTTGGAAACCCGGAGCTATCTGATACAGTGTGAAAAAAGTTTCACAAGTATCCACCCAAATGCTGGCATCGCTACCGTCAAATTTCGGAAAATCCATCCGCGGCATCCACGGCCGGCGTGTGTGTGGCTCTTCCCCTTGATCTACGAATCGCACTTGCTCTCTGCTCTTGGAACTATCAGGGGAATCAAACAGGGTTGGCGAAAGCTGAGCTACCTGCAGTTGTGGTGGCGCTGTCGCAGGTCGACCGCCGAGGATGCTCCCCTTCTCTGCTGGTGGTACGAGGGTCGGCGGTGGACGATCCTGAGGAAGGACGTCCTGCTTCTTCTGCACAACCTGCATCATCTCGGTCTGCTCATCCTCGAGCTTCCCGAGTTTCTCCATGGAGAGGTCGACCTTCATCTGCATCTGGTCGAAGCGACCCGACTGCGAATCGATCTTAGAACTCAGATCGGACACCCGCTCGGCGATGCCGTCCAGCTTCTCCAATTTCTCCAACAGCCGCGCCTCCATGGCCTCCATCAACGATATCGTGTGGCGCTGCTGAGCGCTAGGCTTGAAGGGAGCCGTTGCAGCAATCTCCTCTGAATCAACCTACGGGTCGACCAAGAGAGTATGAGACGCGCAAGGGATCGAAACAAAGCCTCTGATACCAATTGTTATATACCGTGGTGTATGAACGGATTCACCTAACCTCGGATATACATATTCATTGACGAATCTGGAATTCTGGATACAGAGAAGTAGTTCGAGGTAGGGGAGAGAGAGTGAGACAGGGAAAGCAGAGACGTTTCTAATTCTTCCTAACCAGCAAAGCCACACACGGCGCGCTTCTAAACACCAGACGCAGCTGGCAACTGGTTTACGTCTTCATCCTCCGAAGGCGTATCTTCACTCCGCGCCTTGTCTTCACTCGATGGCACGTCCAGCGTGACACAGCGGATGCGTCGAGGCGGAAGGAGGCCTCGATGTCGAGCTGCGTGGCTTGGCGGAGCGGGATGTGGAGGACGGAGCCGGTGTCGATGGTGATGCCGTTGAGTTCGGTCGCGTTGAAACGGAGCGCCTCGATCTCCTCCACGGGCCAGAGGAGAAGGTTCGTCCGGGTCTTCTCGTCCAGTTTCACTGTCCTCGGAATGGACTGCGCACAACATGCACCATTAGTTAGCGCTAACCAGTGTTTCATTGCCTCTTGGGAGGATATATAGTACTGTACTAGAACTAGTATTAGTCTATTATTATTCTACAATTATTTGTCCGAAAATGATACTAGCACTAGTATTATTGGTTGGAAAACCAAAAAAGATAGATTGAAATTGCACGATGCATGCACTGCAGCTACAACAAAGAACAACAGCAGATATAAAGGTACCTGGATTGAGGCCCATCCCTTGGCGACGTCTGACCGCGCAGAGTCAACCTCGCCAACATACCCCAACATTATGCGCCGCTTCTTCGATGGATCATAGAAGGACGTGGATGCATAGAGCTTGCCCCAGTCGTACCTCAGCCCGAGCCCCAAGTCCATCTCTGCGTCAATTGGTGTCCACGTGTTCGCTGCCGCGTTGTACCTCCCTAACGAGTAGTAGTCATGCCTTTCGTCATCCATGCTCGCCTTTATCACATACAACACCTCCGAGTTGTTGGCGCCGCCCACGGGGTAGAAGTCGATGCACTCCCACATGCCGGTGCCCTCAACTCGGTGCAAGAGGCCTGGAATGCGCTCAAAGCTAAGGAAGTCCTTGGTCTTGAACACAAAGGCAATGCCGGCGTGGCTCCTCTCGTCGTCGTCCTTGGAGCCAATGAGGGTGCGCCACGTTGCATCGGACTCGTCCCACCACGCGGTGGTGGGGTCTCGGAAGTCCATGTCCTTGATCCCAGCTGGATGAGCAAGGACAGGGTTGGCGGGATGCTTGGTCCAGTGCCGAAGTAGAGGGTCACTAGGGTCGGCCGGGACTGCGAGGCACTGGACCTCGGCCATTTTGCCGGCTTTGGTATAATAAACACCCGTGTACATCATGACGAGTGAACCATTGGAGAGCGTGGTGATGGAGCCTGACAAGACGCCCTGGATATCGTACCAGTGGTCAGGCAACATGGCCAGAGGGAGGTGGCGCCAGTGGACCATATCCTGGGACACGACGTGGC
Source organism: Poa annua (assembly GCA_026929855.1). NCBI lineage: Eukaryota > Viridiplantae > Streptophyta > Magnoliopsida > Poales > Poaceae > Poa > Poa annua. Next base: position 1,640,482 of record CM049430.1, read on the forward strand.
CCCATTCCATGCCATCGTCCCACGCGGTACCCTTCGGGTTGTACTGGTAGAAGAGGTGGTAGTATCCACGGTAATATACCGGACCTGTAATGTATGCAAAATCAGATCGGTCAAATCAATTCTCTCACCGTGTTTCACTGCCTCATGCTTAGAACGCTTGCTTAATTTATCTATTCATGTATGTTTCTTTAAGTTTGGTGTAGTTTGGTTCGTCATAAATGAAAGCTTTCTCCACATTATAATCTAAAAAAATTGTTTTCTCCAGTTGGTTCGCTGGTGCAAATGTGGCAAATGCTACCTTTGTTGTTCACTTTGTCTACTCCGTTGTAAACCATCTGGCTGTCATGAACACTCTATTTAGGACCCCTGTTTAACATTCGTTAAAGAAAAGAGGCTCATGTGCTGGATTGCTTATTTTTCTTTGATTGAACTTAATTAACAAGATAGATGGTAATTTCATTTCACTTGTTGCATAATAAAATACATGTTTTTATGGAGTACTACACATGACTTATAATATATTAAATATGAAAAGCTTTCATATTTTTGATCTGTCACGTTCCCTTTTCATTTTTTTGGTACCAACCATGTTGGTCGCTTAGTTAATTAGTATGCAGTCACTCACCGTTGGGATCTGCATGCATGTCCCCAGAGCCCGCCGCCGCCGGCAAACAAAGAAGCAAAGGCAGCAATGTCAGTGAAATTTCTAAACCACGGCAAAGAAGACGAGTATTACTCCAGAGATGGATTTACGTACCGCTCATGAACATCCCCTCCGCTGGCTGGAAATGGTAGCCGGCGCGCTGCCACTGCAGCATATCGTTGGTCCACGGGAACCCTCCGGCCGCGTCTTCGCCGCCGTCCGCCTGACCCATCCTGCCTCCGGCCAGCGCGGCCGACACGACAACGAGCGCTACGACGGCCGAAGCCGCCACCGCGACGAAGCACGCGCGCCGCCTCCGGATGTAGTGGTCCTGCTTGGCCTGGGCGACGTCGTCAGCGGCGGTTGGGAGCAGTGGCTCGTACGCCGCGCTGGGAATGGCCCGGGACTCCATTGCTGGAACTCCCAGCTCCCGACCAGTTCAAAGAAAAGTGTAGTAGCTAGACTACGGTTGATGAATGTGTGTGTGTTCTTCAGTAGCGAGCGAGGGAGCCTGATTTATAGTTGGAGCGGACAGTAGAAACAAAATAAGGAGTGGGCCTCCCTGTATATACGGCCGGGCAATTCAAAGTTGCACTCTGGGTGGAAGAAAATGATTTTCATTTTTTTCACATGTGCGTGATCTTTCTGTGCACTTTATGTTCGATGAAAATGAGAAGAGCTGTTAAAAAGGGTTCATGCTTAGAGAACTGCACTATAGAGCAATGTTCTTTTTTGTAGCACACAAAACTTATGTTGCTTTCACGAAAGTTTACACCCACACTAAAGACCAACTCCCCCATGACCATGCTAATTTTGAATAAAAATATTTAACTTAGATGGCAGAGGCGAACGACCTCCGTGAAGCGGAGGAAAATTTACGATCGAGCCGATGGGTTTCCGTGGGTGCAAGTTTGGAGTGTGATTGAATTCCAGGACTACCAATTTGAAGGGTGTCGGGGTGGTAGCAATATGATTTCCTAATTTGGTTAGGTATTGGGAGGCGTTTATGAAACTGCTCGAGCCTCATTTTCCCTGTTCCGTTTTTGGAGTGTGGAGCTTTATTGGGATTGAGACTAAGTGTAGGTTGATAAGCCTATAGATGAGAGAATGATAACATCGGGAAATAGGCGGACAACAATTTTTCAAGGTGCATTTCAAGAACTTCTTTTAATCCAGTTAGAGTTTTGGAAGAAGAGATGCACCATCAGATGGGTCCAGTTGGGTGGGGAAAATACTAGGTTTTTCCATGCCAAAACCATTGAGAGGTACATGCACAATATCATTGTAGAAATAAAAAATGAGATGGAATTTATAATGGTCGATCATCAACAAAAGGCTGCTGCCTTCTTACACACCTTCAAAAATAGAATGGGAATTACCATCCCAACTACTAGGCCTTTCGGTTTTGTCTGAATTTCTTCATAATGTTGAAGAACTTGATAGCCCGATAGCTCTTTTTTCAGCTGAGGAAATTGAAGGAATTGTAATATGAAAACAGATAAAGCACCAGGGCCTGATGGGTTTAATTGTATGTTCCTCAAAAAATGTTGGCAAATTGTTAAAGATGATTTCAGAAAATTATGCAGTGATTTCTACTTGGTCACCTCTCCTTGCAAAGCATTAATGGTTCATACATTACCCTAATTCCAAAATTTCACAATCCTGAGACAGTAAGTGATTTTACGCCCATCTCTCTCACCAATTCTTGTTTAAAGTCTGTAACAATGTTGATTGCCAACAGATTTCAGCAAGTTATTACTAGGACTGTCCATGACAACAAATATGGGTTCATTAAAGGAAGAACAATTCAAGATTGTCTAACCTGGTCTTTTGAATTCCTGTCCATTGCAAGAAGTCCAAGAGGAAAGTGATAATACTGAAAATAGATTTTGTAAAGCAATTGACACAATTGATTATGAAGCTATCATTCAAGTGCTTCAAGCAAAAGGGTTCCCTAATTTTTTCATCGTGTGGGCGAAGGAAATTTTGTCATCAAGATCTTCCTATGTTCTATTAAATGGAATGTCTGGAAGGCCTTTCTTGTGTTGAAGAGGAGTGAGACAAGGAGATCCTCTATCACCTCCCTTATTTGTGTAAGGAGCTGATTTATGCAGAGCTTAGTCAACAAAGCTTATAGGATGGTTTGTTGTCGACACTAATCCCAATGAGAAGAGATTACCCCATCATTCAGTATGCAGATGATACAATTGCAGTGCTTCCTGTAAACCAGTTTGATCTTCAAGTTTTCAAGGAAATCCCGAGTGTTTATGCAGCTTTGCTGGTCCATGTTTCACTGAGGTTGTCACCATGGAGTGTTGGGCCATTCGGAAACAGAGAAATGGTTGGATTTTAAAAACATTAAACCAACTTTCAGAGGATGCAGATCATGTTTTGTTCATGAGATGTATTTACTCAAATACAGAAAAAAGAGTGTTGATGTGTGTATTGTGCCATCATGGATTGACAGTCTAACTTGAGCTTTTTTTTGTTTTTTTGTTTTTGTGTAAATACTTATATACATATGGCCTTTTATTTTTAATAAAGTGAAGTGAGGCTGTAGGGGCCTCCCCTAAAGCATAAAAGTTTTTTTAAAATTTACCCAACGAAACACCTAACTTTGAAGCCCTAACTATAACCAAGTCATTCGGAACGGAAGCAATAGAAGAGGTGGGCACATGTTTAGTACCCGAGTCCATGTTGGTGTCTCGATCTACCGCTGTTGTGCCCTCTCGAGCTGCGCCAAATCCGCCTTCGGCTGCGTTCACAGACGGACACTTGACCGCACATCCGTCGTCGTCTCCTTCAGAACGTCTCCATAGAAAATAACTCGCTCCATAGTATAACGTCCTTCTAGGAACACTCTTGTTCCTGTAGAGGTAGCCGAGCCATTTGCCTCACTTGAAGTTATTAATACCGGCTGTGAGTGGATAAATTAACAAATATAAAACCATGCATAATCAGCTAGCACGTTCTAGTGGCTAAAACACAAATTACACAAGGATCAAACACTAAAATTTATTAAATTCATAATAAAAATATTAAAATGGTTACGTCCACATGTTGCAATTAAGTTATAATTAAGAAGAATCAAATAAACCATATTTAAAATCCAGATTATTCGTCTAGAAAATCCTCATTGTTATCCTATATCACCATATATTAGCAGTGACATACTCTAGCAGGTAAACTTGTATTTGGACACAATTGTGTTTTGATGTCAGTATCCTACTACCATATCATATAATGTTTTATCAATAAAGTGCACTGTCGGTAATTATCCTAATCAAGTTCGTCCTTAGTGGGTGGTTAGAAATGTCGTGTATGAAACCCATGACATGAAGAAATAAGTTATAATACCACAGAGCACCGGGATATCATAGAAAAATAAATCAACCGAGATATTCAGGCTGTTTTGTTACAATAATTGCAACGAGCTATTTGTTGATTTGGACGGTTAGAAAGAAATATAATCTGAGGACTATGCAACACTTAAAATAATATATATTAGAGCTTGTTGAGTCGGAAAGAAATTTAAAGTGCAAGACAATTATTGGACATAGTGCATCACACGTCTGCCTTCGGAAGTATCCTGGCGGAGAGAGATTGCGACCCATTGAGTCGATGAAGGAAAAAAATCAAAATGTTTGAACGGACACATGTGCCCTCATACTAAATGTGTTTGTAATAGAAATTGACCTTTTCAGTATCCTATATATGATAGTGTCAATGTTTTAAACCGGGAGAATATACTCTTTCGAGCCGTTCTGAATACCCGATGTACCGCCACCACACACACTTACAATGTGCAGGATCCGGCCGACAGTCCCTACTAACTCACACTGCGTGACACACATATGTTTCCAAGAACCCATGAGCAAGGAAGGTGGCAGCTGGCTCGCGGCCAAGCGTATTGCTGTCCCGCCACCAATAATAGAATTCCTACGGACGGCTCAAAGGATCGCCACGTGGCAGCTGCTGATCGGCCTACACTCGACGGCCAATGGGAGTGCAGATCGGCCACGATGCAGGAGCGTACGTACGGTCACTGAGATGCAATCAAGATGGTGCAACAACTACTTGCATTGCAGTGCAGAAGAAGACGGAGCATGTGACTGGAGCAGAGAAGGGCTACTGCAGGGACGATGGCTACGTGAACGAACGGTGGAGCTCCATCGCCGGCCGGGAAGCTACATCCATGGACGATGGGTACATCAACGACGCAGGTTATTCTGTGACTCTAGCTACTTGACTGTTAAACACTCTGGGATGGCAATGGCAATGGCAATGTGTGCCGGTCTTTATCTCGGCGTCTCCTTCGATGGCTGCGTTCCACCTCCGGGTGTTTTGCGAAAGTTAAGAAATGCTCCTCCTCAAATGGGGCTTTTCTTCTGTCAAAAAACATTTTTCTACCCAAGTTACATATTCTGAAGATTTAAGATTCATTTCTTTTAAGACCCAACAGTTGATTGCTTTTTAATTGCTAAGCAGAGGAAAACTGTACAGGGAACACCCGGCCACGTAAAACACATGTCTGACTGTGTCAAACTGAACATGCATCTAAAAGTGAAATGGAAAAGACAAGGAAGACAAATTTTAAGTGTTGCCAACGAAACTGCTACAAATTCAGGGCGCTTCGAACAGAAGCTCTCGGAGCGTCTTGGCACCGGCCATCACCTAGCTGCTTGTCTCGTCAGGCAAGGATACCGCGATAAAAAATTCTGGAGTTTCACTAGCTAGATGCGTGAGCATGTTAGAATGAAGAGCTGAGTAGATCCCCTTTCTCTACTTTGACGTGCTTCCTAGCTATATTTCAGTTTCAAACTTGGCATGCACATACCTGCGTTCATCCAAGCATGCATGATTTAAAGCACATTTTTTTATTTTTATTCAGTATTTTACCATTTTACTAGTCACAGCATGATTAGGAGTACCGAGGTTCTAAAATTTTGCTTACATCGACGAATAGCATAGGAAAATAGTTTGTTGTTACTTCCTCTGGTCTGGAAAAACTGTCGTAGGTTGTGCGTACAGTTTGTGTGTGATCTATTGTTCTATCACATCACTTTTTTTGGATCGGAGGTTGTAATACTTGTGTTCAATCACAAAGTATCATTCACATATGATTACATTATATTGCTCCAGTGATAATCATGTAACTTGAATTTGTGATTATATATTACGTGCTTGTTAATACACTGTCGTGATCTAGTCATCCACCTCAAGTTTGAAATGTTCTTCAAATTTCTATGAGTGGCAAAATTGGCCATAGGATGTCACGCAAATGGGACAGTGCGTACGGAGGTGCTCGGAGACTGGGAAGCTTAGTACATGGTTGGTTGTTACGAGTTGCCAACGGCGATTACGGAAACGGGCAACGGTCAGGAAGCGGGGATGTGTGGCGGCGGAATTAGCCGAGGCACAATAGGTGGGGAACATGATTGGCATGGCGACGACACAACACGGCTGCTGACACTGGAGCGAGAGAAGGAGGTCAAGGACGGAAGGAAAATTCATTTCTACCTCTTGTCGTCAGGATTTCAGGGAGCATATTTGATTGATCGAGCTGGTCGACTATTACTTGTAGGTGAGACGTTGAGTAGTCTGTGCTGACATCAGTGAGAAAACAACACATATGTTTCTGTAATACGTAACCTGACTTTGCTCCCTATTTTCTTAATGCGAAGTATATCACAAGCAATCATCTTTTCACCCCACATGTGCAAAAGTTCCTCCCCGGTGTGAATTAAGAACTAACCATTTATTCATCCGGTGGATCTCACATGATTCTCATCACACAAAAAATGCACTAATCCTGCATAATTGGTTGGAGGCTAAATTTATTTTTTATTTGTTTTCGTGGGTAGTTGGAGACTACATCCACGATAGCTATATCAACGACTGAGGTGTTTGGGTTTGTGAGGAGGAGGAGCCTACATGCATGGACGATAGCTATAGGAACGACGGAGGTTAATTTGTTTCTTTAGCTTGGCTCGATGACAAGACCTATTAATCATGAATCAGACTCGGGTCGAGGAACGAGACATCGCAACGGATGCCTAGCTAGCCACGGCGACAATGATCACATGTATCGCAGTTTATAGACTAGGCGTCTCATGCCATTGCCACATGGAGTGGTCACACTGTTTATATGAACAACAAATACAAGTTGACATTTGCATCGCAGTGATACACACAACATGATTTTATTGAGAAGTTTTAGAGTGTTAAAGCATTAGAGCGGTGCACTTATGAAGATGAAGTGACGAAAAGTACTCAAATCTATTATTAAATTTCACCAAAACTACAAATCGCACCAACCATAATAAATAACCCGCGGCAGAGTTGTGGCCCGCACATGCCCATATCGTGCCTGACCATCGACACCCGCACCTTGATCACGCACTTCAATCTCCACCATGCGCCCTCCACACTGGAACATGCGCCTTCCTTAAGACAGTCTTCCGGGCACCAATTCACTCAAGATAGTCTGACGAGATGGATAAGACAGAGGTCCGGCGTAGATTCCTTCTAGCCGGGTGGCGACTTTAGGTTTTTTTTCATGCATATGCGACGGCGAGACTCGGTATCATGTTCTCCAAATCGATTCAAATGTTTAAGGTGATAAGCATACCTCTAGAGAGATGGTCTGTAGGGGCACGGGCACGCACCGATTGTCATCGATAAGGTCAGGTCGGCTTCGGCATGGGCGTAACAACAATGTTGCATGAGTGACTCGTTCTTGCTACAGTAGTGGTCATACGGCGGTGCAGGACCCTGATATACAGAGCTTCATCTTCAGTTTGCTTACAGGACATAGTAATTGTGGTGGTTGTTGAAATATGATGGGATCCTCCTACTCCTTCGAGTGTGGTTGCTCGCGGCGCGATCGGTGGTTGACAAGGCCCCTCTCCTTCTTGGGTGAGGATGGTGTTGCTTTTTTATTTCCTATGAGGTGGTTCAATTCGACATCTTGCTTCCTCGTGTATCATCTCCACTTCTAACAGTAGGGTTTTTCCTTCTAAAATACGCCCCGAGAGATATACCATATTCATTTAAGAAGAAAGGCCAAATAGGCCAGTGTTTGTGTTAAAATAAGTGCATTATGTGATGAGCTACTCTCACACATGTTCTATTTTTTTAGAAAAGATTTTTTTTATAGAAAAGACACATGTTCATTTAGGCAGTATTTCTTTTAGAAATTTTACGGACTGCTCCCATCTGCACTGGGCCGGGGTTACGTCACACAAATTCTCCCAGAGATTCTTAGGTACGCTTGTAAATTTGAAACTCTGAAACACGTGGACACATGTGAGCAAGCAAAATTAGCCGGGCATAATTTTAGAGCATCTCACTGCCTCTGCCTGCATTTTGTTTGAACTTGTCTTGACTAGCCTTGCACGGTAGTAGTGGTAGTAGTACTCGGGTTCGAACCTAGACTGCTTTGATTAAGCTAAAAATTGTACACTGACGTTAGTTCACTTCGCCTGTAAAAAATACTCCGAGTATACGCGGAAATCTTTAGAAAAAAGGTTCCCTATACAAAGGTTCACGCACGTGCGCTCCGGTGCTGACAAGTGTAGCAATTTCGTTCGTTTCTGCTCCCACCTTTTCTCCATGCGGTGACAAGTGACAGCTCCCTGGTGGTGGACAGAGGGTTGTACATGCATTTATTTTGAGATTTGTTTTTTAAAAACGAAATATCTTAAGAACCGTTTATCCGATTTATAAACCGTTTTCACTTTTGAACTCCTCGCGTCGAGATCTTTAAAACTAGATCCCATATTGATAGGTTTCGACAAACTTTTTTTTTGTACTTCAGAATGTGTATGTTTTGTACACCCTAAGTGTAGTTGTACATACAAACTGAATTTTGTAGTTGTATGTACAACTTGCTACGTGTAGTTGTTTGTACAATCCGAATGTATTTCTACGTATAACATGTCATATGTTGCTGTACAACCCGGTCTATGTTGCTGTACAACCTGATCTGTGTGTTGCTGTACAACCTGGTTTTTGTTGCTGTACAACGCGGTCTCCGTTGCTGTACAACGCGGTCTCCGTTGCTGTACAATCCGGTCGGGGTTGCTGTACGTACAAACTGATTTGTGTTGATGTACAACCCGGTCTGTGTTGTTGTACAACCCGGTCTGTCTTGCTGTACATCCCGTTCTGCGTTGATGTACTATCAAATTTTATGTTTTGTACAAATTTAATAATAGATCCAGATTTAGATCTAGAGTTGAATCTGAATCTGTCCATGCGCGGAACCGCCTCAATTTGCGTGTCCACGTGGTGGCAGCAACTCACACACGGAACCACGAAATAGACCTTCGCGAAGGCTACCATTTCCCTAGTCCAACCCAGTCCAACCCAGTATACGCATGTGTTCTCGAGTTCAAAGTTGATATTCCAACGGGCCGCTCTCAGTTGACAACACACCAAGCTCAGCTCAAATCCTTGTAACATGTAGCCCTGTATAGAAGTATTTGTCCAGTGAAAAACAAAATCGACCCAGGCCCGCCGCGAGCTCTCGGTTATGGACATACTGGTTGGCCAGGGCTAATATATGTTTGGGCCCAGTTTTATTCAGTAGTATCGTTCAGTCGTATTTCTAACTTCTGGCCTAGTGTCATCTCCGGTGCAGCCTGCTATCAGCCCAGTAGCCCACCCACGAACCACACGCTTCAAAAGGAATCTCATCTACTGCACAAAGGTTCCCCCTCAAACAAAAAAACAAATTCTACTGCACAAAGACGCTAAAAAAAAGTCTACTGCATAAAGAAGAGCAGAGAGACACTTTGATATTTATTATTATGCATGAACGCACACTCTTGACTCGGCAGAATCAATCTGATATAACTTAGAACAAATTCCGAGCCCAAACTAGAAATAAACCTTTAGAAATTAATCTTATGCATGTTTTGACGACGAGTCCATCTCGTGCACCACGAGCTTCTCGATGGTGACGGTGGAGCCGGTGGCATTGTTGAAAACATACAACCCAGCTGCAGCTTGGATGGCCTCTGTCGGGTATACCCGCGATGTCGCGGTCAACCTCCCACCCATCACGAAGCTCTCCACAATCGAATGGTCCACAAGCACCCTTACGGAGAAAGCCTCGCCGTCGAGCACTGGTACTGTGTTTCCCACAACCCGCATCGTTACGTCACTGGCCCGCGAGGACCGTGATTCATCGTGACAGAATTGAACCCGAGGGCTCCAGTCCAAGTCCCTGGACACATAGAAGTAGGCTGCCATTTGTTCACTGCGACTATTGTTAGTTGTGAGGACGAGGAGGCCAAATGGGCCGAGCGCTCCGCGATTGGCCGCACCGCCGCTAGTGCCACAGTCGTAGCCAACTTCGATCTCGCTGAGAGTGGAGACATCAGATGCATCGAGGCGGAAGGATACTTCAATGTCAAGCTGAGCGGCTTGGCGAAGGGGGATGGGGAAGACAGACTCAGTGTCCATGGTGATGCCACTGAGGTCAATCGTGTTGAGGCGGAGGGTCTCGATCTCCTCCACAGGCCATTGTAGGAGGTTCGTTCGGGTCATCTCATCCAGCGCCGCCGTCCTTGGAATCGACTGCACGGAACATCATACAACAATTAATTAGTTAGTTAAATAAGCCGAGCTAGGTATGTCGCTCATTGACTGAACATGAACAAGATTGTCACTGTTATAAAAAATAGAACACTCTCACCCTTCACCAATTTTTATGACTGAAGTAATCACTAGCTGAAAATTGAAATTAAACCCTTCACATAAAAACTTAAAAAACCAAGAGCAAGGAAAAAAGTCATGATTTGATATATGGTTAGATAGACCGGAAAAAATAATCTTTTGAAAGATGCCAACGGATATTTCTTGAGATAAAAGAAAACTACGTTTAAAATTCAAAATAAGTAAGAATCATGCATCTGCATCAACATTGTAAAAGCATGTTTGCATTGTGCACCAATAACAATCGATTGCATGCATGCACTGATATAACAACAAAGATTCAATCTCCAAGAGGTGTGTGTGCATCATCTACCTATTTGAGACAACACATTGAACAAATGAAATTCATAATGGTAAATGCAAGATGAAAAAAATCAAATGGATGCATAGAAAAAAAAACTTACCTGCAGTGAGCCCCATCCTTTGGAAATGTCGGTCTGTTTGGAGTCAGTCTCGCTGACCCAACCCCATAGTACGCGCCGCCGCTTTGCTGGATCATAGAATGTCTTGGACGCATAAAACTTTCCCCAGTCATACCTCAGCCCGACCCCCAAGTCCACCTTCGGGTCCATCGGTGTCCAAGTGTTGGCAGCCGCATTGTACCTACCCAGCGCATAGTAATCATTTCGGTCATCATCACTACTCTCCTTCATCACGTACAACACCCCCTCGGATGAGTTGTTGCCGCTACCACCGACGGGGTAGAAGTTGATGCACTCCCACATGCCGGTTCCATTGACACGGTGCAAGTATCCCGGGATGAGCTCGTAGCTGACAAAGTCTTTTGTCTTGTACACGATGGCGATACCAGCATGGCCACTGTCGTCTTTGGACCCGATGACCATACGCCACGTGTTGTCAGACTTGTCGAACCAGGCGGTGGTTGGGTCGCGAAAGTCCTTGAGGCCGATGCCAGGAGGTGGGAGAAGGACGGGGTTCGTTTGGTGCTTGGTCCACTTGCGAAGGAGGGGGTCTTTGGGGTCAGCTGGGACGGCGAGGCACTGGACCTGGGTGGAGGTGTTGCTATTCCCGGTGTATAGCAAGGCTACATTACCATTGGGAAGCACGGTGGTGGAGCCTGTCATGACGCCCTTGATGTCATACCAGTGGTCTGGAACCATGGCGAGGGGGAGGTGGCCCCAATGGACCAAGTCCCTGGACACGGCGTGGCCCCATGCGATGATGTCGCCCTTCACGGCACCATTGGGGTTGTGCTGGTAGAAGAGGTGGTACCATCCACGGTAGTACATCGGGCCTGCGTGTTTTTTAGGGACATTTTGAGTTATTTAAATCTGTGATAGGCACACACACCCGCATTCAAATCAATCAACCACCTATCGGGAAAAGAACATACTGTACTAACCACTGGGATCTGCATTCATGCGATCATGTCGCCAGAGCACAGAGGCCGCCGGCCACCATCAAACAAACAAGTATCCAAGTCAGTCAATCAGTTCCCCGGCAGGTTTATGGAGCCATGAAAAGAATCAATAAAGGAGCTCTGAATCTGAAAATCAGATGATCGAATTTGAATGTACTGTGTCTACCGTTCATGTAGTTCTTGTGCGGCTGGAAATGGAACCCGGTTCTCTGCCACTGCAGCATCGTGTTGCTCCAGGGCAAATCAGCGCTGGGGTCATCTCCGACGCCACCAGATGTCTTGTCCGCCATGGCCCCGGCCGTGAACGCGTGGGCGGCGAGGAGCAGGAGCAACGCCGAAGCGACCAGCTGCACGGCGGCGCACGCGCTCCGCCTTCCCATCACGGAAATTTCAGTCAAGGAATTTGTTTGATCCTTCGTTCACTCAGTCTCGAGGGGTTTATATTTGGATACTCCACGACACTAGCTAGTTACCCGATGAATCAATCCGAACGAACATTAATGCTCCATTAAACACTGCTTCACAATGCTGTTGGCCAAGACACCTATCCAAATGAGCATTAATACGCTAAATAATAAGCACTACTCCACAATGCTGTTGGCCAAGAGACCTATCCAAATGAGCATTAGTACTCTAATTAAGCACTATACTCAACAATGATCCTTTGCGACGATAGATCCAAACAAAATTAATACTTGACTTGGACCGTATTCCACAACACAGGTACCTCAGGGATCAAAACGACAATGCTTCTGTTTCACAATATTGCACATGTATCACACTAGGTGCACACGTAGATTTTGAAGCAACAAAAAGGAAAAATCAAAACAATAAATTAGCTGCATCGGAGAATGGATCCTGAGTTCTGCCTCTTTCACTCTTTCCACTTTGTCCGTCCTCCCCGGTGCTCTTCCCACCCTATCTGGTAGACCCACGGCGGGATGGCGAGGTTGGTCTAGAGTTTATGTGTTCAACTCGTAACGTCGTTTTTGGGAGTGCGGATCCTTCTTTGGAGCGCCAAATTTTCCCAGCTGGTTGAAGGCGTGGGAGTGCCATGGGTGCTGCAGCGGTGGCGCGCATCGGTACGACTCAATAAAACTAAAATGACAATTCATGGCACCCTATATATTTCTAACTTTAAAAGGGTCACGAAAGGCATAATCCACTTTGAATTGGCATGGTCCATATATCATGTTCTAACATGATAGACTAAAACCCTGCAAAACTTGCAGTAATGGTTAGTTAGTTAATTTCCCTGTCATAAATCAAATGAGCACTTTAGGGATCCTACATGAACTGCTGAAATATTGCCCAAATATTGCTGGGTAAAAATAATAATATATTGATACATTCTTATCTCTGTCATAACTTGATATAAATTTCTCTCATATGACCTCTTACTTGATGATAGATGTCATAACTTCATCTTCTATCGAGATATATGGAGGATACTCCATCATAATTGAATTTTTGTATGGTGTGTTGCACCTAAGATCCATTATATGTTTTTTCTGCCTTCATATTTGCATTTTCCCGCCTTTTCTCTCGTGCTTTTTCCCCCTCTAAAAATATGCATACTTCTTGCTCCCTTGTGTGTGCATCTTCTTTCAAAATTAGTTGATTTATGTTTTGGTTTGCTGATAAGCTTTACGATGTTTTTTTTCTTTTCTTCGTTAGTCATCCGTACCTACCGATCATGTCTCTTTTCATTCTTTGCTATTAAAATTCATTATTAAATATTGTATCCCAAGTTTCATATAATGTGAATGCTCCTCTGGGGTGACACTGGTGGCAACCCTAGCCGCACCGCCACTCCCCCCTACCATCCTCCTCCTCCTATTTTGTATCTTTTATTTTCTAATCTAAGCAAGAAACCAGATGCGCCACAAACAAGCGCAACGGGGCGTGGTAGCCGCATGTTGTTGGGAAGCTTGATGGTGTCGGCGGCTGTCCACGGCGGTGACATTGAATACTCTACAAGCGGATCGACGACAGATGGAGCGAACGCTGGGTGGTGATAACGGGGCTCCAATTGCGGTCAGAGCTAACTATGGTGGCGTCCTCAGGTGTCATCACCTATTTGAAGGCATATTGTTGCTGATCCGCCCTTAGACTCTTGTTCCTGGGAAACCTTAGATCAGAAGCTCGGGATTGGACGATGGCAGCACCTCCGGTGTCATTTCCCCTCATGATCGACATTGTTTTGGAGCACGAGATGCTTGTAGGGCGTCATCTGACGGAGCGGTGTTCCATCTGCTGCGTCAACTTTGGCGGGTCTCGGTGGCATGGGGCAGCTAAGTCTCGACGATGGACGCGGCCTGATGGACTCGTGAAGGTTGGCGGCGCTGTATGGCGTTATGGTGGCGTCGACGGCAAGTCTGACAAAGTGTATCCAGATTTTTGACTTGAGGATTGCTTGGTGGATCCACGACGGCGACGACTTCTTTAACGTGTACAAGAGAGGTGTTCGTCGAGAGTCTGCTATACCGCATGTGCACTCCCATTTCACGAAGAGGGTGGCTTGGGGTATGAGATTACTCACGGTATCTAGCTTATGGTTTTTTTTTCGTATTTTCAGCGCACAAGGCCATGTTGATATGATCTTCCCTCGTTACCAGGGTTGTAGGTGTTGAGTGATGGCTTCAGGTCATCTTGATGCATGCTCTTTGTAAGATTTTTGCGATTATTTTAATAAAGACCGCCATATGCATATTTTCGATGCAGAGGCCGGGCGTCATCCTCCATTTCAAAAAAAAAAAAAGCTGAACATCTTATGTGCGTCGAACTATGGCAAACTATGATTGTCTTTGTTAAATCTGTGTTTGTTGATCTACGTTGGTCGTAGAGAGGCACATTTTTGGGTTGTCCGTGCCCTGTCCACTTACAGACACGTTCGACCATGTGTCCATGAACTTAGGGGACCAAATTTGGCCATCTCGGATGGAAATGCTCTCAGATCACAGATCCACATGCATGCGTGCACATGTCTATGCGTTCATGCATCGAGACATAGGAAGAAATAATCGGATCGTGTGTCTTCGTTTGATCGGATCGCCATTCAAGCACGCCACTCAGCCAGCACTCCTAAACGGCTACACATGTGCTGATGAAGCTTCAAATTTCGGTGTACATGTGCAGTAGTACCCACCATGGAGGCGCACACAGCACCGCCCACCGGAAAGCACTCCTCGCCAAGTTGCCATGGATCGATCTGTCTCATCGTGCCATTGCTCCTCTACGCAGAGACATCCAGCGTGAACTCTTCCATCATCAATCCAGCATGAACTCTTCCATCAGCGATTCTCATATGTATGTTTATTGGATGATTGCCTGATTGGTACCTATACGGACCTGGCATACGTAATGATCGAGAAGGCATTAATAAGTTAGCATGTGTTACAAGCAACGCAGCAACAAAAAAAAAAGCATAATTCTGAATAGGGGCTTGGATGTCGCTGTTACATCCGACTAGGCATGCGACAGAAGATTATTGCTTGCTTGGTTGTGCCAGAAGTCAGGAATATTACGATGATTATCATCTAAAAACTGATAAATTAGGGTGAAAGAGACGAGGCAGAGAAGATGCGTGCATACCCCCCAGTGTTGTGTTTCGACCCATGCACTGACCATTATGGAACCGGATTATTAGCCACCGTATCTGTACTTGCATGTGCTAACTAACACCATGTTTATCAACATTATTTGAATTTCAGGATTATCAAGCATCATATGTAGAGGTAGCTAGTATCCTCTCGATTATGCGGTGTATTCTTATATATGCCCATGATGCGAGTAGCAATAACCAGCGCCGTGTATCTTCTTTATAATTCACATGTAGGCTACCCCAAATCTTAAATGATTTATCAACTCTATAATTGGCCTTCATTGATCGCAAACTGTATTTTCACATGTATAGGCTAAGGCTATCACGCCACATGTAAGCTTAGTCAGCATATGCCACTTGGTAATCTCACCGGCCAGCAATTAGACATAACATGGCTTTGCAGTTCAAGTCATCACCTGCCACTTCGTGTCCCCATGAGGCACACACCTCGCTTGATTACAAATATTAGTCTGTGTTTTGACAAGTGTTTGATTACCATTAGTCCATTACCTTACATCTGCACTTTTAGTGGGCCACTGATGAGTGACCCGGAGGAAAGCTACGAACCAACCTGTTTACTGTTGGAGGAAGTGGATGACTAATCTGATGTGGCAACACCTGGCAGAGCCAGTATATCCAGCATGTGCTGAGCTCACAGATTGTGTTGCTTCCTGATCTCGTCTATCTTCCATCTACTGGCTGTGCTTCTTCCAATGTACTGTATATAGCTGCATTATTTTTGTTTGGGTAGCTATCAGCATTATTGTACTACTTAATTGGGATTTGAATCTTGACAGTTGATCCCGATTGGTGTTGGTCATGTATTAGGGAATGGATAATCTTGATGAAACCGATTGCACGATATTGTGGGCCTCAGTTTGTGTACATAATTGTTCTAATTTAAGTCCCTTGTCTGAGTCCAACTAATGTAGTAATAGCAACATTTTTTTCTAGAAGAGAACATGTGATTCACGATCATGTCCAATAATTTTCTTCACCATTTGTGATTTTATTGGTCGATTTTAATGTGGTTGGTCCTGACCACTAAATGGGCTAAGAAAAAGCTCAACCATGTTCTTGACCGATTCATTCATGATTAAAACCTCTCCTCCCTCTAGGATTCTTTCAAGACATGAATCTGGTTGACTTTTGGCCGGTGAGCAAACGGTGAATTAACATTAGTAAACAGCGACGTTTAATTAGAAAAATATATGTCATCCACGATATGTTCAATACCTTAACAAATAGAATTACTGCATTGATTTTAATCATATTTGCATTTTGTGGTATCACATCGAGAGAAGGCTTCATAAACGACATTCATCATCATACACGCACGCACATCCATTACACACTAGAGCAAAACAGGCCACTGGTCCCGGGCCGTGAGGGCTTTTTGCCCCGGTCACGTGCCCGGGACAGCGTGTTCGGGACAAATAGCCTCCCCTATTTGTCCCGGGCACGCCACGGCCCGGGACCAATAGGGGGGCCACGTGGTCAGCGACTCATTTGTCCCGGTTCGTATATATGTTTTTTTTTGTTTCTTTTATTTTGTTTCCTGTTTTCTATTTTTGTTTCTGTTTTCTATTTATGTTACTGATTCTTTTGTGTTTGTGTTTTTTCATTTATGTTTCATTTCAAACAATATCGAGTTGCATATTATACGTTACTATGTAATATATATCATGAATACACGATTTTTTCCTCGGGATATAGTCATGAATACTACTAGTACACGAGTTCTCCCAAACAAATATTTACAACCGGAAGATCATGTCTATACCGGGGACACAGCTAAGTACAAATATTTTTTACATGACAGAGAAGCATTAGACCCTATTTTTTCCTCGGGATGGTCTTTTTTGGCGGCCGGATTATACTGCATTCTGCGCCTGGCTTTATGACATAGTCAAGCAGAAAGCCCGCAATTTCCTCCGCGATTGGTAGTAGGCGGTCTTTTGCTTCTAGCCTGTTCCGGATCGTCTCAAACTAAAAAGGAGAGATCAACACCAATATATCAACCATTATGAAAATAATTCAATTTGAGAAGTGAACAAGTTTGAATGAATTGTTAACGTACCCTATTCCAGTCTGCACCCTCATTGAAGTGAATTCGGATGAACTCGCAGACATAGAATCCACACAAATTGGTGCCTTGTTGCTGCTTCGCGCACTTTATGATAGAATAAGATAAGAAATTAATAAAAAATAATCATAAATATTGAAAAAATGGTATTGTGAGACTGAAATTAAGAATATGCGTATGTGGAACCTAGCTAGTATACGTCTTTACCTCTCGCCATTTAAAAGTGAGGTTCTTAGCTATACCGACATCCTTGTGGAAACCGGTGAACTTGTCCCAAACCCTGAAGTTTACGGTATGAAAAATTAGTAAAGAAGTTAACTAATTACTATATATTATTAGAAAAGACGAGGTCGATTGTGATAATGAACGAAATTACCTCTGGAGTATCTGTTTCGTGTCGTCGAACTTTTCTTCAGGTTTCGATAATGGGTCCAAGACATCAACGATTGCCTTTTCAACATCTATCTCAAATAATACCCAGTGAAATCTGCCATATGTTTATATTTGTTAATAACTAAATCATCAATTACATATACTTACTTAACATCGAGTATGTATAAGAAAGTAAACAACTCACTCGAAGTTGAACGGGAAAATTATGGTGCTTTTGTAATGTTGCGCCATCAAATAAGTAAGCAAAAGCTCCTCCGTTTGATCTGGGTAATGTAACAAACCATGATGATGAACTCGATTAGGGTCAATGAATCCAATCTTGTGATTGAGTCCCAGCTTTCGAGATTGTATAATTTTCAGCCTGCATAATAGAGTACAAAAGTAATATAGTGATAAGGATAATTACAAGCAATGAAAAATAAGTAGAGTTAGAGAATTACTGACATATATACATAATTTAATTACTTACATGCAAAAGGCACTGATGATAGATTTGTCGAGCGCGTCAAAATTGAATAACTGCCATAATTCGCAATACTCGATTTGAACCTCATCATCACCTGGGCCAAAAAAATCCTTTGGAATTTTCCCATAGAGCCAGTCTCCGTCTTGACTTTTCGTGGTACGCAAGTACCATGCATTTAGTTGGTGCAACCTAGCTGGTAGAGTGCGCACCATTGCAGGGTCGACAAGATCTTGTCCTCTCACATATGTCCGCACCACCTCATGTATGGTGACACTCTCGCCAGCTTTCAATGCCTTCAGCTCTGCCAGAGTTATACCCATATCTCTAGCTTGCTGCGAAAGTACATCATCGATCGGGTTCCGGTTGTAAGGCACCAATATGAGTGGAGGGGCCGATTGTCCCGCCTGCATTCCGAGCTGTGGAACATCTCTCTTCTGGGTGGCAGCAGATTTTTGTTCTTCCCGCACTCTCTTAGATGTACGCACCAGAACGCGTGTGTAGTCATCGTCCATATTTAGTTCATATTGCGACGGATGCGTAAGAAATTCTATGGCCACCGTATCGCTTCCGGAGAATAAACCGGAACAGGCAAAGACATCTTTTTTGCCTTCTTTCTCTGGGAAGTCTGGATCTCCTCGACCCATGTATCGACATCTTTGCGAGAGTTCACAAAGCGAGACTTCCCGGCCGTTTTGCTTTTCTGAGTACTAGTCGACGCAGCGGTGCACTTCCGCTTCTTTTGCGGAGGCGATGGAGTCCGTTGACGCGGCGGAGTACGCTCACGCGACGGCGGAGATGGACTAGCGCCTTGGTTTTCGTTGTGGGGGGTGTCTGGACTAGCGCATTGGTTGTCGTTGTTGTAGTTATGTGGACTGGCTTGTGGACTGGGAGGGCGATTTAGCTGCATGTGTGGGAACACGATGTATTCTTTTTTCCATAAGCAGGTACTCTTGAGGGAAAATCTCAACTCAACCTCGTCTTCACCCGTAGGGAAGTCCAGCTTAATTCCCTCATATGTCTTGATAACCTCATCAACCCCGACAACAGCATAGCCATCTGGAATAGGGCGACAATGGTAAGTTCCATTTGGGCTTGGCGGTAGGGCAAAGCCGTGCGCCACCTTCACGGTTATGTTCAAGCATGGCACATGTAGGTCGCAAAGTTCCCGCTGCACGATATTATCCACGGGGTGACGAGGACCCGGCATATCATTGTGGCGATCGAGCTCCGTCGAAGCCACGCTGCTTCTCCGCATTGATTTTGGATCAGGAGAAGGATTTTCGGGCGTCTCAGATTCGCAGGGCATCCGTCGAGTCTGCGCTGCCTTCAGCTCTGCTATCTCCTTCTCATGCTGTAGTAATTTATTTTCCATCCACTGGGCCCGGTCGGCAATCTCTTTCTTCTTTCTCGATCGGCTTCTATAAGTGCCAACATCTTTGGGAAACCCAAGTATCCACGGTACAGAGCCGACGGTTCCTCTTGTTCGTCCACTGTGTTCAGGATTCTTAAGGGCTCGCGATAGCTCGTCCTTCTCTCTGTTAGGGTGGAACCTGCCTTCCGTGACCTCCTTCCATACCTCTCTGAGAGCTTTAATAGGGTCAGGTCCGTGCTCCTTGGTAAAAAGACAGTCACCTGTTTCAGGGTCTAACTTTCCACCATGCCCATAGAACCAAGCCTTAAGCCGGTCTGGCCAGTCAAATGTCTCGATCTGTATACCTTTAGCCAAAAACTCTTCCTCCATTTTCAGAAACTTAGGCAGGGCCGTCAGGTAGCCACCTGACCCCATGTTATGGTGATATATCTTTTTGTCTGCATTTTTCTTATTTCTGTCTGACATGGCCTTAGCGGCTTCCGATTGCTTGTACGCCTTAAATTCGGGCCACTCATCTTTTATCTTTTCATAGACTCCGACAAATTCTGGAGTTTTACCTTCTTTTATGAACTTGTTAAGCCTTTTCTTCCAGCTGCGGAACAATTCACCCATCTCAATATAAGTCCAGGCCTTGCATCGATTCTCTATAACCGGCTCCTCTACATCCTCCTCTTCCGGTAAAGTGAAATTCTGCATGAGCTCGTCCGAAAGGAGTTGTTTGTCTGCATTCGAGACATAAATAACCCCCTCCTTTGGCACCTTTGGCTTATACCATTCTTGAGCCCTGATGGACAGTCTGTCCCGAACGATGACTCCGCACTGAGCTACAAATTTCCTTGCGTGGTTAGCGGGAGCAATCGGTTTTCCTTTTTCATTGATCTCCTCGATGTGGTACTTCTGTTTCCCTTGGAGCTTTTTGGTCCCGGTCCGTGGCCCGCCTCGTTTCACCGCTGATTTTTTGCTTGGTCCGGGTTCATGGCCCGCCGACGGCTAAACACAAGAAAAAGTGATAGTTAATATATGTATACACACACATCTTTTCAACGGAGACAAAAACCTGAGGGCATATATCTACCTCGGCGGCCGACTTTCCAACAGTAGAGTCGGTGAACTGTCGGTGAGCTGATCTGTCGGTGACGTCTATTCCGTCACCGGACTCGTTCAGAAATTGCCCGGTGAAATCGTCTACGTGTTCCTCTTCTTGTTCATGGTTTCTGTCGGGGTCCAATTCATCACCTTCGCGAATGATGCCGAACATGTCCTCTTCTTGTTGAAGATTTCTACGGGTGTCCATAGTTTCTGCAAGAGATTTAAATCCATTTAAATATTTTTAATAACTCAACATCTAAATAACTTTACCGATATGTCATACAACTAAATCT
Organism: Poa annua; assembly: GCA_026929855.1. Taxonomy (NCBI): domain Eukaryota; kingdom Viridiplantae; phylum Streptophyta; class Magnoliopsida; order Poales; family Poaceae; genus Poa; species Poa annua. The sequence continues at coordinate 1,661,532 of CM049430.1, forward strand.
AACTCAACATCTTTTATCATTTATTTGTACAAACACATTTCAATTTCAACCTGAAGCAAAGTTATTTGAATAGTACAAATACATTAAGACATTTCAATTTTACAAACACATTTCAATCATATCGAGTATCTCATTTCTATTTACATTTCTCTTTTGAAGTCTCTCGAACTTTACTAGGGCTCCGAGAGGGCGGCGGCTACGACGCGGTGACAAATCCGAGTACCTGCACGCAAAATCCAAGTAAGAAAAAATAGATATGAATCCAGTTGATATGAATTAATATGAACATTTTTATGATACAACATTATAGATTATATTTTTCTGAACATTTTGATATAAAGTTTGCATTTGTATAAGTTTTTCTGAACATCAATCTATTGATTCACTGCGACGAACTCCGGCGGTCACCGGCGACGAACTCCGGCGGAAACCCTAACAATGGCGGAAACCCTAACAATGGCCAAACTCCGCCGGAAACCCTAATTTGCATACACAGGTTTTTGCACATTACACATTACAACAATTTTTTGCATTTGCACATTACACATTACAATAATTCAACACATTACACTAGTTCAACAAAATAATATCACATTTGCATTTGCAACGATATTCCCACAATTATTTTGTTTATTCAAACTTATTCAAACACACAAAATAATGACACAACAACATGTATTTTATTTTTATGAACATTTTGATAAAAAGTTTGTATTCACAGTAGAGGAGGTGAACCGAATCCACAGTAGAATCGACATTTATGATAACATTTTGATAAAAATAATGACACAAAAGCTTCTGAAAATGATGACGTCATGCTGACGTCATCAATGGTGAACCGAATCCACAGTAGAGGAGGTGACGCACGCGGTGGCGGCGGATTGCGGCACGTTGGCGTCGTGAGGGAGGGAGGAGGACTCACCCTCGGCAATGGCTCGGCGGAGCTCTGGTAAGGGCGAGGAAGAACGGTGGGACGGTGAGGGCGGCAGCTCCGGTCTCCGGACTCACCCGTGGAAGGACGGAGGCGCTGGGACGGCGAGGACGCAGCAGTGCGCAGCGGCGTCGGGATGGCCGGAGGCGCGGGGAGGAATGGCCGGAGGCGCGGGGACGGCGAGGAAGGAGGCGGCGGCGCTCGAGGGGAATTTTGGCAGCCTGACGGCGTCGTTCTGATTTGGCTCCGGGTTGAGCCACCACCCGTGGCTAAGTGTTGCTTATATAGCAACACTCAACTGTCCCGGGTGGTGGCTCAGCCCGGGACAGATAGCACTCAACTGTCCCGGGTGGTGGCTCAGCCCGGGATAGATAGCACCCCATCTGTCCCGGGCTGAGCCACCACCCGGGATAGATGGGGTTTTTTCTTTTCCTTTTTCTTTTTCTTCTCTTTTCTTTTTCTGTTTTCTGTTTTAAATAACTTTGGAATTTGAAAAAACTTTCAGTATGAAAAGTGTTTGAATTTGACTAACTAATACAAAAACATTTTCTCTTTTCTATAACCATTATTTTAATTAGTTTAAAACTATTTTGAATGTGAATTTGTATAACTTTTGCAAACTTTGGAATTCTGAGCTGTTCGATCAACAACTTCCAAACCAGGACTAAAGAAGCACACGGATCGTGTGTTTCTTTCAAGCACTTGTAAGCCGTTTGATCAGGTGTGTGTTTCTTTTGATTTCTTCTGAGCTGTTCGATTAACGCTTTCAGTTTCAAACCGGGACTAAAGAAGCACACAGATCGTGTGTTTCTTTGAAACACTTGTTAGCCGTTGGATCAGGGGTGTGCTTCTTTTGAGCACTTGATAGCTGTTGGATCAACACTATCAGTACCACTGGTTGAGCCCGTGACCCTATATATAGCCCCCTCTCGGACGAGGCGAGCACTCAGTGTTTCCTCCTTCTAGTGCCTAGCCGGGTGGTGTGTGGTATACAAATCACTCGGATTCCCTGCATACGCAGGTAAAAATGGAGCATCTTCTTCGTATCAAAAGTTTAATATATTAATTATTACATATCGCACCAACATCTCCATCACACAACACCGCCAGTTCTTCTGCGTCGGAACCATGGAGCATCTTCTTCAATCAACTTGATGATTGGGTCAATGTTCACTACGAAAGGCGGAATTTCATTAAAATTATTATAATCATCTGACATGTCTGTCTTGTCCTCCACTCCCACGATGTTTCTTTTTCCTGAAAGAACTATGTGACGCCTAGGCTCCTCCACTCCCAGGATGTTTCTTTTTTTGGGTCTGCTAGACATGTCTTTCACATAGAAAACCTGAGCCAAATCATTGGCTAGCACGAATGGTTCGTCTCTGTACGCAAGATTGTTTAGATCCACTGTTGTCATTCTGTACATCTTGTCTACCTCAACCCCGCCTTTCAGATTGACCCATTTGCACCGAAACAAAGGGATCTTAAAAGAAGGTCCATAGTCAAGTTCCCATATCTCCTCTATGCAACCATAATATGTGTTCTTCTGCCCATTGTTGTTTGTTGCATCAATGCGAACACCACTGTTTTGGTTCGTGCTCTTTTTATCTTGGACACTCGTGTAAAATGTATTTCCATTTATCTCGTACCCTTGGAAAGTACATATAGTTGTAGATGGTGCCCTGGCCAACAAGTGTAACTCTTCATCAACCTTGTCTTTATTTTCAAGATGTGCTCGCAACCAACCGCCGAACGTGGCCATGTGTGTACGTACAATCCAGTTGTCAGACTTCCCCGCGTGTAGAGAGCGTACAAAATTCTTGTGTTCATCGATATACGGGGCCACCAAGGTAGAACTTTGTAGAACTGTATAGTGTGCTTCAGTGAAAGAATGTCCATCCATACAAATTTTTGCTTTCTTTCCTAGTGTGCCTTTTCCACTAAGTCTACCCTCATGTCGTGATTGTGGAACACCTATCGGCTTAAGGTCATGAATAAAGTCAACACAGAACTCAATGACCTCCTCGTTACCGTAGCCGTTGGAGATGCTTCCTTCTGGCCTAGCACGGTTATGCACATATTTCTTTAAGACTGCCATGAACCTCTCAAATGGGAACATATTGTGCAGAAATACAGGACCGAGAACTTGAATCTCTTCGACTAGGTGAACCAGGAGATGCGTCATAACATCGAAGAAGGATGGAGGGAACACCAACTCAAAACTGACAAGACACTGGACCACATCATTTTGCAACCCTGGTAGAATCGCCGGATCGATTACCTTTTGAGATATTGCATTGAGGAATGCACAAAGCTTCACAATGGGTACTCGAACATTTTCCGGTAGTAGCCCCCTCAGTGCAATCGGAAGCAATTGCGTCATAATCACGTGGCAATCATGAGACTTTAGGTTCTGAAATTTTTGGAGTCTCACATTTACTATCCTCTTTATATTCGACGAGAACCCAGCCGTGACCTTGATACTGCTCAGGCATTCAAAGAATATTACTTTCTCTTGTTTGGTAAGAGCGTAGCTGGCAGGACCTTCGTAGTGTTCGGGACTTAGGCCGTCTCGTTCTTTCACACGTTTCTGGTCCTCCCGTGCTTCCTCTGTATCTTTTTTCTTCCCGTACACGCCCAAGTAGCCTAGCAGGTTCACGCAAACATTCTTCGTCACGTGCATCACGTCGATAGCAGATCTAACCTCTAGGACCTTCCAATATGGTAGCTCCCAAAATATAGATTTTTTCTTCCACATGGGTGCGTGCCCGTTAGCGTCTTTCGGAACCTGTTGACCTCCAGGACCCTTTCCAAAGATTACTTTTAGATCCTTGACCATATCAAATATTTCTTCACCATTACGGTTGACAGGCCTCCTACTGTGATCAGCCTCACCTTTAAAATGCTTGCCTTTCTTCCTTGCGGTATGCCTGATCGGAAGAAATCGACGATGCCCCAGATACACACACTTCTTTCATTTATCCAAATATAAACATTCAGTCTCACCCAAACAGTGTGTGCATGCATTGTACCCCTTGGTCGACTGCCCTGAGAGGTTAGCAAGAGCAGGCCAATCGTTAATTGTTACAAAAAGCAGAGCTCGTAGGTCAAATTCCTCATGTTTGTGCTCATCCCACACCCGTACACCTTCTTCCCGCCACAACTGTAAAAGTTCTTCAAATAATGGCCTGAGGTACACATCAAGGTCGTCGCCGGGTTGCTTCGGGCCTTGGATGAGCAATGGCATCATAATGAACTTTCGCTTCATGCACAACCAAGGAGGAAGGTTATAAATACATAGAGTCACATGCCATGTGCTATGACTGCTGCTCTGCTCCCCAAACGGATTGAAACCGTCTGTACTTAGACCAAACCTTAAGTTCCTTGCGTCATCTTCAAATTCCGGGAACTCTCTCTCTCATTTTTTGTCCACTGCGACCCATCAGCGGGGTGTCTACACATCGCGTCTTTCTTACGGTCCTCTTTGTGCCATCGCAACAACTTGGCATGCTCTTTATTCGCGAACAGGCGTTTCAACCGTGGTATTATAGGAGCATACCACATCACCTTGGCATGAACCCTCTTCCGGGGACGCTCACCCTCAACTTCACCAGGGTCATCTCGTCTGATCTTATACCGCAATGCAGTGCATACTGGACATGCATCCAAATTCTCATACTCACCGCGGTAGAGGATGCAGTCATTAGGGCAGGCATGTATCTTATGCACGTCTAATCCTAGAGGGCACACAACCTTCTTTGCTTCGTACGTGCTGTCGGGCAACTCGTTGACCTTTGGAAGCATCTTCCTAATTATCTGCAGCAACTTTCCAAATCCCTTGTCAGTCACACCACACTCTGCCTTCCACTGCAGTAATTCCAGTGTGGTACCCAGCTTTTTCTGACCATCTTCGCAACTTGGATACAACAATTTCTTGTGATCCTCTAACATCTGGTCGAACTTCAACCTCTCCTTTTCAGTTCCGCACTCTCTCTTTGCATCAGCAATGGCCCTACCAAGATTGTCAGTGGGCTCATCTGGTGCCTCTTCAGCTTCAGCTTCCCCCGTTGCAGAATCTCCGTACTCCGGGAACATAGGATAGTTGTCATCATCTTCCTCTTCTTCATTGTCTTCCATCATAACACCTTTTTCTCCGTGCTTCGTCCAACAATTATAGCTGGGCATGAAACCATGCCGAATAAGATGACTTTGAAGGGTTCTCACGTTTGGGTGATCTATCTTATTCTGACAGTTGACACATGGACAACACATGAAACCATTCGTACTATGGGCTTGGGCTTTCTCTAGAAATTTCCTCAAACCTGTCTATACTCGGTAGTGCGTCGGTCACCATACATCCATTGTCGGTCCATCTGCATTATATAATGAACTACATCAATAACCATTACAGAACATCGACAAATAAACACTGAACATGCACGGTATCAATTAATTACAAATGAAATGAGAGAAAAATTAACCTTGATCGAAAAGAAGAATAAACTTCTTTAAGTGTACATCAAATCAATTCGTGAACTCTCTCGGGCATTTCATCAAACACCTTGCATGCATACAAAAAAAACAGACTAGCACACACCCCCTCTTTCCATTTCAAAAAAAATGCCTCCAATGGTTTTGGGATGGGGCTGCTGATGATCAGTATATATAGGCGCACCCCCCATTTGTCTCGGTTTCAGTCACAAACCGGGACAACAAGGAGGCCCATTTGTCCCGGTTTGAGACTGAAACCGGGACAGATGGAGGTTTTTTTTATTTTTTTATTTTCTTTTTCTGTTTTCTGTTTTAAATAACTTTTGCAAACTTTAGATTTTAGAAAAACTATGAATATGAAAAATGTTTGAATACATAGATAGTCTACTCATCAACGACATTAAGATGATCATTTTCCGTATTATAGCCGCGTAGACTATCCCACTTCCGTGCAATCTCGAAGCCAAGGCGAGCGTCTAAAGCAGCATATACGACTTGATCGTAGCTCAATGGAACGTTGCCCCATCCGAAAATTAGGTCTTTTTGTAACGTGTCTTCCTTGTCGTCGTCCGTGTACTTCCTCTTCTTGTATTTCTTCTTCTTCTCTAGATTTGTCCCAATGACCGCATTAGAGAGAGCATATAGACTAGGAGTAAAATTGCCGCTAGGGTTTCGGCGATCCCTCTGCAGGTCGACCGCGGACCGAATAATAATTCCGTAGTAGGCTAGCATCTTCATGTCATTATGGATTGCCACGCCGTAGAATTTGATTGTCTCGTCACCTAAGAAATCCACGAGGACCTGTGGCACCCGATCAGCTTTGCAAATTTGGAAGACAAGAGTCTCGGTCGCCACCGAGAGTTGAAGGACGGCGGCGCGCTGCGGAGTATCCTTCCGTCGAGGGTCGGTGAACTCGCAATCGAATCCAACGGCTTTGATCGGAGCGGCGTCGAGAAGTTGTTCTTCACGTCGCCGATCCACTTCTCCACGCGCCATGCACGAAGGGTGACCCACACCTTGAACCGCATGCCTTCCTTCTCGTAGCCGTAAAACTCATCGGACCGAGGCACGAGTGGCTCCATAGGAAATGGTGTACGTGGACGGAGAAAAGAGAGGAGAGATGGCCGGAGAAATGGTGTGGGAAGAGTCGTACTGTGCAGTGCATTTTATAGCGCCGGAGAGGAAGATGAATCGCCGGCGGAGGGCAGAGGAATCGCCGGAGGGCAGAGGAATCGCCGGCGCCGCTCGTCTTCCGTGCGCGTCGAAAAAACGCGGCGGTGGCGCGTAACTGAAACCATGCCCATTTGTCCCGGTTCGTGACTGGACCGGGACAAATGGGTGTCGCCTGCGGGTGCTACATCATTTGTCCCGGTTCCAGCCACGAACCGGGACAAATGAGTGTCGCCTGAACTAGTTGTAGCGTTTTATGCCCCATCTGTCCCGGTTTGCAGTACGACCGGGACAAATGGGGTTTTGGAGTTTGGTCCTTTAGCCTGTTTTCTACTAGTGACAATGATGTGCAATTTTAATTGAATGGTTTTAGTTGTGACCTCTTTGGCAAGTGTTTTTAAAAGCGGACAAAGGCGACATAATTGATTGTGATCCACTTATTCACTTACTGTGGTCTGTTTTCATGTTTGTACAGTTCTCCAAACCGACAAACCTTAGATTTTTAGTCGGCGAGCAAATGAATAAAACAAAAATGGTGGACGTTCTTTGTTGTCGGTCTAGATACACACATGCTCTTTTTAACGAATGAAGCCAGTTACCACTTCAGTAAAAAGTTAAAATCGGCGGAATCATGTTATATGATAGGTCCACATAGTGCCCTACCAATTCATTGGTGATGGCATTTTTTGTCATTTAGGGTTCTATCACACCATAGGTTTTATACACTCTTGGGCAACAACCAACTCGTGAATTGGCATTGGTCAACAGTGGTGGCGCATGGAGAGAAACTACTATGTCATCATCGTCGTCATATTAAGAATAATTGTAGGTGGTAATGGTAAACGATATATGAGAGGAGATTTTTTTTCGAGTGGTGCAAACGGTATCCTTGGTCATTTATCTAGTGCCCCTAGGCTATATAACCCCTCTATGGGATGTGTAACAACTCAATCTCACTTGAACGAAAGTCAAGAGTATTTTACTTGTGCTCTTAGACAAGTTAGAGGAGCCTAGTTCGAATCCAATATGTCTAGCAGTCTGGACTGACACCAAGTAAGTGTTGCAAGTGTTCAATGTGGTAAGATGAGTTTGTTCCAAATCCAATACTTAGCCTCTCCATTGGTGTCTTCCTAATGTGGCATTAAGATGTGCTCCGATGAGTCAACCAACACACATGCCATATGCTTACATTGCATTGCGATTACATATGAAGCGTTATAACCATTTTATCGTTGTTTCGACAACAAATACATGGATTTTTTTTTTGCGAAGAACAAATACATGGATATGATAGCATAGAGAATAGTAATTAAGTATCTGGAAAAGGATAACAACTACTGTACCTAACAAAATGATTTAATCGAGTGAGCGAATCGGAGAGGATCAGGTAATCTAGGTGAGTCAGTATCCTTCTTATCCCCTGCTGCCCTCGCGCCATGGCACAGTGGCTGGTGCACATGAATGAGCTTGCATTCTGATCATTGCCATTTGTGGGTTGATCTACATTACTTGGTGTTCTCCGTTTTCACCGTAGTGAGGAGCCCCATATACGATATTTCGATCTTATCATGTACATGAGGTGCACACGCATGAGTTTGCGCATGTGTACTAATTAATAAATGAAGAAGTTTGTAACCTCTCGAGCAAACAATTTCCAGTTGCTTACAACGCCCACAAAATTAGTCGTATTTCACCTTTTCATTGTTGCATCTTGTTCCCCAATAAAGTTCTACGAACCCACCCCATTGGGGCTTCTTCTTTTTGTTCTATTCGCTATATTGGTGGCATCTTCTCCAGACTCTATGGCATTGGTCGAGAATGATGGTGCCTGGAGAAAGACAACTAAGTCCCGGTTAAGAGCACCCACAGTGGGAATGTCGCGGATAATAAACACACACGGAGGCAACTTTATGACCAACCCATAGGACAATCTATAAGGAAATTATATGATACCGCTTAGGCAGTACAAAATGGAAATGCATGTAAAATTTGGATACTATGGATAATAGGGCGTCTAGAAATGGATAGTACTATATCCAAAGTGAATCGAACCGAGTAAGAGAGAATATAGAGGATCCGGAGATCTGGTTGGGTGAATGTCCATGCACCACCTCGCTGACCGTGGAGCCCCACAGGGCCAGCCACCGATAACTACGTACGCACGCACGCGCTTGCATCCCGCTCCCTGCCATTTTTACTCCCCGCGCAACTATAAAACGCGATCGCTCGCCCGCGAAGCCACATCCATCCACCCATCGATCGGAATCTACTATTTTTTTCTCGTAATCCTCATCAATGGAGCCCCGGGCCATTGCCGGCACGCCGCAGCTGCCCGGCTCATCCTACCAGCGGCTGCCCGGCTCATCCGACGACACCGCCCATGACGAAGACCGACGGAGCGGCGGCGTGAGATGGCGCGCGTGCGCCGCCGTGCTGGCCGCTTCAGCCGTGGTGGTGCTCGTCGTGGCCAGCACCCTCGCCGGGTCAAGGGTGGACAGGGTCGCCGTGGACGTGGCTGCCATGCCGTCGCTGTCGGAGACGGCAAGGAGCAGGGGTAAGGACGCCGGCGTGTCAGAGAAGACATCGGGGGCGGTGGATGAGATGGGGTTCCTAGGCGCCGGCGCCGACGCCGACGGGTTCCCGTGGAGCAACGCGATGCTGCAGTGGCAGCGCACCGGCTTCCATTTCCAGCCCGAGAAGAATTGGATGAACGGTACGGACGGTTCATTCATTGCCCCTCTTCCAATTCACACACATTCGATTTCTTTCCCTTTTCAAGAAACTAACATACGTTCTTACCTTAATTTGTGCTCGTTTTCTTCGTGGTGCTGGTTTGTGGTCATCTACATGCATGCAGATCCTAACGGTACGTACTAATCCATTAAATCTTAATTCATTTTCTTCATCTTACCGCTTCCTCGATTGCCTCGTCTCAGAAGAGCAGGCATGGATCTACCGATGATTACGGATAGAGATTAGAGAGATCGATAAAGAAAGTTAGCGCGTGTACATAATCCAAGTCGGTCATGTTTCGATGGGTCTATAGGATTAATTTATAGCGCTTATGATTATCCTCCTTAATTCGCCAACACCATTGCGTACATATCCACCTAATCACCGATTTATTTTTATTAACATATATAGAATGCACATATTGGTATTCTAATAATACCAAAATCTTACATTTAGCACTAAGATACATATATAGATAAATCTGTTTTAATGTCAATTAATATGGCACATAGGGAGTAATATTTTCTTTCAAGGGCGACGTGGATTGATTTGATACCGTATTCCATATCCAGGTCCGGTCTTCTACCGCGGATGGTACCACCTGTTCTATCAGTACAACCCGGAGGGTGCGGTGTGGGGCAACATCGCATGGGGCCACGCCGTGTCCCGCGACCTCATCCACTGGCGCCACCTCCCGCTCGCCATGGTGCCCGACCAGTGGTATGACATCAACGGCGTATGGACCGGCTCCGCCACCGTCTTCCCCGATGGGACGCTCAACATGCTCTACACCGGCTCCACCAACGCCTCCGTCCAGGTCCAGTGCCTTGCCGTTCCGGAGGACCCCAATGACTCCCTCCTTCGCAACTGGACAAAGCACCCCGCCAACCCTGTCCTCCTCCCGCCTCCCGGCATCGGCCTCAAGGACTTCCGCGACCCGACCACCGCCTGGTTTGACGAGTCCGACCAGACCTGGCGCACCGTTATCGGGTCCAAGGACAACAATGGCCACGCCGGCATCGCCATGGTTTACAAGACCAAAGACTTCGTCAACTACGAGCTCATCCCCGGGATGCTCCACCGCGTCGACGGCACCGGCATGTGGGAGTGTATCGACTTCTACCCCGTCGGCGGCAACTCGTCATCATCCGAGGAGGCGTTGTATGTGATCAAGGAGAGCAGCGACGACGACCGCCACGACTACTACGCGCTCGGGAGGTACAACGCGGCGGCCAACACCTGGACGCCCATCGACCCGGAGCTAGACCTCGGGATCGGCCTCAGGTACGACTGGGGAAAGTTCTACGCTTCCAAGACCTTCTACGACCCGGCCAAGAACCGTCGGGTGCTCTGGGGGTGGATTGCCGAGACCGACTCCGAGCGCGCTGACATCGCCAAGGGATGGGCTTCCGTTATGGTATGCACATCTTTTATCTTTGCATCCTTCAATCTGCATGTTAATTATGCAATTGATCAAACTTTTCTTGTGTTAAATCAAACGCTGATACATGCATGCATCATGCATGAGCGTGTGATGGATCCGCAGCAGAAAACTTTGAATCACGTTGTTAGGGCCTTGGGGCTGCTAGCCAATTGGTCGTTGGATGGAGTTGCAGTCACGGATATATTGATTAATGTCGCAGTCTCGCCGTTTCATGTTTCTTTCTCGTTTAACAGCCTACCTAGCGATAGGTTCCATGTCGCTAGCTAGCTATTTCGCTGTTTGAACATTGAAATCTAAGCTTCATCTTTAAGATGACAACATGCATGGTCGGTCCCCAACTGGGATACGAAAACGTGCATCCATGTTCTGTTCAACTTCAATCCTTAATTAATCCCAACTGATGCAAAGTTGCCAACACATTGCCCTTTTTTATAATCCTCGTGGTAGGCGAGATGTTTAGTTGATCACTTTTCAATTCAAAGGTCAGCTGAATTTCAAGAATACTTTTTCTTTTATCAGTTTCAAAAATCTCTCGGTGCATCTTCCAAGCGTTGGTCAATATAGGTGCAGATCAAGTGTCCTTTTTCAATGTAGCCAACTGTCATATGTCCTATAGACACCACATGTGCACGCCACGTCGATCCCACGTGGAACCATGTGCGTCCCTAAAATAAACCGATATATGGTTTTTGGTGTTGACCCTTATGATTGAGACAAGGGCAGATTAGTTTGGCCGGTCCCAGCTAACCCCCAAATATGAACTTTCATCTCCCTTTCTGTCTTTGGATGTGATCAATTAACCTGCCGGCTGCTAAATGATTTACTCGGTCGTGCAAACGTGGGAGCAGACTCAAGAAGCAATCTAACTAATCGAGTTTGAAAATACTTGTGAGAAGCTTCTAGTGGCAATATTTCTTTTGATAATGGTTTTTGTTTTCCAAGTTGTTTGATGATGTGCATGCATGCATCTTGCATGACCCATCGTTGAACCTGTATACCTTGCTTGTCAAATTATTGAGCTAGAAAATTCATATTTGATGTCTGGTTGCAGGGGATCCCAAGGACGGTTGATCTCGACGAGAAGACCCGGACAAACCTCATCCAATGGCCCGTGGAGGAGATCGAGACACTCCGCATCAACTCTACCGACCTCGGCGGTGTAACCATTGACCACGGTAGCGTCTTCCCGCTCCCGCTCCGTCGCGCCACCCAGCTCGACATCGAGGCTGCATTCCGCCTCGACCACGCCGCCGTTGCAGCCCTCAACGAGGCCGACGTTAGCTACAACTGCAGCACCAGTGGTGGCTCTGCCAACCGTAACGCACTCGGTCCCTTTGGCCTCCTCGTCCTCGCTGATGGCAAGGAGGAGCAGACGGCAGTGTACTTCTACGTGTCCAGGGGCATCGACGGAGCAATTCAAACCCATTTCTGCCACGACGAGTCACGGTCATCGCTGGCCAAGGACGTCGTGAAGCGGGTGGTGGGCTACACCGTGCCAGTTCTAGACGGTGAGTCATTTTCCGTCAGGGTGCTAGTGGATCACTCGATCGTGGAGAGCTTTGTGATGGGTGGGAGGTCGACGGCGACGTCCAGGGTGTACCCGACCCAAGCCATCTATGCCGATGCAGGGGTCTATCTATTCAACAACGCCACCGGTGGCACCGTCACCGTCGAGAGTCTCGTGGTACACGAGATGGACTCGTCCTACAACCAGATCTTCATGTCCGAGGACTTGTAGTCCTCGTCATCCATGGACGGTAACGATAATCAACTACTTCATATACATACATATTATTGATTGATCGATCCAGGGATCGGTCGGCAGAGGCTTCCTCTTCTCTTGGATGGAGAAGGAGATGGAGTACTAGCTACTCTATTTATCATGGTGTTGTTTTGTTGGTTTTTTGTTTTTTGGGTTTTTGGTGTGAGGGATGAAATTAGCTATAGATGGACGCATTGTCCTGTTCTGTCCTGCCTACCAAGTGTAACTATACATTGGCAGGATCGATGATATCCCTTGTTGTGCTCCAGAATTATGATGATGATATTAAATCAATCGATCAATTGTATATTTTTTGGGAAACTTATTTCTGAATCTGGATTCTGGAGTACGTGTGATGAGATTACTGAATTGTTATTTCAATTCATCGCGGATCCGGTAGCAAATAAAGTCTCCTTGAAACAGGCTTTCACCATGTTATATAAATATAGACTCGATATGTGATGGGACGGAAACAACACAGGCCCGCCAAAAAGAAAAGAAAAGAAAATTTCCAATAACAGTGGATCGACAAAAGTGAACAAGTTCCAAGACCGCTGCGCCCATGGAGGCTTCCCACCAAGCTCCTACTGCTCCGAAGCACCAGTATCAAACAACACCTTCAGTAAGGGAGGCGAAAACGTTGGGGAGAAGAGGGGAACACCAGACGCCCTTCAGAAAGGACTGGCGACACCCGCAAGCGTCACGGCGTAGGAGTCGGACAAGCCGACAAAGATTTCTCCCGACCCCCCATCACCTCAAACGCTCCGGAGCACTCCACCATACCGCTCACCACCCAGCGCCAGACGACCGCGAAGCCTCTCACATTGTAACACCACACCACAACATTTTGGAAGGTTATAAAATAATGTCGAGTGTACATCTTCACATCATATATGTTCAAAAAGATGTTTCACAAAAAAAAGTGTACTAGCTACTGTATTTGTCATGTTGTTGTTTAATTTGTTTTTTTTTTTTTGGATTTTGGGTTTTAGATGAGAGGGGTGAAATTAGCTATAAATGGAGGCGTCTGTGCCGGCTGAATTGTTTAGTTATCTGAATTGTTGTTCGATCCATCTTTGATCTTGTAGCAACTTAAGCATCTGTGCCGGCTGCGTTAATTAATTACGCTAGCTGGTAACTGCTCCATTGTGTAGCATACTATATATGAGTATGAATCCTATTGGTATCAAATTAAGGATCATGCATGCATGGTTACAAGTAGCGCATCTGCAACTTACTTTCGTCTCTGCACCCTTTTAAGGCGCCTTGATTAGTTACTCCGGATAACATGCCAAAGCCTATAACCTGCAAGAAAGCTACCTATGGCAGTTAGGTAAGATCCAACGCCACAGCGACAGCCGTGCCTCGATCGATATTGATAGATGTAATAACATGCCAACCTAGATCGATACTGGTGGTGGAGCGCTGTTGGAGTATAACATGGACTGGATGAGCCACTTATATATAACTAACTAACTGACTGACTGACTAACTGACTGACCGACTAACAAACTTCCTTTAAATTCTGTAAAAGCGTCTCATCATAATTTGCCTATTTTTTTACGGAAGCATTTGCTCTATTCAAATATGTTTTGGACAAATAAAATGTCTGGTTTGCACCACTCTAGGAGAACATAGAGGCTAGAGCGGTCGAACTGCCAAGGGTTTCCGCTACAATTCCAACATACTCTTTTTAGCATAAAATATGTTCATATAGATGTAGACACATATCTTAGTGCAAGGTTGAACCTAACTGCACTAAGCTATGTCTACATGCATATAAACATATCTTGTGATAAACTATTATATATTTTAATACGGAGGTGTAGTAGGGGGAGTCCGTCGATTGTAAGATTTGTTCCGTCAAATCTTCTTCCCCTCATTCATCCCAGACCTAGATCCCTCATCTTCTCTTGTGCAGCTAGCGGCGACACCACCAACTGCTTATTATCCGCTTCATGTACTGAATAATTTGCACATAATTAACCTCACTAGGAACATCATATCAGGCAACCCCTTGGATGGGGACTTGGGAAAGAGGCGAAAACCCTGTTCTTATGTGGTTTATTTTGAGTGAAATCGATTGATTAATTCCGGCTTGATTCAGCTAGCCCGATGCATGATACAAATCAAACTTGAGGAGAAAAGATTGTGCTATCCTAATTAACAATTTCACATCCCAAATACATACTCGAGGAGAAAAGAACATTTCAGATTTGCTTGACGAGGAATGCATGCTACCACCTCAACCAATAATCGTGTGCAGGCCGTCTCAGTGAGACAATGAACGCTGATCGGCCATAAGCGGGTGCCACTAGCCAGAGGTTTGCCTTTGTTGAAACCTATCAACATGGAATCTAGTTTTGAAGATCTCGACGCGAGGAGTTCAAAAGTGAAAACGGTTCGTAAATCGGATAAACGGTTCTCAAAATATTTCATTTTCAAAAAACGAATCTCAAAATAAATGCACGTACAACTCTCTGTCCACCACCAGGACCCACCACTTGTCACCGCGTGGAGAAAATGTGGGAGTAAAAACGAACGAAATTACGACACTTGTCAGCATCATAGTGCACACGCGTTGATCTTCGTAAAGGGAAGCTTTTTTTAAGAATGCTTCAAGGTTTGGTAAATTCATAGGAGAAGAAAAGGCGTTGGTTAATCTTGAGTATTTGGTCCAACAACCACGTACTACTGGGCTGCTGGGCTGCGCACGTACGTACTAGACTACTAGCTTTGCTTCACTGTTGTGTAGTTTCGGCCAGTTCGCGAGTGCACATAGACTGCCTGATGCAGTCACCGCGAATGGGCCTAGGCAGAGAGGGCTGGGTTAAGCTCGTTTATCGTTATACAGATTTTAATTTTCTAGACGAAACATTATTCATTTGACCATAAGGAAACATCATCGTTTGATCAAGAAAAGCAAGTAAACATAATGTAAGAAATCAAGTAATCATAATTTTGAATTTTGTTTTCTGTAAAAAATATAATTATTTTTTGCGGGGAATGAAGCATTTCGTTAACAATAAATATTGAAGTGTGTGTTGCTCCTTAGTTTGTTCCCCTTTCACATGACATGTCACGTATATAGAAAAGAACCCAGATATAGTAATATTCAAATATCAATGCATGTCGACGAATTTCCGCACAATTGTTATGTTAAGCCCGAGGAACCCGGCGCCCTCAGCGTCGGGCACATCCTTGATCGCCGCAGATGTGGCAAAGTTCACCAGCTTCCTGACTTGACGGGAACATCCCCATAATGACGATGACGGTCGATGTATCGATATCTAGGTGTCTCACGAGTCTTTTGTAGAATGTCAACGAACACAACTAATATACGATGTCTCCGCGCAGTTATGTAAGAATTTGCTGCAAAGGGTGTGGAGAAGTCATTTCGAGTGCGTGTAAATTTGCGGTTTCACTAGCCCAGCGGAAAAAAAAACGCTTAAAGATTACTACTCCCTCCGTTCAAAAATAAGTGTCTCAAGTTTGTCTAGATACATCTTCTTTTTGAGATACTTATTTGTGGAGTACTACTCCTAGACACTGTGCTTCAGTCAGGTTTAACCACATCTTTCCCCCAATAAATCTGCCATCCCAGCGCTTCATCTGACTACAGAGTACACACAACCAAGGAAGAAGAAGAAGAAGAAGAAGAAGAAGAAGAAGAAGGCAATGGGGAAGAGCCGCGGCAGCATCGCCTTCTTCACTACCTACCGGCCGAGTGTGCCCCTGGACATCTTCTCGTGCCCTGTGACTCCGCCGTCGCCTGCCCGGCACGACGACGATCTGCTCCTCACCGACGGCGTCTCTTACAACCAGAACGGCCGGGAAATCCCGGCCGCGGCGCTCATGGAGCTCCTCACGTTCCTGCGGAAGAAGAACCCCAAGCTCGCCGCCGAGTGCGGCGGCGCCGTCACCGGCCTGGTCTTCGTCTCCGAGAGGGACATCGGCCTCGAGACGATGCACGTCGCCCTTCGCTTCCCCGCCTCCGCCGGGGACAAAGCAGCGGTGAAGGTGCTGAGCCTCGCAGACCTCTACGGCGCCGACGCCTTCGGTGGCGTCCGCATGGAGGACAGCGGCTGCGTCGCCGGCGGCTTCGACGACGTGGGACATTCTCTGGTCTACGTCTCCACCAAGGAGCCCGCGAGGACACGCCGTACGCCGTGGACCGTCGTGTACAGGACTAACCTCGCCGACGGCAAGACCGAGCGCCTCACTCCACCAGGTAATTAAATTCATTCAACTAAATTAAGGGCCCTTAAATTAAAAAAGGAAAAACCATCTGCTCCATGATAATGCACAAAACTGTGGCTATTGGTTGGGAAATGGCAACTGATTGTAGGAGTCTTCAGGTCAAGAAAAATACTATAGCTCTTGGTCTTGACTTTTAATTGGCTATACAAAGTCAACACACCATGTTATATTGCAATGTCAGATGATATAAAATGCATGAATCATTGCTACTATCAGTATAATTAGCAGATAAAACATCATGTCCTCTGTAGTAGTCTGAAATACTAGCTTCCCGAGGTCCAGAAAAAAAATGAAAAATACACAGCACTTGATCTTGAGTTTCCTAACTGGTTATAGTGTCACGAGACTACTATAATATGTAACATCATATGATGTAAAATACACACATGATTGCTGCAGATCAGTATGATCTGAGCCCCGCGGTGTCGCCATCCGGGAAGATGGTCGCCGTGGCCAACTTCCGGTGGAACAAGTGGACCGGCGAGATTGAGCACCTGAAGACGGACATTGTGGTCATGAACGTGGACAAGCAGGCACAGGGTGGTCTGCGGCGCAAGATCCTCATCAAAGACGGCGGGTGGCCGACATGGGGCAGCGAAAATGTCATCTTCTTCCACCGAGGAATCGACACTATGCTCCCCTCTGGTATGGTTGAGACATATTGGGGTGTGTTCCGGTACGACATCACCACCAAGGAGACCATAAGAGTGACACCGGTGGAGTTGGACGCGGTAACTCCGGCGGCCATCAGCGAGACCACGGTGGCCGTGGCCACCATTCGCCAGAAGTCCAAGAAAACAGATGCGCCCCGAGTGTTGGCAGAATATCGCCAAATCGAGATATTCAACGTCGACGCACCTTATCAGCCGATGCAAATCACTATGAAAAGCAGGCCAGAAGAGGACCACTACAACCCCTTCGTTCTTGACGGCGGTAAGCGTATTGGTTACCACCGTTGTAGAAAAGACAGTCTGCTTGAGGTACGTCATACTTCTATAGTATTGCTCGGTGTACATCATACATTTTGAAATATTGGCAAGCTTAACAAAAGTTGCTAGTATGATTTGAAGCTTTGATAATATATATGTGGATTGAATGCAGAATGAAGGTGCTGTCCAAAAGAACTTCCACAGGCTGCAGTCCCCGGAGTCGCACGCGGACGTGGGACTCTTCAGGGTCTCTGGTGTGTTTCCAACCACATCCAAGGATGGCTCCAAACTTGCATTTGTTGATAACAAGTTCAAAGCCGTGTGGCTTGCCGATAGCCATGGCCTGCGCGTCGTATATGAGGTATACACCCCCAAACTTAATTTGGTTGATATCGCATCGCAGTAAAAACACAAACTTAAAATCCCAAACTAATTCAGTGACTCTAGCTACGTTAGTTTCCAGGGACTTGTCAATTCTTGATCAAGTAGTATGCACTATGCAGTGCACCACTCCTGTGAATGTTAATTGTACCGAACCTTTGATACTATTATGTTCACGCATGGTTGGTATTTACAAACTTTGAAAACAAAGGTTCTTGGTGCCTCTATATGTTTATTTTGTTGATTGGTTGATGAAAATGGTTTGTATTTGTAGCTTTGTCCAAATAATTACATTTTCATACTATATTTTTATTCTGTTTTCTTGGTTGTGCATATTATACAGTAATTAGTGGTCGTATTTGTGTTTTGGCGTTGTCGATTTCAATAAAAAAATGTTTTAAGCTATACCAGTGAGAGTACGCATATATAAGGCTTTTGATGAAATGTACCTAAACTATGATAAGAAAACTATTGTATGCATGCATGCTAATTTACTTTGTTTTCGATTGTAGATGAGAGGTCCCAATAGCATATTCTCCACATCGTGGAATCAAAATCAAGAAAAGGACACATTGTACGTGTGCATAGGTCCGTCCTTCTCCGCTGCGAAACCGCTTGAGATCTATGCCATCTCCAACGTATCCGGCCCGGCGCACTCTCACTCTGGGCGGAGGGTTGAGCGCCTCACCGATGGGCATTTCAACAATGCCTTCCCATCGAGCAACCCACAAGGTACCAAGTTCGTCTTCCGGTCGACGAGAGACGGAGGTTCGAAGCTGCACAAGAACCTCTACATCATGGAGGACGCGGAGGCCGGAGAGTTCAGCGAGGGCAAGGTGAGGCGGCTGACCAACGGGCCATGGACCGACACTCACTGCAGCTGGTCTCCAAGCGGCGACTGGATCGTCTTCTCCTCCTCACGCGACAAGGCGGCCGGCGCACCGGAGAACGACATCCTCGACCCGGGCTTCTTCGCCGTCTTTCTGGTCAAGGCGAGCGACCCCACGGTGGTGGTGCGGGTGATGAAGAGCTCGGACAGCGTCGCCGGGCACGTGAACCACCCGGTGTTCAGCCCGGACATGAGGAGCATCGTCGTCGCCGCCGACCTCGCCGCGGTCTCCGCCGAGCCCATCTCCATGCCGCAGTTCCTGCACTCGGTGAGGCCCTACGGCGACATCTTCTCCGTCGACCTTCGGGACGCACAGGACATGACCAAGAACCAGGACATCAAGGAGTTCCATCGCATCACGCACAGTCGCTACGAGTACGCCACGCCGGAATGGACCAAGTTCGCCACCGACGACCCTAATGCGCGGTGGAACGACATGCTCGTCGGCAACACCAACCTCGCTTTTGGTGCAGCATGCCCGCGGTAATCCTAGCTACATGAAGGTTCGCCTTGAGCGACGGACGGAGGACATGCGTGGGCACCCTATTCTGGGCCACCACGCCACCACCCCAAGGAGAGATGTTGCTTTTCTGGGCACCCTATTCCTATTTGTCCTTTCTATCTACCAAAACATTCCGCTTCCGAGCATATTGATACGTACTTCTTTGTAATAATATTGATCGAGAAAACATATAATCATTTGAATGATCACGCCGTCAATAATGTACTGTTGATTCAGTTATCGTTCTAACCAGCGCGTCGACGTGAGATAGCTGATATCGATCCCATCAAGCTGGCGATCCTCCGACATACCGATGTCAGAAAACCATGGCTGCGTTTCTCTTTAGTGATTAGCATAAACCACCACTTTGACGTGAAATGTTTGAAAACCCAGCACTTTATGTTTTCATTGATAAAACCATCACATTTTGCTCCAGCCTTTGCAAAAAAGCATTGATCGTCAATTGACGGCCGAACTGACGAGTGTGGCCATTTGTCCGGGTTGACATGGTAAGAATTTATGCAATTTATTGAGTTGGACCTAATCCCGCTTGTGATGCCAATTAAAAAACAAAAAAATAGGTAAAATGGTCAAAACTATGGCCCGTCTCGCTTCTAAGGCTTAATTTTGTTGAGAACCTCCCTGCCTTAGCTAGGATGGCTAGGTGGATCAGTGGATGGTTGTATCCCACGACCAAGAGAATTCAAACCCCCGGTTTGACCTAGTGTTTCTCATTTAGACGGAACATTTTGCTGCGAAAGATGGTGTTTTCGTCGATAGCGCGACGTCCATGGTGACTTCGTCAATCTTGATCCGTCGACTCGGTCTGTTGGATGTGCTCATAAAGTTAGAGTGTGTCTACAGGTTCATAGGAGTGAGCTATGCATGTGAGAGTTTGTAAAAATGTATTGTGTTTCGCGCAAAAAGAAGCTTTATTTTGCCTTTTGTATTTAAAACTTATAAATTGCAGCCGAGCTAGGGAGACCTTAAATAACGACAATCCATCGATGATGTTTTATTCAAGTCCTGAAGTAAAGTGCGGCGCGGTAATGCAAATGAAACAACAAACACTAATTAAGTGGATGGAAGGAAGGTGTAAATATGCGATGGATGCATGAAACAGAGTGGAGTGCTAATTCTTGGGCGCGACGAGCTTCTCGATCTCCTGCAGCGCCTGGATGGCTGCCTTGATGTAGAACGCGATTGGCGCCGTGACGGCGCCAAGCGGGTTGGCGGCGATCTCCTCCTTGACGTCGTCGTCGGCGGAGGGCAGCGGCGCCGTGGGGTCATCCTCGAACTGCATGGCCTGCTCCAGGTACTTGTCCATGCGCGGCGTGGCGAAGAGCCGGATGGCGTCCATGTCGCCGCCCCTGGCCGCGTACCGCTGCCGGCCGTGGGACGTCTCGGAGGCCAGCGCGTACGGGCGGCCCTCCGCCTCGTACAGCTCCTGCGACTCCATCAGGTCCAGAAGCTGCAGCAGCTCGGCGCGGAGCATGCCCACCAGCTTCCGGCCGCCGTCGTCCAGCACCACCACGTCCTCCAGCGCGTTCTGCGCGTCTGCCAGCTTGTACCGCGCGTCGTCCAGCTTCTTGCGGTCGGCCATCTCCCTGGCCTCCCCGATAGCGCCGGCATGCTCCCGCCGCGCCATCTCCGCCAGCACCGACATCGCCTTTCCGCTGACGACGCCGGGGTCATCGGAGGTGCGGTTGATGAGGATGTCCTGCGGGGTCTGGTCCTGGACGCCGCCCTGCGCGGTGTACATGTGCTGGGCTTCCGCCAGAGGCGCGTCGTACTCCGCCGTGTCGGTGCTGTCTAGGAGCGTGAGGTTCACAGCGACCTTGCGTGTCTCGCCGCTGAAGAGGGTGCCGAACTTGATGGTGATGATGCCAGTCTTGTCGTCGGTGGTCTGCGTGTAGTCCGTGCCGCGCGCCACGGTCATGGCGTTGAGGTCACGGGGGTCGTCGGTCTTGGGCGTCAGCTTGAGCTGCACGTCCTGCGCCACCACGGTGACGAGGCCGGCGAGCAACTGCGAGAAGGGCGCGGTCACGTTCCCGCCGTCCGGCACGGAGCTGAAAGTGCCGCCGGGGGACTTCCGGGCGACATCACTGAGCAGGGCGTGGTCGGCGTCCTTGCCGAAGCCGAACGTGTACACGGACACCGTCCCCAGGTCGGGCCGCCGGGCGTCGGTGCGGTTGTTCTGCTGGCCGTCGGACATGAGGAAGACGTTGGCGGTGCGGGCCTTGGTGGTGGCGCGGCCGGCGAAGACGGCGAGGGCGGTCTCCATGCCGGCCTCGATGTTGGTGCCGCCGCGGGCGACCAGGCCGTCGACGATGGCCTTGAGGTCGGCCTGGGCATCCTGGGTGACGGAGCGGAGCGGGCAGAGCCTGGTGGCGGAGTTGGAGAAGGAGACGACGGAGAGGCGGTCGACGGGGGTGAGCTTCATGATGACGAAGTGCATCGCCTTCTTCATGCTCTGCAGCTTGTCGCCCTGCATGCTGCCGCTCACGTCCAGCACCGCCACCAGGTCAAGCCCTTCCCTGACGGCAGTGGATGAGGTGGCGTTCAGCTCCACCAGCGCCGTCACCGCGTCCGCCGTCAGCGCCACCTCGTCCTTGCTGTAGATCGGCGTCTTCATCGTCACCAGACCCTTGGTGCTGCCTGCATTGGAAGCAGGAGGCTTCTCGTCGTCGTTGAACGCCATGGACGATATGGATTAGTTGAAGCGAGAGAGAGAGCTAGCAGCTAGCAATTCCTACATGGACGCGCATGAATACCTTCCTATATAGACACACAAGTAGTGGAGCTATACATGAATGGATCAATTCACCCTTTTTTCAAGGTTTTGGATTATTTTCGTTCTTACTGTACTTCTTAACAGTCAACATAAACATAAGAAAAATCTATATAAAGTTGACATTTATTTGGTTTTGCTAATTTTCATTTGCTTGAAAGTTAAGCTAGATCACATTCAACTCGAGGACCATCGATTGTGATGTGATTCGGGCCATCTATGCATGAGTTGCATGGTTAGACAACATCGTTAAAGGATAGTTTTTTAACAAGTGAATGTCACGCCACATGAGAGTAGATGTTGAACTGTCCATTGTATTTGATCATATGTCTAACCAACTAATCAAGAAAAAAAACTAGATCCATGCGGGATATTGCAAGGATGGTCTTGGGCGCTCCTTGGACGCCGAATCTACGATGTTGTAGTAATTATTGCCATCAAAATGGCTACAAAAACAAAAAAGTGAAAATAAGAATAATAGAAGATGTTCGATAAAAAATCTCGTCAACTGATACTTTAAGTTCCGAAGTAGTAACAAACTTTATATTCATATGGAGGGAAACATAGAACCCACACACTTTATTCATTTGTCTACTGGTGGCTCTAAGACATAGTTTGTATTTTCTGAAATTAAACTAGTGTATTGCTTGTGCAAGTGCAAACTAACCGGATTACCCTAGGTGGTGGTGGATTACCTTTGTATAAGTTTTCTTGTTTACTTCTCCTTCTCCTTGTTGGACTTGAGTAATATTTTAAAGAAAAATCATCTCCCATGCAACGGGCAAAAAAAAAATTGTGGATGCGCAAGTGTACAACTAAAAAAAATAACAGAGGGAAACATCATATCTTTAGTCACAACGACTAATAAACAAGAATTCCATGTTTGCGTTATGTGGATTACCGATGTGGATTACCGGCGAGACCAACATGACAACACAATTTTAGAAAGCTTGCAGTGAATTACTCATGGCGAGAGAACTACGAGACACATCCAATTAAGCTAATTCACATTCTCCAAGCATGGTGGTGACGTTAAAGAACACACTGAAGTAACGGAGCGGTGGCGTTTTTGAGTATTTGATCGGTCAACGTATTTTAGTACAGGCTTGGTCATAGTGGCAAGAATGATAAAAACCCTATTTTATTATGAGCTGTGCATCTTTTATATGTATGGTATGTTTGCAAAATCTTTATGATATAACTACTCCACTAAGGCTAAACAAACATCCACTCGTAATTAGTCTTGATCTCAATACTCATCGGGAGAATATGGTTTCAGTACTAGTTGGTAACAGGATAATGAATTTTATAATTTATTGTAAATCTCCCTTTTTACAACATACTGTAAAGATGTTTTTAGCACTACCTCTTATATTACGGTACAGATCAATTGCACCACCGGGTAAAATTATCTTTACGTTATCTTTGTTAAGATCAATTGCTTGCCTCACTTCACTACGGTTGTCAACATGAGAGTCCAAATTCAAGTGTCAGTCTTGATGAATTGCCCTTGGTTCTTCAATAAACCAATCAGATGGCCACTCCATGTTCATTTGGGGATTGGTGTTGGCTTCCTTGAAAATCAATCTATGTAAAATAAAATAAAAAGACTGATTAGCACACATATAACAAACTGTATAATCTAATAATCTGTTAGGAAGAAGGCTACAAAGGATCCAACAAGTTGAACCAAGATTGCAACCGACACAAGCTACTAGATGTTAAACACATTCCAAAATCATACCTAGAATGAGAATACTAGGAACACAACCACCCAACATTCAAGGTTCTTCGTCGAATGTACGTCGATCTTACCACGAAAAAGGGGCAAAATAAAACTAGCTAGGGTTCTAGATGTCACAACGACCTAACCCTAGTCAATTACAGGGCAAGGTAGGGGAACAAGGAGGTGAAGGGGTGCGGACTTACTTACCCGGTGTAGGAGAAGGCAGGATAAACGTGGCCATGTACTGTGTTTAAGCTTATCCTTCCATGGTGTACGTAACGTACGTGGACCATGCACGTGAACGAATTAATTTACATACATATGGACTTGACTTGGAGCTCGATCAGGCCGACAATGGCGATGAATGCAATACAGGTGTGCATGCATGCTCTATTTCTGCATCCATCGATCTCAGGCAGACAAGGGTGATGAATGCAACGCATGATCGTCTTGATCGTTCACATACGAGATAACAGGAACCCCAGCTAAGAGTAGGCGCTTGTTGGACAAATAGATACATACTGTACTTCCAAGTGATCAATGCATCCATGATCCATGGCTCGTCGGAGTCGTTCACACTCGCTCGCATCCTACTATTTTCAGATGCGAGGGACGACCAAATGACCCACAGTCGTTATCCACTTATCCTACTATTAATTTAGCTGTTGTGAATTGATTACTCATTCATATGCATGGCCCCAGTTTGTAGGGTATGTGTTGGAGTCTTGGATCTAGGAGTAGTTAGCACGGCAGTGATGAATGCATGCACATGCATGGCTCGTCTCACTCGTTCACACTCAGCATCCTATTTTCAATTGTGGAAATTTCGAAAAACCATGTATTTACGAGTTTTAAAAAATTCTGAAGAAGAATGTCCAAATGCACTCCCACAATCGTGTAAAATACCATTGTCAAATACTCAAATACTTTGTATCGGGGCTACATAAGAACAACAATTTTTGCTAAAATACATTGTAGCTAAATTTAGTATTATTTAGCTATTGATATGCATGGCTTAGATATGTGTTGGAGAACATATCAAATTTACCCAGTCCCATAAGTGTATTTGATTTTTTCAAATATGGATGTATATTGATTTCTATTTACATCCTTACCTAGCCACCCCTCTCGATCTTCTAGGTTTTTGCTGGATTCGTGAGATCTAGAACCAGCAGGATCAATCCACAAATTTGGTCGCAGCTGTAAATTTTGATGAAGTGTTTCTACGTTTCTACTCGGTGTATATACTGAGCCACTACTTTTCTGTTTTTGGGGTGCACAAAAAGGGCTGAAGTTTTTTCGGGTGCTGGATCAAGGGTTGATTAAACACATGAAAATAACCTGTCATCGAGAAACTGACCAGATTTCTCAATTCTTTCTGGACTGGTTGGACTGAAGAGAAAAGACAAATGAAGAAGTGCACAGTGGGAAAGTTAAATCTGACTTATGGCCAAGGAAGATGTTTAGGCGGTCCTTTTTTTAACACTAGATAACACCCCGCTCGGTGATATATGTTACAAAACTTTCTTTTCTAAGAAATATGAATTGAGTTGTTCCATTTCTTTGTTCAAAGATTAATTCATAGGTCAAAGTTAAATGTTGATGGCTTAATGAGTTGGACCCATGAGAGACTTTTTTTGAAAATTTTATTTTTGAAATTTGGACCAATGTGAGACTTGATGATGTGACATGCTTGCTTGTTAAGAGAAATCAAGTAGTGGAGTGCACCTATTTAGATAGAGCTGCGAAATTTCATAGTGATATATGTTAGAAAACTTTCTATTCTAAGAAATATGAATTGAGTTGTTCCATTTATTTGTTCAAAGGACTAAAGATAAATGTGGATGGCTTTAATGAGGTGGATCAATGAGAGTTTTTTTTTTGAAATTTGGACCAATGAGAGACTTGATGATGTGGCATGCTTGCATGTTAAGAGAACTCAAATAGTGGGGTGCTCCTATTTAGATAGAGAAGATTGGACGAATAAGTGAAGCACTACTTGCAGCGAAAAAAACTTCTCGCTCCTAAGCTTTAGTGCTATTTTTTTTTGTATACATCGAAATATTTCATCTCACAATTTCTTAGAAAAAAGCATACAAATACATCTACATGTCTACTATGTTTCCCTAAATCACATGTTTTTAGATAAAAGACACCAGGTCCAACCTTAAATTAATAAGACCACAAGTTACAGGGGCAAGTTTCAGATCTAAGATTTTGTGTAATCTGCAATACAACGTGTTATTGAGAAAAACTATGCATGCGGGTGAGCGGATCTGTATATAACATGTATATGTAGCCACCTTGTGAAAGGATTTTTCAAACTAAAAAATATCAATTTCGAAATTTTAAATAGCATGATGATCACTAGAGTTTAGAGCTCGGGAGCAAAAATCCTCTTGCAGGCATATATCTAGTCGAAAATCCAATAGCACCAAGGAACTCGGTAGCATCATCCGGGGTCTCGTTAACTCGAACTCGATCGCGCGGCATTGATCAATGGGGGACAGCCGTGGCAGCATCGCCTTCTTCGGAACCTACCGGCCACCGGTGCCGCTGGACATCTACTCTTGCCCGGCTGACCCGCCGCCGTCCTCGCCGGAGGACGAGCTGCACCTCACTGACGGCGTCTCCTACAACCAGAACGGCCGGGCCATCCCGGCGGCAGCGCTCAAGGAGCTCCTCGCGTTCCTGGGGAAGAAGAACCCCAAGCTCGCCGCAGAATGCGGCGCTACGCCGGACGACGCCGACAAGGGCCGCGTCTCCGGCATCGTCTTTGTCTCCGAGAGGGACAACGGCCTCGAGACGCTCCACGTGGCCTTGCTGCGCTCCGACGGCAAGGCGGCAGTGAAGGTGCTGCGCCTGGCCGACGTCTACGGCGCCGACACCTTCGGCGGCGCGCGGCTGGAGGACAGCGGCTGCGTCGCCGGCGGCTTCAAGGCCGGGTCCCGCGCCGTAGGCCACTCGCTCGTGTACGTATCCACCAAAGAGCCGGTGAAGAAACGCCGTACGCCGTGGACCGTCGTGTACAGGACCAACCTCGCCGACGGCAAGACCGAGCGCCTCACCCCGGAAGGTAATCGAATATATACTTGTTATTAAGGGACTAAAGTGACACAAACAAACCCATGCATATACTCATGCATGCATCGCCGTTGCAGGTCAATATGATTTGAGCCCGGCTGTATCGCCGTCGGGGAAGATGGTGGCGGTGGCCAACTTCCGAGGGAACAAGTGGACCGGCGAGATCGAGCGGCTCAACACTGACATCGTCGTCATGAACGTGGACAAGACGGCGCAGGGCGGCCTGGGGCGCAAGGTCCTGGTCAGGGACGGAGGCTGGCCGACGTGGGGCAGCGACGGCGTCATCTTCTTCCATCGGGGGGCCGAGACGAAGCTCCTTGCAGCCACGGGGACGACCCAGATAAACTGGGGCGTATTCCGGTACGACATCGCCACCAAGAAGACCGTTCGGGTGACGCCGGAGACCGTCGATGCCATGACCCCGGCCGCCATCAGCGAGACGAGGGTGGCCGTGGCAACCATCCGGCAGAAGTCCCTGCAGGCCGTGATGACCGTGCAGCGCGTGGACACGGAGTACCGCCACGTCGAGATCTTCGATGTCGCCTCGCCGGACCGGCCGGTGCAGATCACCCGGAAAACCAGGCCGAAAGCCGACCACTACAACCCTTTCGCGGTGGACGGCGGCAGCCGCATCGGCTACCACCGCTGCAGAACCGATGATCTCCTCGGGGTAATGACTTCTGCTCTTTTGTAAATCGATTGAGAATTAAGAAATTGACAGTCTACTCAGACATAGACAGGCACATATACTGTATATGACATTACTTCTGATGCAGAATGAAAATGGAGTTGTTGTTGCCCCGGTAAAGAGCTTCGACAAGATGCAGTCTCCTCACACAAATGTGGGGCTGTTCAGGGTGTCCGGTGTGTTCCCAACCATTTCCAAGGACGGATCCAAGCTTGCCTTCGTCGATAACGAGTTCAAGGCCGTATGGCTTGCCGACAGCCAAGGCCTGCGCGTCGTTTACGAGGTACTGTACTATCAGCTGTGTGTTGTGCTCAATGCACTTCTTCTTGTCATGCTAATACATTTCTTGTAAGTTCACTGCAAATCTAATGGAGTTGCAGAAGCGGGGATCCAACAGCGTGTTCTCGACGGCGTGGAACCAGAATCCAGACAAGGACACACTGTACGTCTGTGTCGGGCCATCCTTCTCCGCAGCCAAGCCGCTGGAGATCTACGCCATCTCCGGCGCGTCCGGGCCGTCGTCAAGCCGGAAGGTCCAGCGCCTCACCAACGGGGGCTCCAACAACGCCTTCCCGTCCAGCAACGCGCAGGGCGACAAGTTCGTGTTCCGGTCGACCAGGGACGGCGGCCGCGACAAGTTCCACAAGAACCTCTACGTCATGGAGGACGCGGAGGACGGAGAGTTCGGGCAGGGCACGGTGACGCGGCTCACCGACGGTCCCTGGACCGACACCCACTGCAGCTGGTCGCCCAGGGGGGACTGGATCGTCTTCTCCTCCACGCGCGAGATGCCCGCCGGCGCGCCGGAGAAGGCCTTCCTGGACGCGGGCTTCTTCGCCGCGTACCTGGTGAGGGCCGGCGACCCCACGGTGGTGGTGCGCGTGGTGCAGAGCTCGGCCACCCTCGCCGGGCACGTGAACCACCCGATGTTCAGCCCGGACATGAAGAGCATCGTCTTCACCTCCGACCTCGCCGCCGTCTCCAACGACCCCATCTCGATGCCCGTCTTCCTGCACTCCGTCAGGCCCTACGGCGACATCCTCGCCGTCGACCTCCGCGACACGGACGACATCGCCAAGAACAAGGACATCCAGGAGTTCCACCGCATCACGCACAGCCGCTACGAGTACTCCACTCCCACGTGGACCAAGTTCGCCACCGATGACCCCAACGAGCAGTGGAACATGCTCGCCGTCAAGGGCAGCGCCACCTTCAGGCCGGCGTGCCCATACATGTACCCTGACGGAGGAGAGGGGTGGCACATGGCCGGACACCTCACCATCCCAAAGAGATGCTGCTAGATCACTTCTACTTTGGCCCATCCACTAGTGTTTCTGCAGGTGAAACACCCTGATCGCCTAGTTTCATTGCGTCGCTGGATAATTTGAACCTTAATTTTGCAGTTGAATAAAGTGTGTTTGTGTTTTATTATGTTCTTCATGCATTCCACTCATTGATAAGATGTAATAATCCAAGAAAGATAGAACATCATATAATGTTTTAAAACACAAGACATGGCAAGGCACATCCATTATTGAACTTCCATGGAACTCAAACTTGATGACAGCAGCCAGCAGAACACCTGACAAAGCACCAAACTCTTCTACTGGCAGTTCATCAACAGCATACAACAAATCCAAAGCAAACACTGCATGTCTGGATCATACTTGCTACTAAACAAGTTCAATTCTTCTCAAAGATTCTAGAAATAAAGGAAACTGCACTTCTCATAAGCGGGCGACGCTACAATCTCCATCCATCGGCCGTGGTACCCAGCTACTAAACAAGGTGCGTGGCGCTGCACATTACTTGCCCTTGCCCGTGTTGATGACTTTAACTGCGTTGTTCACGCCGGCAGTCTTCTCGCTCGGGATTGCTCCACCCTGGGGAAGATCAAATTTCCGGCGGTTAAAGGACCTCTGTTTCCCCGGTGGCTGAGGGTCCACGATATCCAGCATCCCCTCGAGTTCCTCCAGCATAGATTTCTTTGCGGTCCTCACCATGTAGTCGGGTCCCTGGTTGGGGAGAGAAAAAGATTAATCACCAAGGAATAAGATTACTCAAAGGTAACAGGATGTGAAGTACCAAATCCTAAAATAAAAAATATGCCAAGCAACATTAATTTTGCTGGTTATTTCGAGTTACGAAAAACAATGCGAGCTATGGAGAAAATAGGCGATGGACATGTACATGAGAGAAACAAACTGGGCATAATTTTAGTTCACACAATCACCTTCATGATCAAAGGCAAGATGATATAATAATATTAAATATTAGAGGACATTCTTTTAATTTCTAAGACTACATTCTCCGCCACTGTACTTACTCAATGAACAAAATGGCCTAATAAATGTTCATGGTATAGGCTCTATCATAAGCTGAAAACAAAAGCTTAAATGCCCAGATATTTTCGGAAAATGGTCGCCCCTGCATTCGATATACCATTACCAGGGAAAATCATCCAGTAGAAAAAATAACTCGTACACAAGTTTGGATACAGACACTTGTTGACGAACTGAAGACTCATTAAAACCATAAACATCTCTTAAGTCGTTCTGGGAGACGTGCAACAGTGCCAAATGTAAGAATAGTATCACACTTGAACTTAATGAATCACCGATGATGCTACTAGAAGTGAAAGACACATAGATGCATGTTCATACAAGAACAGGCGCCCAATAGCATGAACCTTTCTAGTGTGCATTGTAGTTTTTTGGATGATAATGTATCGCTAACCAATACCTTCAGATGTCAAAGCGCTACTAGAAAAACCATGCTTATGTACAGAATCCTCCCAACAATGCAGTGACTGAATTTCACATCCACAGCACAGGCATGGCAAGTGGCAAACAAGTCATGTGACAGAGCTCACCTCGAGTGCATCGACAGTGAGGAGCAGCACAATAATCTTCTCGGAGAACCTCTGGCGCTCTTCGTGGTCGTGCGTGATGCGGCGCCTGTAGGAGAGGTTATAGAAGAGCGACCTCAGCTCCTTGAGCTTGGCCTTGGCCACAGCGAGGTCACGCAGGCAGCGAAGCACCTGGGAGCGGTGAGCCAGGTGCGCCCTGTAGTTGAGCTGGATCAGCAATGCAGCATCCTGCGGCGACAGCTCCTTGGCCTTCCCCTTGCCGTTACCCATAGCAAAAGCCTTCATCGGGAAGGGGAATGGAGGACGGTCAGTACAAATGCAATAATCCCTAGGGAGTAGTACTTGTATATCGCAAAGAAGCAAGCACGATGGAGTTCTGGGCATAGCAGGGTTACTAACACACTACAGATCTAGCCAGTCGAAGCGACTACATCCAGTAAAAAATCAATCTTTCTGCAAATCTAACGAAATATACGCATGAGAGGGCCCTGGATCTCTGGGGATCTACTGAAAACCCCATGTTTTGTGCAGATCGGGCGTGCTCACCTTTCGGATGGCGTCGCATCCGGCGATGTTGTCCTCGGGGATCTCCTCGATCATGACGCATTTGTTCTTCTTCTCCTTGCCGGCGGCAGGCTTGATCTTCTTCTTCTCCTTCTTGTCGGGCTTGCGGTGGTAGCGCGCCTCCTCCTCGTCGTCGTCGTCGTCGCTGGCGCTGAAGTCCTCCTCCCAGGTGTAGGAGTTGGAGTATGGCTCGAGGGATCCCTTGCCCTTGATCTCGGTGGCCCACTTGGTCTTGGCCTTGCCGCCGGCGCCGGCCTTGGACTTGGCCTGCCACTTCCACTTGCGGTCGAATCCGTCTTCGTTGGGGGATGCGAGGTCGGCCTCCCACTTGAGCACGCGGTCCCCGGTGCGCGGCTTCTCCTCGGCGGTCCACTTGACCTTGCGGCCGCCGGGGGTCTGGGCGGCGTAGGTGTACTTGCGGCGGGCGGGCAGCTGGGGCGCGCCGCCGGCGCGGGCGAGGGCGAGCTCGAGGGCGGCGACGCGGTCGGTGAGGTCGTGGAGGAGGAAGGCGGGCGGCGGCGCGGGGAAGGCGGAGAGGAAGGGGTCGACGGGGTGGTGGGACGGCGGGAGGAAGAGGTCGAGGGTGTCGAGGTCGTGGTGCGGGAAGGCGAAGGGTGAAGGGAGGAATGGGCAGGAGGAGGGGGAGGAGGACGGCGGGGGGAAGGGGAAGTAGGGGTCGTCGAGGAGGCGGAGGAGGTGGCGGTGGGAGGAGGAGCCCATGGCGGAGGGCGACGGCGTGGATGGCGAAGGGAAACTGGTCCTGATCGGAGGAGAGTGAGGGTGGATTAGTAGGACCTGAAGCACGGACGCACGTCGAGTATGTATGTACCAGTTCATTCACTGACGTGTTGGCCCTTTCCCCACTGAACTTTTCTCTTGCTTTGGACGACACACACACATGGACGCACGATGCTCGATCTCTGCGACTTTTGGAGGCTTGCCTTGCTATGTTATCCTCTGCTCGCCCACTATCACCCATTTCTCACGTGCTATGGTTACAAAACAGATGCCTGGACATTTGAATGGAGATGTTCTTTTTTGGAGACGACAAAATCGGTTGAGACACGACCGTGTTGATTAAAGTAGGATAGGTTGTTGTTGATCTTTGATTTTAAAGTCCACCACCACCACCAAGACCACGCAGGGGCCGCGGTTAACCACGAGGCCGGAGAACATGCTGGAGGTGGAGTGGGTGTTATGTTGTATGCTAAAAATCGTGAGCAACTATACAAGAAGGTGTTCTCCCATGTTGCATTTTCTCTATAATTTGCTCCATCCTAGGGATTTTGAGTTGAATATGTGAGTTTCGAAATGCTACAATTTTTTTTAACAGTTTAACCACATGAGGGATGAAATATTGCAATACTAAAAAAACATGTTGCACATGGTGTGCTATGTATGGTGCATAGATAATGACATTTACAGTTTCAAAAAAAATTGAAAATAGTACTTGACCTTCATAATGATGTGATCTACCGACATGTTAATATTTACTCCAAACACCATGCATTTTAAGACTTACAAAAGGACAATTATGTTTTTTTTTTGGAGATTTCAGATTTTGGTCGTTCACTATTTTATATATGCACTGATAGAATCCTGCATAAATATTTTCAGTATTTTTTTACAATTTTAAATATCGGTTTCGAAATTTTCAAAATCAAGATCTAAATGTAGCCCTGGCTACAAAAGCTCAATGTTGTCCCTAAAAAAAAGGCCTATGCCACTTCTTGCCACTGACAGCGAGGGCCCAGCTTCAGTGGCGATACGGTCTGAGTCTGACCAGTTTGGTTTAACCGCCCTCTCTCTCGCGCGCGACCAATCAATCCCCTCCATAAACCCTAGCCTCGCCGCCGCCGCCGCCGCCACGCCATGGAGACCCTCAAGCGCAAGGCGCTAGACACCCCCACCGCCGACGTCGACTCGCCTCTCACGGCGCCGCGCGCCGACGCGGGGGTGCCGCCCGCTCCTGCCGCCTCTGAACCCGTCGCCTGCGTGCACGACGTCTCCTACCCCGAAGGCTACGATGCGTCCACCTCCGGGTCGCGCATCGTCGCCGGCGGCGGGGAAGGCGCCGCTCCGGCCAAGACGTTCCCGTTCCCGCTCGACCCTTTCCAGTCCGAGGCCATCCGGTGCCTCGACAACGGCGAGTCCGTTATGGTAATAAATGATTACAGCAGCTTCCCGTGCTAACACTACGCTGCCATTGGCTTAGCTACTCCAGCAATTCCACTGTATATAAAAGCTGGCGTTTTTACTTTCTCTACCTGCTGGATTGAGCAAATTCTATTGCCGATAAAGTCACCACAATTCAGCCGTCTGCCTTTCATGCGTATTTACCAGGTTTCAGCTCACACGTCGGCAGGAAAGACGGTGGTTGCTCTGTACGCGATAGCTATGTCCCTGCGGAATCAGCAGCGGGTCATCTACACGTCTCCCATCAAGGCCCTCAGCAACCAGAAGTACAGAGAGTTCAAGGAAGAGTTCTCCGATGTCGGCCTCATGACTGGGGATGTCACCATCGAGCCAAATGCCTCTTGCTTGGTACTACTCCGATTGTCAGCCTCATTCCAATTTACTCTATGTATGCATCTGTGTTCTGTTTGGTACTTATAACACGCTCGGAAATGTAGGTCATGACCACGGAGATTTGGCGCAGTATGCAGTACAAGGGGTCTGAGGTCATGAGGGAGGTCGCTTGGGTTATCTTCGATGAGGTGCATTACATGCGTGACAGGGAGAGAGGAGTGGTGTGGGAGGAGAGTATAGTGATGTCTCCCAAGAACTCGCGGTTTGTGTTCCTCTCGGCAACTGTACCTAATGCCAAAGAGTTTGCTGACTGGGTAGCTAAGGTTTGTCTGCACTTACCTCACTTCTTCTGTTGCTGCCTTGGCTTTGATACTCCTAGTTCATAAGAAATAATTAGAAAGTTTGACGCTCAATAAGTTCAAGGGATATGCACATACATGTCATTATGTTGATGCAGATAAACTATCTATTTTTTTGGATGGCATTTGATGTCACACATGGTCAAGCATCCATCTATATTTTCATTATATGTGTATTCTGCGTATGAAGGACGGTTATGTTTCTCAGGTACATAAGCAACCTTGTCATATAGTATACACCGACTATCGGCCTACACCTCTCCAGCACTATGTATTTCCTGCTGGAGGTGATGGCTTATACCTGGTCGTTGATGAGAATGGCAAGTTTAGAGAGGACAGTTTTCAGAAATCTCTGAATGTCCTTGCACCTGCTAGTGGCGGCGACAAGAAGAGGGAAAACGGGAAGCGACAAAAGGGCGTCATGGCAGGCAAACCTCATGAGGAAAGCGACATATTCAAGATGGTGAAAATGATAATTCAGCGTCAATATGACCCTGTGATTCTTTTCAGCTTTAGCAAAAAAGAATGTGAATTTCTTGCTATGCAGGTAAGCTCTTTTCTAGATTGGCAGATAATGATAGAAATAGCTCAAGGAAGTAAATGTCCTAGATGATTTTGACTATTCTGCTTGTTTTGTAGATGGCCAGGATGGACTTGAATGGGGATGATGAGAAAGTGAATATTGAAACCATTTTTTGGAGTGCCATGGACTTGCTTTCAGATGATGATAAAAAACTTCCCCAGGTTTCAAATATGCTTCCCTTACTAAAACGCGGCATTGGTGTTCATCATTCTGGTCTGTTGCCCATATTAAAGGAAGTGATTGAGATACTTTTCCAAGAGGGCCTCATCAAGGTTAGCAAGTCTTACTGTTCACATGGCCTTTTGGGCTCCCACTATTCCTTGCCTCAAACTAGCGTGTTCTTTGAATTGTGGTAGTGTACCAATACTCAGCCTAGTTACATATTACTTTATCTTTGGTTAATAACATTATAAGCACATATTCTTTAAAAAAATTCTTCTTGCTTGAAGATAAAACTGTGTACCTTAGGATGTGAGGTTGTAGTTGTTGGTTTTCACACCATAGGAGCAGATGATGAATTAGGTATTTATTGTAGTTTCTGTTGAATTGTAGCTTTGTATTGAATATGGATTTTTTTCTTGAATCTGCAATGCAAAATGCGTATTTATAATTTTTTGTAACTTAGGCTTCTGTGAAAAATAACACTGTAAAATTTGACTGAAAGAAATTGAGAGGTCTAAATTTTGTCAAGTGCATAAACTGATGATTTGGAATTATTTATTTGAAATGTAAGTGTGATATGGGTTTTGTGATTCTGACTTTTTGCTGACACTGAAATCTGGTGTCGCAGTGTCTGTTTGCGACAGAAACGTTCAGTATTGGATTGAACATGCCTGCAAAGACTGTTGTGTTCACAAATGTACGAAAATTTGATGGGGACCGATTTAGATGGTTGTCAAGTGGAGAGTACATCCAGATGAGCGGCCGTGCTGGTCGTCGAGGTATTGATCAGCGTGGTATCTGCATATTGATGGTAGATGAGAAAATGGAACCCTCGACTGCCAAAATGATGCTGAAAGGAGGTGCTGATAGTTTGAACAGGTCTGTAGCATGTATTCCTTGCTCCTAGTTCTATCTACAGAACAATAACATACATTCATCCCAACTGAATATTGTGAATGGAAAGTCCATTTGGACCATGATTAAGACTGGGATTGGCCTTCCCAGTCTTGACTCACTTGGTTTACACTATGCTTAAAATGGTTAACCGGCATATCTATGGTGATAACATTATGCATGCTATACCTTTTCCTTGCATCTTGGAATCTTGAGTTACAATTGCTTGAGTTCTCATTTACAGCTTCTGATTGTTATGTATCTTTCGGTTGTTTAAGTGCACATTTTCTTCTATGTTGTTGGCTCTCACATTATTATCTTCTTGATTAGTGCCTTTCATTTGAGCTACAATATGTTGTTAAATCAAATGCGCTCTGAGGACGGTGATCCAGAAAAGCTTCTTCGGCACTCATTCTACCAATTTCAAGCAGATCGAGCTCTCCCTGATCTTGAGGTTTGGAAATGATATTGTACATGTGTCTTTCCTTTGATTTTTTTTAGCATTATAAATTGCTACTGCCTCTCGTCTGTTCATTTGTGATCCTTTTAGCTAATACTAGAAAACATCTCTAGTAGCTTTGCACATACATGCATGTTATTTGAATCCCATGTATTCTCTTGTAAGTCTGCTTTTATAAAAAATAAAAAGGGGAATATTTGTTGGGGTCTTCCTACTGTTTCCATGAAATAAAAAGAATTACGAGTCACATGACTAGTTACGACTAGTCTGTGAATCACAACCTGGAGGTCGACTCAATGGTTTTAGAGTGACTTGTTCGACTAGTCATGACTAATATAGACTAGTCTCTCCGGATGGCCATTTTTTAAATATTGGGGCATTGCCCCGACAGAAACTTAGATCGAAGTGGCCCAGATTTCACTAGTGAAACCCAAACAGAGCCCCAACTCCCGCCCACCCAGTCCTCTTCTTGGCCACGAGCCTGCCTGCTGGCCGGCGCCACCGCAAGCCCATTGCACCACCGCATGTTCCTGCCGGTTCCTGATCTTATCCTCCACCTGGTGTTCTACTCTTCCGCCGGCTGCCGCAGCTGCTGGTCTGCTCCTCCTTCGCTGGCTGCTGCTGGTCTGTTCCTCCACCGGTGGCTGCTGCTCTTGCTTTTCTGATCCTTCACTATCTGCCTGCTCCCAGGCTCCTCCCCCAACTCTCCTTCACCGGCTGCTACTGCTGCTCTGCTCCTCACTCCCCTGTCCCCCATTCCCCTGTCTCCGGCCTTCTATTGCAAATCTGATTGCTAGTATTGGACTACTAGTAGTTTTATAATATGGAATTTAATAGTACCTATTACTGTGAGTCACTAGTCACGGCTAGTCTATGAGTCGCTACCCCAGATCGACCCGTCGATTCTTTGACTCGCAATCCTCCTGCCACAACAATGTGTTTTTGACTTGCTTTTGCCCATATATGATATGGTTGCATGTTTGGAAGATTCTGGAGAATGCCCCCCACTATGTTTTTTGCTGTCCTGAGGGATTCACACATGCATAATTGCAGTAATACTTGTGTTGTACGTGTGTCCTGATATTGCTGCCAGACTGCATGTACCAGTTAGTACAGCAGTTAGCATTATATCCTGACATTCCTCTGTATTTTGTGCAGAGGCAAGTGGGGGAACTGGAAAAGGAGAAAAGTTCCATGGTTATTGAAGACGAGGAGAGCTTGAAGGATTATTATGATCTCTTGCAGCAGTACAAATCTTTAAAGAGGGATGTCCGTGATATTGTACTTTCGCCAAAATATGTTCTGCCTTTCTTGCAATCCGGAAGGCTTGTTCGTGTTCAATATAGTACAGATGAGCAACCCACCTTCTCTATTGACGAAAATGTCACATGGGGAATTATAATAAACTTTGAAAAGGTGAAAACCCAGGCTGAAGGTACATATACTCCTCTTAGTATTTTTCTCGTCTGTGTACGGGTTCGCTCCAGTTGTTTGGCAGTGGAATTCCATGATAGATGTCTTGGTTGAAACATTTTAGATGGATCTGCAACTGAACATCAGTCACAAGCAGAATCAGTTAACTCATGAATAACTGCAATGAAGTTTTAATACGTCATGATCAGTTGATCAACATGTTATTTCCTATGGCCTTTACACTCATGTGAATGAGCTTTAGGTAACTGTGACTGATATTGTTACCTTTGGCGATGGACTAGCTGAAACCATGTCTCTTCGGAGTTAGCTTGCTCCAAAGCTAAATATATTATTTATCTGTTTAAGTCTATCTATGACTATGAGAGCATAAGGTCGGTTGTCTTAGATGAACTTTAATACTACCATCTCTTTTTTGTTCCTACTTTGTCTTGTTTTAATTCCTGAAGTTAGGTTACCATTGTGATTCTAGCAATGACTTATAATTTCATTACTTTTCAACATCTGAGAGAGAGGAATACTGGAAGGTGTTTGTAGTTACCCGTCTCTGATGACTTCTGGGTTTTGTTTTTACAGATAGGAGGCCTGAGGATTGTGATTACACTGTTGATGTCCTCACAAGATGTTCTGTAAACAAGGACACGATTGGAAAGAAAACTATGAAAATTATTCCGCTCAAAGCACGTGGAGAACCGGTTGTTATTTCGTTACCGCTTTCTCAGG
This sequence comes from Poa annua, assembly GCA_026929855.1. Taxonomy (NCBI): domain Eukaryota; kingdom Viridiplantae; phylum Streptophyta; class Magnoliopsida; order Poales; family Poaceae; genus Poa; species Poa annua. The sequence goes on from CM049430.1 coordinate 1,699,887, forward strand.
TTGACTACTTCTCCAGTTTCACAAGTTAACATGTCATCTTCTAACCGTTTATCGCATTGCATATTTGTTGGTTTTCTCCCTTTAATTCTAAATTGAACTGAATGGACAGATCGATGGACTAAGCAGTGTTCGGATGTACATACCTAAGGATCTTTTGCCTGTAGAAGCTCGAGAAAACACCTTGAGGAAAGTTGAAGAAGTGCTTTCAAGGTTTGCTAAAGATGGGGTTCCTCTATTGGACCCAGAAGAAGATATGGAAGTAAGGAAATCTGATGCATGTCGTATTGTGAAGTTTCCTCTTATCTTGTCCTAATGATTTTGTTCCTTTTAGGTAAAATCAAGCTCCTACCGGAAAGCTACCAGGAGAATAGAAGCGCTTGAGAGCTTATTTGAGAAGCATGACATCCGTAGTGCTCCCCATATCCAACAGAAGCTGAAGGTGTTTCACGCTAAGCAAGACATATCAGCCAAAATAAAGTCCATAAAGAAAACAATGCGGGCTTCGACAGCTCTAGCCTTCAAAGATGAGCTCAAGGCCCGAAAACGAGTTCTTCGTAGGTTGGGGTAATGCATCCTTTTACACCCAAAATGATGTTTGTCTTTGGAATGCCTGCTCCGTTGAAGCGCAGAATAAAATTTCTTGTTATAGGATATTAAGGGATTGAGATGACACGAGGTAGGGTAGGGGTGGTACCGATTGAAGAGAAGCTAGTCCAGACTACGTGAGTTTTGGCATGTCTAGCGCAGGCCTCAGAAGCACAGGTTAAATTTTTGGAGGGTTGGGAAAACACGATGGGATTGAGGGCGACTAAAGTTGACATGAAAGGAGGCGGTAAAAAAGGACTTGAGGGTTTAGAGTGTACCTAGAGTTTTGGCTCTTGATAGTGGTGCATGGAAATCACCAATCCATGTGCTGGAATAGTAGCTTACTCACACTCCATTTCACGTTTTGGTTTCTTATGTTCGTTGGATGTCATTGCTCTCTTTCATGGTTTGCTTTCTTATTCTGCTTGGGCACCAAGAGAAAACAAAGACATAACCCAACTATTTGCTAAATTGAACGTTCATTTTCATGTACCTTTATTCCAATGATAACCTCATTTTTTGAAAATTATAGGTACGTGTGTAATCATTGTAAATTGCAATTTGGTTGCAATGTGATTGTATGAAAGATCATGTTGATTATCTCTCGTGCGAATTTGAAGAATTCATATGTTAAGTCAATTTCCAACTTGTTTTATGTTGCATACATTCTTACTAGGGTATCTTGTTTCTTTTAGATACATCACCAGAGAGGATGTTGTGGAAGTAAAGGGCAAAGTGGCATGTGAGATCAGCTCAGCTGATGAACTGACATTGACTGAGCTTATGTTCAGTGGTACTTTGAAGGATGCTACTGTTGAGCAGATGGTGGCCCTGCTTTCTTGCTTTGTTTGGCAGGAAAAGCTTCAGGATGCGCCAAAGCCAAGGGAGGAGCTCGACCTGCTCTTCTACCAGCTGCAAGAGACAGCACGAAGGGTTGCGAACCTCCAGCTTGAATGCAAGGTATCTTATTTACTAGTAAACGACCATCTGAAAATGTTGATGCTATAGAATTGCAGCCTAATGCTGAGACCTGATGTTCTGGCTTAACACTGAAATGCTGAAACCTGTTTGTTGTTCTGGCCTTGCCAATGACAGATCGAGATTGACGTGGAATCTTTTGTGAACTCCTTCCGTCCTGATGTGATGGAAGCCGTGTATTTGTGGGCCAGAGGGTCCAAATTCCACCAGATCATGGAGATGACCCAGGTGTTTGAAGGCAGCCTGATCAGGGCCATCAGGCGGCTGGAGGAGGTCCTGCAGCAGCTGATCCTGGCGTCCCAGTCGATTGGCGAGACCCAGCTCGAAGCGAAACTTGAGGAAGCGGTCAGTAAGATCAAGAGGGATATCGTGTTTGCGGCATCCTTGTATTTGTAATACCCCTTACGGGCACCATGCATGCATATGGTTTGGTTTCGTTGGAAAAGCTCCAATGGACAATTGAGCATAGAAGGTTATCTCTGTCTGCTCTTTTTTTCTTGAGCTTGTTGTTGAGCGACATGGTAGAGCTGCCTTACCCGGTGTTTGGTCACAGGGAGCAGCATGTCATGGCGGATAAAATTTTGTCACACTGTAGGTTGTAGAACTAAGTCCTGATTTAATCGATTAGAGTTGGCCAAGGACGCCATCTGTACCCCATTGACATTTTCCATGTACACAAAAACTACAGAGGCACTACTTGATATCTTATTGTCAGAGTACTCTTTTTGATATCTTATTGTCAGAGTACTCATGTTATTCGTATGAGTGTACGATAGATCTTGTAATGCCACCTCGACTTCACTGGGATGCCTGTTTGTCACGAGTGTTTGTGAAACCTTTTGACAAAGACAGTTACATGGCCAGCTGCAGCTAGTCTGAACTCTGAACCCAATCCCCTTAGTCATTTCTGGCTCCATTTTGACTGAAGTTCTAGTTTTGTTTTAAGTCAGACTTCTAAGCTTAATATATGTCAGATCAAATTTGGTACATATAAACCGTAAAGTTTGAAAAGTCAGACTCTTCAAAGTTTAATATCTGTCGCATCAAATTCAGTATATAAAGTTTGATAATCCCTCGGTCTATATAAAAGGATGTCACAAGTTTATCCAAACTTGCATTATCTACACACTAAATCATATCTAGGTACATATAAATTTGGACAAACTTGTGACATCATTTTATGGACGCAGGGAGTAATATATTTTACAATGAATCCAACAAAACTAACTTGGTGTTATACAAATTGATATAAAAAATTTAGGCTTGAGCAAACATTTGTTTTAAGTTAGACTTATCTAGCTAAGTTTAATATATGTCAGATCAAATTTGGTACATATAAACCGTAAAGTTTGAAAAATCAAATTTCTCAAAGTTTAATTTCTTTCTCATCAAATTCAGTATATAAAGTTTGATACTCCCTCGGTCTATAAAAGGATGTCACAGGTTTATCCAAACTTGCATTATCTACACACTAAATCATGTCTAGATACATATAAATTTGGATGAGGGAGTAATATATTTTATGATGAATCCAATGAAACTAATTTGGTGTTATACATATTGATACAAAAAATTTAGGCTTGAGCAAACATTTGACTTAGGTAGCTTCGACTATTTGGAACGAAGACAGTTGCACCTATCAATGATGGTGTTAAAGACACTGTTTCAAGCGCGAAACCGAAATTAAACAAGTCGTACTCGTGTCGCGCCTCCGTATGCACAACATACTACATTCAGAATTATCGATCATACAGACTCATCATACATGCAGATGCAGGCAAGATCATCGACAGACCATACACCATAGCTAGCTAGCTCCTCTTATATTACTAGCTGCCATGAGGTCATCGACGAGACGGCAGAGATCGCGGTGCGAAGATCCTCCTTCAGCCATGGCAGCATGACACTCCGCCGCGAGGCCCATTACCCGCTTCCTCGCCGCGTCCCCTGGCCCTCCGCCTCCGGGACTCATGAACGTCGTCAGCGCCCGTGCCACATCCTCCGCCGGGACTAGCTCGTGTTCCTGGAACCTCGTGCTCCGTAGGCCGGCGCCGTCCGGCCACAGCCGCTCCCCGATCCCAAGGACCTCCGTCACCAGCCTCTCGGTGATGAACTGCTCGAACACCATCGGCCACGTCAGCACCGGCACGCCCGCCGCCACCGTCTCCAGGACGGAGTTCCAGCCGCAGTGCGTCACGAACGCGCCCACCGCCGGGTGCCCCAGTATCGCCGTCTGCGGGGCCCAGGTTTGGACGAGCAGGCCGGTGTCCCCGACGCGCTCCTTCCACCCCTCCGGCGGAGTCCACTCCTCCTCCTCTGCCGCCGCCGCCCTCACCACCCACAGGAACGGCTTCCCCGACGCCTCCAGCCCGAGCGCGAGCTCGTGCAGCTGGGCGTTCGAGACGTGCGCCAGGCTGCCAAAGCACAGGTACACCACCGACCGGCTTGGCTTGGAGTCGAGCCACTCGATGCACGGCGAGCCGGCGCCTTCCGGTCGTCGCGACGATGATGGTGATCGCGGCGGCGCCAGCGAGAGGGGGCCGAGGAAGTAGGCGCGCTTCGCGTGGCCCTCGCGCGTGGTGAACATCTCGCAGTACTGCCGCTCCAGGTCCGTCGAGGTGTTCACGGCGAGGCCGAAGATGTCTCTCGTCGGAGTAAACGTGTTGATCCTCGTGGCGGCGTCTTTCAGCAAGCTCGTCCGCAGGAACTCCGGCAGCTCGGTCATCGGTATCCGCACGCGAGGGTCGGGGAACCGGGGGACCGTGACGGCGTCTTTCTCGTCGGCGACGGCGGAACCGTGATCCGTGATGTGGCGCATGGCGAGGATCGAGAAGGCGCCGATGGCGCTGAAGACGACGCAGGGCACGCCGAGGTCGGCGGCGATGCCGGCGTTCCAGGAGAAGTGCACGTCGGTGACGATGGCGTCCGGGGACTGCGCCGTGATGAGCGCCTCCTGCGCGGGGCGCATCAGGGCGTGGCTCGTGGCAGCCATGTCGATGCGCGACGACTCGGCCGGCGTGGCGGCCTTGCTGGGGTTCTCGACGCCCTCCGGGAGGCCGTCCACAGCCGGGAACGGATACGTCACTACCTTTACACCTTGTGTGATACTTGTATCACGCTCATGCCGGCGTCTCTCCAGCATGGACTGGACGATCGGGACGTTCGCCGGCGTGACGGCTACGGTCACTTCGACGGCGCCGTCGGGCCTAGCGCCGGCGAGGCGGATTGCAAGGTCGGTGAAGGGCTCGATGTGGCTGGTGGCGAAGAAGGGGATGAGTAGCACGCGCAGCTTCTTGCTGGAGCTGGCCATTTTGTTTTCTGTGGTTTGTGTTGTGATTGTATGATCAGGACGCGGGTTAGTTTGTCCTCTAATTAAGATCGATGTTGCACTTGGGCGTAGAATGTCTTATTTTGATATCACGGGGTGGTCAGCTACCCAATGGATGAACTACAAAATTCCCAATGCGACCGGGCTCGCGATCTGTAAGTGATCCAATCTACCGACTGTCAGTCAATTGGGTTTTGTTAATTCAGCTGAGCACGATATGATTGATCACCATTCACCACACATGCAACCCACAATATCGTCACAGCTAGCTTTGTCCTGCAGTAATTAACTAATCCCGAAGCAAAACAAAGGAGTACCGTCGGTCCAATTAGAATTTAGAACGAAGTCAAACTTTGAGTACACAACTAAACTATGCAGTAGTAGTTTAGACTAATCATAGGCATGACGATGTAAGAGCATCACATCCCCATTCGTGCTCCCAAAAGCCTCTCCAATGGCGAACAATACGATGTTTGGATTCTCTAGAAGATGACTATCACGTCTGAGAACGAGAACGACGCAGACCAAGATTATATTTTAGCTGCGCCAGCGGACTTGATCCATATGCAATGCCCTACAATAGCCCACTTTTATCTTAACTGTCAAAATATGCTAAGCGTTCAGTGGGTGTCAAGATTCAGACATGTTGCAAGACTGTTTTATTAGATGAAGTTATATACGAGGCCCTGTAGCAGTATAACTCTGCATATATCCTGACTTTTTATTTATTTTGCTAATGTGCATATCCGAACTCTCCGTGTTGTGCCAAAATCCTTTTATGAGATGAAGTTATACATCGAAGGACTGAGACTTTCATATGATAGGATCACACCATAGTAGGGAGAAGACACTTGTGTTGCTTTTGATATATGATCAATGCATGTTTATATTGCTTATGTTGCATATGTTTTTGTCAACTTGTGTTGGTTGTCCTACATGCGCTATTTTGTTCTTCTGTGTTGCTACATGTGGTGAATGGTATATTCAGGGACGGTCTCAATGGTTTATTGTTCATTAAAGTCTTGGCATCAACGAGCGAATGGTTATAAGAACAATAGTTGTATAGAGTTTGAGAAAAGTTGGAAGGAACTTGATATATCGGAGAACAACTTCAATGCTGAACTAGAGGAGACATAAGATAATTTACTCAAAGTTCTTAGTGCAAGAGAACAACAATAATGAAATAGGTAAGGCTCCATGTCATATAGGTAAGGCTCCAGATCATAAGATAATTTACTCAAAGTTCTTAGTGCCTGAATGACTTCATAATCCTCACCCAGTTCATTGCCATTTTTTGCTTTTACTGTTGAATATATGTAACAAGCAATGACAACACTAATACATGGTAAGGTCACCACATGTGGGTACAAGGTATCCACAACAGGTCAAATTTGTGCAACCAAACACAACACCATGTATCAGATTAGCCCTAAACTCCCGACCGAGCGTGTTGTTTATGCTCATGTAGGACGGTCTATTGTGGGCAACCAAACAAGTACTTTAGATTTAAAAAAAACAGCGTGTAGTTCATGACCAAAAACTCAATATGAGTGGAATTAGTCCCTGCGGGGTCAGCATGCAGGAAATCACGAAGAGCCTCTTTAGATAGAAAGAATTTCGTAGAGAATTGTAATCATTAGGATTTTGTTCACAAAAATGTCTTTGAATTATAAGATTGATCCCATAAAACTTCAAAGAAATCCATTTTTATGGCTATATTCTATAGGAATCCTAACATAAACTCAAATCTTATTTTATTTTGACAAAGTCCAACACATGAACACTCTATCTCTCTTTTTTTCTCATTCCTACAAAATTCTTATGTTTTTTTCATGTGTGTCATCAAAAGTAAACTCTTACAAAATTCCTGCTGCATATGTTTTAAAATCATGTCACAATTGAAGTGCATGATATATTTTTTTATCTTAACTATCAAATTATCTAAAAAAATCCGAACGGATGGAAATGGTTAGGTTATACTATATTTTAACACAATCACCACCATCTTCTGCAACTTCCGGCGCCGTCTGGTTCCACGGCCATCCTGCCTCCGATCCCAGCGCCTGACCCTGCAGTCAGGCGACTTCCACGATGTCCTGCCCGACCGTCGCTCGCATGTGCCACCGGCGCCCCGCGCTGCTATCTCCGCGCGCTTGTCCTACCACCCACGCCGGCTATTCCACGCCAACAGCTTCCTCGGAGGAACCCGACACTTTGCCGACCCTGTCTTGCACAAACCGCTCGCCTCTCACCCCGCCGGTAGCAGCCTCGCTCAGCCGGGACTTAGATGCCAAAGTGGTGCTCTTGAAGATGGCGAGCTTGAAGCCGTATGAAGTGAGATGTGGCCGATCGTTGGCTTTCGGCTATCGGGCACCATGGGTGTCAGCAGTTGCGCCAGGGGCTACATAACGTATATCCTTATATTGATAAATCTCATGAATGATTCCACCCTTTATCAAAAAAATGAATGATTACACCGTCACCTACTCAAATGTAGATTGCCACGCATGTAAAAACAACATAGTAAAGTACAAACCCGCGCTTAGAAAAGATAAAGTACAAATCCGGGTTAGAGAAGATAAAGAAATGAAGAAAGATATTTCTTGGGCAGGCCTAAGGCTCAGTCGACAGAGAAAAAAGTAAATCTCAGTCGGCGGTAGATAGTGTATGACGTTGTGCAATTTGTACCCCGTTCGTATAGGCAGGGACGGAGCCATCCACAAGAATTGGAGCGGGCGAAATTATGTTGGAGGGGGCGAAATATGCTAGAATCACTAAAATTTGTCAAATATAAGTGGGATTAATAGTAGGATTATGAAGAAAATCAAAATCAAGGGGGGCATTGCCCCTGCTCATCCCCCTTCCTCCGTACCTGTGTATAGGTTGTTCTCTTTCTCGTTTTTTTTAATAGAAATTCTCTTTCTCGTAATTGTTTGCGTCTTGTTGAGAATGGCCAACAAATGGGCTTCCTGGTAATGAAGGCTTCCAGCCCCTTCAGGGATCTCCGTGTCCAAAAAACAATTGGGCTTTCTAATCACAGGTTAGTGTGAATAGTCTGTCTAGCCCTTTTTTCCTTATCTTCTCATTGGCTTCATAAAGTTCACCCTAAAAAGCATGTTTCATAAGATTTTGAAGACTATTCTCAAAAAAAAAACAAGCAAAGTGAATCACAACACAAAAATGAATTTTTTGCTCAGGTTGCAACTGGAAAAGTCAATTGCAAACCACTTGTAACTCACATCTAGCACACATCACGACACAAGGATGACCATTTAGAAGCTGGAAATCCTAGTTGCAACCCACTTATAGCTGAAATATTTCTAGTTACAACTTACTTGCAACACACATATTACATGAATCACAACACAAATGAAAAAAATCTCTACCAAATTGCAACATGAAAATATTAGTTTCTACCCAGCTGCACTCCCAACCAACATAAATTCAGCAATCGAAATCATTTTTTGTTAGTTGCAACCAACTTATAATTAGAAGAAGACTTTGTTACAGTCTTATTGCAACCAAAAAATCTCATTTGTAACCTTCACACTAGCATGAATTATGGCGCGATCCAGCAATTGAGAAGTTGGTCATGGCTAACTTAATTATTTATTCACAAGTAATTAACAAAATAAAAGGAAATATCAATCATTTTATATTGCACATAAATGATAGGCCATGAAAAACTAATATGTTACAACATAGTGGCAAAGAAACATGAAAATAGTGGAAAACAAAAAATATAAAATAATTAACATGCCATCACTTTGAACCGAGGGAACCATCAAATCAGAGAAACAATGTGTGAAGAGAGACAACATAGTCATAGAAATCATCTTACACCAGAAAAAGGAAAAAAAGACTGAAAAATATTGATCACGCAGCTGAATGAACTGATCCAGTGCAAGCCTTTGCTGACCTTCTATATTGCAAGCGGTAGAGAACTAGTACGGAGTAGAATTTAAACAAGTTTACCGCCCCTCTTAAAAAAAATGATTGCACTATACGAAAAGCCCAAACAACGCGACAGCAGCGGCCCACTCATTTCCGTGGCGTAGCATGGATAGCTTCGATCGTACAGAATGGAAAAAACGACACACAATTAATCTGCACGAGAATATAAAAAAGTTAATCTGCACGAATCATGACACCAAATCCACCGGTGATTGAGGCCACTGAGAATTAGCAAAACCGATATTTCTTTCGCACCAGCAGGGCCTCTATTGTACGGGTTTGCAAGCTGCATAATATACCTTTCTTTTTAAGACATATCTTGAAAAGGATTTACATCACGGGCTGGCATAGGCACGGAGCGCCCACACACGTTACCAAGCAGCTACAGTGGCGAAACCTCCACCGCTCCACCTCTAAATAACAAGCTCTTAACAACTTAGTTGTTCTCTGCACCCCGGCTTCCTCATCAATTTTCTGAAACACTGTCTTCTTTAAGGAGATGCGTTGTAGGACAACATTGTTCGATATATCCTACCCCTCATAAACCCTAGCCGTACGTCTCGGAGATTTGGCTTTTTGACGGCCTCGCATGGTCCATCAACTTGGTCAATGTCACTTTGGTTTCACAAATCACTTGAGATGTTAGTTGTAAAGGATTGCAGTGTTTGATGGCAAGTTAGATCGACCTGTTCCATGAAGGCATGCTGCACAATAGATGATTGTCGACCCAGTTTTGCATGAAAATCATCGAATCCACGATCTTCGGCGGCATGTCGGCTCGGGGACAGAGGCCGACGGCGTGAGGCCGGCGGCAGAGCAAGCGGATTTGGTCGTGGCAACGGCGGTGACACGGAGAGGAGCGGGGATAACCGGGGTTAAAGGTGACGGTTCTGGTGAAATAGGAAAGTATAGGGCATCTCGAAAGGAGGTCCTCTCTGCCCCATGAGCAAAATATGGGACAACCCTAAAATAAGGTCGTCCACCGTCGAACATAGGGCAGCTATTAGAGTGGCTCTTATGTCCCCGGCTCCAGCTGAGCTGATCTCCGTCCATCCAAAAAATGGAGGTAAAGAAAGGGGCAGCACGGCAGTGAAAGGCCACACGCAACGCCACACCACCGCACGCACATACTCCACCCCTCCTCTCTTCCTCCGACCTTATGATCACCACCACCGGCTCCACCATGTCCTGCAGCCTCGACCACGGCGGCGCCCAGCGAGTCCACGGCAAGTCACCGGAGCCGACCTCGGTGCTCTACAACCGCAGCCCGAGCCCGCCGACCTCATCATCACACTCCTCCGCCGCGCCGGAGCCGCCACCCATCAGCGCCGAGGACTGGGAGGCCGTGCTGCTCTCCGGAGCCGACATGGCCGCTCCGGCCCCCGCCGCCCACAACCAGGACAGCTCCTTCCTCCGCTGGATCATGGACGCCGGGTACGCAGACGGCGACGGGGACGCCTTCGGCTTCAAAGGCCCCGCCTTGTTTGACCCCTCCTTCCTAACCCCATCGCCGCCGGCGCCGCTGCAGCACCAGCTCCAGCACCAGCACCAGCACCGGGAGGACTTCTTCTCGCTTCCTCAGTTCCCGCAGCAGCTCCCCCTGCCGCCGCAACCGCAGCCGCTCCCGGTCCCCTCCGCTGTCGGAGAAGAAGATCTCGAGCCTCAGGCGGCGGTGGACGAGCTCCTCGAGGCGGCGCGCCGCGCCGAAGCAGGAGACTCCACTGGCGCGCGCGAGATATTGGCGCGGCTCAATCAACGGCTCCCCTCGCCACCCGCGCCTCCGGGGCACCCTCCTCTGCTCCGCGCCGCCGCGCTCCTCCGGGGCGCGCTTCTGCAGCGCCTCCTCCCGCCGGCCGCCGTCCTGCCCGCCTCCGTCCACTCCCCGCTCGACGTCGCGCTCAAGCTCGCCGCGCACAAGGCGCTGGCGGACGCGTCACCGACCCTCCAGTTCGCCGGCTTCACGTCCACGCAGGCCTTCCTCGACGCGCTCGGCACCGACGCGCGCCGCGTACATGTCGTCGACTTCGACGTCGCCTTCGGCGGGCACTGGCCGCCGCTCATGCAGGAGCTCGCGCACCAGTGGCGCCGCTCCGCCGCGCCGCTCACGCCACCGCCCACACTCAAGCTCACGGCATTGGTCTCGCCGGGGTCGAGGCACCCCCTGGAGCTCCACCTCACCCAGGAGAGCCTCACGCGCTTCGCCGCAGAGCTCGGCATCCCCTTCGAGTTCACCGCCGTCGCCTTCGACCCCTTCAGCCCGTCGCCGCCCGCGGGCTTATCGGCGGCGCCCGACGAAACCGTGGCCGTGCACGTCACGGTCGGCACTGAGACCTTCGCGCCCACGCCGGCGTCTCTCCGTGTCGTCAAGCACCTCCGTCCCGCCATTGTCGTGTGCGTCGACCACGGATGCGACCGCGCCGACCTGCCGCTCCCGAATCACGCCCTCAACCTCCTGCGCTCTTGCGCCGCTCTTGTGGAGTCGCTCGACACCGCCGGCGCGTCGCCAGACGTCGTGGCCAAGGTCGAGCAGTTCATCTTGCGGCCCAGGGTCGAGCGCCTAGTTGTCGGCTGCGACAAGCTGCCTCCATGGCGATCAATGTTTGCATCCACCGGGTTCACAGCGCTGCAGCTCAGCAATGCGGCGGAGGCCCAGGCCGAGTGTCTCCTCAGGCGCACGGCCAACCACGGTTTCCACGCCGAGAAGCGCCAGGCGGCGCTGGCGCTCTGGTGGCAGAGGTCGGAGCTCGTGTCGGTGTCGGCGTGGAGGTGCTGATCCTCGTTCTCCGAGCAGCCTGGTACAGCTCTAGTAGATTGTTCGTCTTGCCAAACTTGAATCTCTTCAACTACTAGAAAATCTTGGTTTGTGATTTATACTACTCTAGCAATTTGAGGCATCAAAATTCGAAATGCCGAAGAATGTTAACCCCCAAGCTTACGTTTTAATTGTTCATATTGTACTCTTATTATGTGCTCTTTGTGTAATGTGACAGTCATATATCAGACTGATTGAAGTTCAGTTTTTTTTTCTCTCTCTTCTCTGTAATAAGGTTTTTTGCCAGTGGAAATCAACAAGGAATATCTAAGCAAAACATAACACAGTAGTATCATTATTCAGATCAATGTACACAGTTTTGTTGAGTCCTGTTGTAATTTGTATACTACTACAGTAGTAGTTTTCACTGATGGCAATTGGCAGGCAGTAATAAAGTTTCATTAACCATTGATCCCTAAATCTAACAATCAGAGTATGCATCAATCAGCCTGCAATCTAAGGTATGTTGATCGACATGACAATTCTATCGTATCAGTTTTTCTCCTTTGCTGTTAATTTTTCTTTGGAAAAGGACACCAACGATGAACAGTAGATATGAATGTGATGTGCCTTTATTTACAAGTCAGGTCCATGGTACCGGTATCTTTCACACATCAGGATTTGCATATTGCACCCTTGTTTTTTATTTCTCCATGGATTATCCTGTTCTTTCCTCAGCTGTGAACATGGAATTTAGTAGACATTTCCCCGATTTGCACGGTGTAGAGCTGTCGAGATGGCAAATGACAAATGGAGCTGTAGCACATCAAAGGCTCAAGTAACGAAGGGTGACATGTGTGCATCCTCACCATACCTACTGTTAAACAAGGAAATGTGTCTGTTGAAGCGTCGTCATCGGCTTTTGATAACATATATCTGCTTCATCAGCCAGTTTAAGGATCATTTTGGAAAAGGCGTAGACTTGTAGTTAGTACCATCTTTCTTTCAAATGACAAATGAGATGGCGCTATCACTCTTTCATTTAATTTTTTGCTTTCAGAGTTGTTGTTGCTACATCGATAATTGCTTCGAATACTATCCCTTTTTTTTCAGGCATGTAATGCATAATCTGATAAATGTGCTGCCAGAGCCACCCAGATTCTGAAGCGTTCAGAGCTACATCTTTCAGGCAAATCCTAGATGGACGTATTTCAACGAAACCTGAAAGCTGATTCTGCCCTGTCTCAGCAATCTTCTACGAAATTCTTTTGGGGGAGTCATCACTGTTTCCTTTCAATATCATGATAATACACTTTGTCCTTTGTATTCATCTGCGCAAATGAGGAGCAAACTTAACCTTTGCCTGATTTCTTTGTGAAGTTGAGATTTTTTTTGGACACTTTATATGTGACACTTGTGTTTGTCTTGTTGGCTCTCGTCGTCTTTCACTTTCACTACAGCACCAACAGTCCAGTCTACTAAAACTGTCCACACAACTGAGGCTTGAGCTATCATTCTTGTCCTGCCTTGGAAGGCTTGAGATATTTTAACCAAAACTTCTCTGCTTCAATTGGATGCATTCCTTAGCAGGCTGTCCTCTCTTGTCTACTCTAAATGTACGAGTAGCAATTATTTCTTATGATCTAGTAGTACAATATTGCGTTTAGGCATGAATCATATGGTGTCACATGGGGTTTGCCCCTCATCACATGTACACCTCAGTTTCTTATTTCCCTTGGCCCCTCCACACTCTATCAGCTTGATTTGGATATATATCTAGTGATGAGGTGAGCTTTTGTTCTTCTTTTTGGCTCCACAAACTAGCATTAGGTTAGGTTGTCTTAACCACATGATGCAGCTGAAGTGCACATGACTGTTGTCTTACAATGGTGACATCAAGTTCATATTATCAGTTTTTTCCTCCTCTTATTGTGACATGTCTACAACTTAACTCATCCACATAAACAACTCAATTAGCTGACAGGAGTTGGAGGAAAGAGAAAAACATCATATCATGGACCGATCTTTTGTTTTGACTTTTTTGCTGATAGATAGGTATAACCTGACAAGACCACTGGCTGCAGTTTCTTGATATTATTGAAGGGGGGCTGAAGATTATGACCTCTAAACTAGCTCTTAGGACCACATGTGACACCATCTCATCCATAAGGGCTGCACTGTTGAAGCTTGAACAACACCTTAATGATCTGTTAATCCCTCCCAAAAGAAGCATCTCTATATTGCTTCTCAAACGCTGATGCCTTGCAGGTGAGATTACTGCTTTACAGCTTTCTCTTGCTGCATAGGAAAGGTATTTTGCACTGCTCAAGCAAAGTAGGACCCCGGGTAGTTCCACATGAAAGTTCTTCACACTGTCAAAGTGCTCATTTTGTTTTTTACTCTTCTTTTGTACCAGTACCTTCTTTTCAACATTTTATTAGTAGTTTGGATGCAATTAGTTATAATCCTTTACGCATGATCGATTTTTCAAAACAATTCTGGGTAAAATGGGAAACTATATTAAGAAGAGATCAATTGGCTCTCCAGTCAGTGTCAATGTAATTCAGCTCAGATCTTAAAATAGGACCAAGACAATGATTGCCAGTAGCCATCACAGGGGTCCATTGATCAAATGATAACCATTCAGTCAAATGGGAGAGATAAGAAGGGCAACGAATATATGTTCGCAAATTAAAGACCATTTCCCTATCAAAGCAAAAGGCGATTACAGGCCTAAACCCTAAACCCTAGAGCAACGAATGCCCATTTAAAACGTTGATGGAGACTGCCATTTTCCTATGATGACGACAACACCATTCGAGCATTTCCAAGGAAGCTTTCACTCCCTGCCTCTCCTTTCCAAGGATGCCTTGCGATCGCAGCCTTTCTTTCTTTATATCCCTCTCTCCTTTCACACCGGGATTGGGCACACTAACAAGTCAAGAATATATATGGTGATAAAGTCAACAACAATAGAAGGCACCCTACTCCAAACAAATTATTCACTATTTTGCTAAAAATTTGCAGGAACAAAAACGAGGATCATATCACCCAGCTTGAGAGATCGACGGGGTCAAAGAAAAATCTAAAGGAAAAAGGCGTTCAGTTTGAAGATCAATTTCAGTGTGTCTCTTGATCTCAAGGTTGCAGTGTTCTTTTGGCAGCATTCACCACCTTGGGAGGAGATTACCACTGGCTTAGGGTCTCCTGACCTTGACGTTGAGAGTCCATTGGAGCTTGCCTTCCGGGCGTGGTATATCCTTCGGCAAGCGAAGGGGCAACTCGAATTCTCCAAGGGATGACAATGGTGACACAAGATGCAAATTATCTGGATGAATGTTGATATTGAGTTGCCTTGCCACCTGTTGGTAAAGGCTAGATGTTACTACACCAGCTCAGTTTTTTTTCCCGAAAATATATAGGGGATGAAAGAGTTGGAAAGGAACCTCCGAAACAATTTCGTCCTTCGTGACAGGAGTCCGCAACTCATTCCCTTCAGAAATGAACCGCCTCAACACCTATCAAACATAAATAACACCAGCACTTCCACATTATAAACCAATAAATGTCCATTTGGAACATGAACAAAAATATGCTGCACCAGGACTACCAAATTTGGTGGAACCATACTAACCAGGAGAGCATTATCGAGCCGTTTTGCTGCTGCTTGATACTCCTTCAATTTTTCTTCCGCTTGCTGTTCAAATGATTGAGTGTAGAACTATATGAGTAACATACAAAACGAAGTATGTGACTCGGAAACACGTACAAGGGCCATATTTCACAAAACTGTGAATTTAGGAGCTAAACTATAAGAACATGGTGGTCTCAGGATTCAATTGCAAAAATGTGGTTTTAAGTGGGCACTGAAGGATCTTTCTACGTATTGCGTATAGCATGGGGAGGACATAACAGTTCCAGCGATAGGCTGCACTCATACAAGAAGACCGCATCAACAAACTGTGATTACAGTCACAAATAAGCCTACAAAACACTATCTAAATATAATGCTAGAAGGTGAGAGGTACCAGTATATATATTCTAACAAAACATACTTTCCAAGACAACATGTTCAATATCTCAAATATCAGATGTTCAAATGGGTTGAAGTACATTACTGACAACAAATCCAACAAAGACAGCTCTGAAATGGAATTGTGTTTAAAAAGAGACTTTCAGAAACTGAATAGGAGAGGTCAGTCAGAGATCTCATATATACCGCAGTTCATAAAACAAGAGCTACTGAGTGCAGAACCTACCCGAGCATCATCCTCCTCCTTGGTGACTTCTTTGACAACCACCTCCTCTTCATGTTGGTAAAGCTGGTCAAACACATGAGAAACGCTGTAAGACTGGAAAGTAGTAGTTTACACTGCAAATTTTAGCACCACGACTCTTTCAGTAGCAATGAACTGGCCAAACCGCAATAACTTCAACAACCTTCTCACTGAACGGTAGTAATATAGGTTAATGATATTCTACAAAATAGATAATTAACAACTATCTGAGAACTCATACAATTCATATATTCATAGAGAGGCATAGTTGATCAACGAAAAGTAGAAAAATAATCCTCAAAAGTCAGCAAGACTAAGCTAGTAAGCATGCTTGTGAACTGTTACGAGTTTTCCATATTACATGAATAACTGAGAGCTGTAAGCCTGCAAAGTACTAGTTTAAACTACAAAATTCCACGGTACAACTCTACAGGAAGCATACTGCAGTAGCAATAAATCCGACGAACCACAACAACTTCATACAGTACTTGCAGACTGAACAAAATTAGCATTCAGTTGTATGTACCAAAGAGTTAAAACGCAACGACTACTAAAAAACTCCTACAGTTCATGTACATAAGAGAGGACAAACTGATTCACTAAAACTTGGAAAAGAAAGGCTGAGAAGTCGGTGAAACTACGCTAGTAGGCATGCTTGTGAAGTGAGTAAGAGCATTCCAAACTACATGATCACAGTACATTTCGTATTTTCATTTCAGGGGAGAATAGAAGTGAACCTTGGGCTGCTCACGCATGAGTATGACAAACTTGTCGATGTTGGGAACAGCGAGCATCTTGGGCATTAGATGGTTGCGGAAGTGCCCTGGCGCCACCTTCACCGTGTCCCCTGCCTTCCCCAGCTTATCGATCGTCTGAAGGGACCAAGTGAAAGACGGCAAAGGTTCTCTCATTTTTTTCCCACGCATCTAAATAGCTCGTCAAATGAAGGAACGATCTTGCCCAGCCAAACAAAGATACTAGCTGGAAATGCACAGATGCTCCAGATTTTGGTCTAGCTGTCACTAAGGTGGCACGAACGAATCTCACAGAATGCCCCGAAGCACAAACTCCGAGGGAGATCATGAGAGACGAGGGTGCAGGCGGGGGGTGATTACCTTGGTGAGGATGACCTCGAGCTTGCGGTAGCGGAGGCCATGGGCGGAGAAGAGGAAGGGGTTAGCGGCGACGGCGGCGAGGCCGTGGCGGCGGAGGAGGGAGGCGCGGGCGGCGGCCATGGTGTAGGGTTTAGGGAGGTGGACGACGACGGGGAGGGCCACGATCGTAGAAACGGCGAGTGTTGGTGCTCTCCCGCCGGATCGGCCAGCCCAGGCCCGCTAAGGAAATATCGAGAGAAAAAATATGTGTCGACATTCTCTTATAGGTGGCTAAATGGGCCGGCCTGAGGCACGGCCATTTTGGCCCGGCACGAGCACGGCCCGACACGCCACGGGCCCGTGCTCAACTTTAGGTTGAAGCACGCGGGCCAGCTCGGCACAGCACGATTAACTTTTTTTATTTTTATTTTAGGATTTTTAGTTTTAATATACCCCTTGACCCTTTTTTTAATTTTTTAATTTTTTAATTTTTTTTAACTTTTTCCGGTGTGCTCTCGTGGGCCGACCATGCCGTGTCGGGTCAACGGGCCGCCCGCGTGCCGGCGTGCTCGTGCCCGGAGGCCGATCGCAGCCCGTGGGTCGACCCGACACGGCACGAATAGAGTCGTGCCGCTCGTGGGCCGTGCCGAGACCGGCACGCGACGTGCCGTGCCGGGCGGTCCGTTTGGCCAGCTATACATTCTCTCCATATAAAAACATAAGATTTGGCGTGTGAGCGAACTAACGTTGTTGGTGGTGGTGATTTTGTTCTAAGTAATGCAAATCGATCCCCTGATTTCACTTGTAAAAAATATAAGATGTTTTAGCACAAGATATTCCCGTTAAACAGGACCCGGTCAGATTTTGTTAAGATTCATAGTTATATATTGAATGCGAGATCTAAAGCAGAACCCGATCTCCTTTTACTTTGCAGAATAGTGTGGCTGGATTAACAACCTTCAAGAGAGGTTATATTTTAAGAGTGGTCAATGGAGAACACATACTTATTTATTCGAACCAATGGATTACATCAAATCAAATAGACGAATAATCACCTAGGAGAGACGGTGTTCACACAAAAGTCTTGATCTGTTCATGCCTTCACGTTTTTTTTTTTTGAGATTCTGTTCATGCCTTCACGTGACGGTGGAATGAGGTGCATCTACACGTATAAGCCGGAGATGATTTCCCGATTAAAGGTTTTTCTTTTTACATGAAGCAAAAAGCAATGAATAAATAAAATGTCGAACATGTCAAATTCTATAGAAACTAAAAAACAGAGAAGCCAGTCTAGCTATTTTTGATTAAAAAATTCAGAAATTTCTATAGAGTTTGCTAGTTGAGTATAAACAAGAGTTGTTATAGGTACATAATAATTTTTTCAAGAGGTCTAACCTATTGCTAGAAACTCTACCGGATTATAGTTGAATCCATATCAATATCTGAACAAAATAACTCCATAGAAAGAAGAAGGGAATTCCTGTGGATTTGAATCCTAGGAAGAAAATCGTTTGAACCAAACCCGCTTCTTCTTCGTTTTCCTTTGTTCCACCTCCAACAGCCACCCCGCACGGCCCGTGCTGCGATGCCGCCGCCCGCCGGCGTCGACCTCTCGCGCGCCATCTGCGCCGCCGTTATCAAGTCCGCCTTCCGGCCGCACGCACACCTCCTTGCCGCGGACGCGTCCCTCCTCGCCGCCGTCCTCCGCCGCCTCTCCCCGCTTCCCTCCGCGGCCCTCGCATTCTTCCGCGCTCTGCAGCCGCCGCACCCGCTCGACGCCTCCCTCGCCATCCTCCGCCTCCTCGCGCCGCACCCGCGCCACCACCCGCACGCCCGCTCTCTCCTTCGCGACCTCGCCCTCCGCCACCCGCTCTCCTCCCCGCTCCTCCTCCCCTCCCTCCTCGACGAGCCCCACCTCCCGAGCTGGCTCCTCCTCGCGCTCGCCCAATCCGCCCGCCCAAGCGACGCCGTCCGGGTATTCGACCAAATGCGCGCGCGCGGCCTGGTACCCGATGCCCACGCCTGCACCGCACTGCTCACCTCGCTCGCCAGGTCCCGGATGACGGCCACCGCACGCAAAGTGTTCGACGATATGGGGCGCGCTGGGGTCGCCATGAACACGCACGTCTACAACGCCATGCTGCACGTGTGCCTAAGGGCCGGGGACACGGCGCGCGCCGAGGCGCTGATGACGAAGATGGACGCCACCGACGTGCCGCTCGACCGCTTCTCGTTCAACACCGTCATCGCGCTCTACGTCAAGAAGGGGATGCAGTACGAGGCCATGTGCGCGCGAGAGAGGATGCGGAGCCAGGGCGTCGAGGCCGACATCGTCACCTGGAACACCGTCATCCACGGGATGTGTAAGGAGAGGAGGATGAAGGAGGCGGCACAGCTCCAGAGGGACATGGTGGCGGCAGGGGTAGAGCCGGACACGGTGACATACACCACGCTGGTCGACGGGTACTGCCGGGCGGGCCATGTGGAGGAGGCGGTCAGGCTGCGAGGGGAGATGGAGGCAAGGGGGATGCTATCGACTGTCGCGACATACAATGCGATAATTAGGAAGCTCTGTGAGGATGGCAAGATGAAGGAGGTCAATGCGTTGCTTAACGAGATGGACGAGAGGAAGGTGCAGGCTGACCACGTGACATGCAACACGTTGATCAATTCATACTCCAAGAAGGGGGACATGGTGTCGGCGTGCAAAGTCAAAAAGAGGATGGTAGAGTCAGGGTTGCAGTTGGATCAGTTCACTTACAAAGCTCTCATCCATGGATTCTGCAAGGGAACACAGCTAGATGAAGCCAAAGAAGCCTTGTTTGAGATGATGGGTGCAGGTACTCAATTGTTTTCTTCTTATCTGTGCTTTCAATCGGTGGTATTTGCTTATTAACCACCAACTAGTACTTTGAGTAAGAGCGTTTAATCTTATGTCACAAACTCACAATAGAGAACAGTCAGTGTACAATAAGCCAGTGACTAACTCTTTACAGTATTTCACTGATTATTTGGGCATAGCAGTCTATACTAATGATGTTTGATGTTATCTGTATGCAGGATTTTCACCCAACTATAGTGTATTTTCATGGCTCGTCGATGGTTTCTACAAGAAGGAGGACACAGATGCAGTACTACTCATTCCTGATGAACTTATGAAAAGAGGCCTTCCACCAGATAAATCAGTATATAGGTCTCTGATCCGAAGGCTTTGCAAGAAAGGGCTGGTTGATCTTGCACAAAAGGTACTTCACCAAATGCAAGGCAAAGGTTTAGAAGCCGACTGTCTTGTGTATGCTACACTTGCATACGCACAGCTGACTGCAGCAAAACTGGCTGCTGCTTCGGATACACTGAACGAGATGGCGAAGAAGCAGCTGTCCGTGACGCCCCAGATTTACAACTGCATGTGTACTTCTTATGGGGACGAGAAGGAGACACTGAACATGTTCTGGGTTCATGCCATCGAGAGAGGCCTGATTGGGAAGAGCGTGTACAAACTGATGCACGAAGCAAGGCTGAAATCATCGAAGCCTGCAGTTGAGACCAAGGGACATGATCGTACTTCAAGGCCGAGCTTGCCAGCGCCTGCAAAATGAGAGCCCGGGGGCTTTATACTTGTCGCAGTTTCATGGAACATTACACATACTAGTGGAATTGGCGCGGCGACACGCCGCGCCCTTGATGTTAAATTCGGTGTAAAGTTTATTCTGTTATCGTGGTTTGTAGTTATCTGTTTTGTTAGTATGTTTGGTAGAATAAATGTTGAGCATAATTGTGGATATGTTTGAAGGAGTACCGTAAAAAAATTCAACAAATTGTTTTAAATTATTTAAAGCATGGTGCAGTTTAAATTTCCTTTTTCGCGGTAAGAGAATTGGGAAATTCATTTTCTTAAAACGACATAAATGAGTCAAATGAACTTCTATATGTTATCTGAAAATTTGAAGATTTGAGTCACGTTGGAAGAGATCCCAACATAGTTACAACGGCTATGTTGGTTTACACATTTTTATTAATTTGTTCTGAATTAATTTGGAGTTGTATCTCAGAAGTATTAGCTCTTGTAGTTTTTTGTTTTAATTTTATCAGAATTTGTTGTTTTCAGTGGGTCTGAGTCTTCGATAATCTTAAATCGATTTTCTATAAGACTTAAATAGAATTTAAATTTGGTGTTGATGACATAAAATGTTGTAGTTTTTTTGACTTTTTGTTTTGCTTAAACATGCATGAGGACATATCGGCTGTAAAGTGATATTTGTGCTAGAAACTTTGGTATTTTATTTGTTTGTTGTGAATTATAGATTAGAAGTTACATTTTTTACTGTTTCAAATATTGTCTGTAATTGTTTGAAATAAATAGTGGGTTAGGCTGGAAAGTTTTATGTCGTTCATGTATCCGTTATTTTAACAGAATTAGGATATGTTGCTTATATTCGTGCGCGTTACGATTTGCAACTTACATATTTTATAGTTACGAATATTGTGATTAGTTATCTAAAACCAGCAATGAGTCAGACAAAAAAGTTTATATTAATTGTTGCAATGTTTTTTTATCGGATAACTTATTTGTGTGTCTTTGGATGGTTATGATGATTATCCATAGCCTGAGCGGATAATATATAAAATTGTATCGTTGGTAATTATCCATAAGCTATGCAATTAGTGTGAGAAGTTATAATGTTAATATAACTAAGATATGTAGATATAACGGTCGTTGTAATTAATGATTTTAAAAGTTGTCTAAATTTCCATGGAGATGAGTTAGTTGTAAAGATGTTATTTTCCTGCAAATTTAGATATTTTATTTCCATTTATCTGAGTTTTATATCAAAATATATGAATTCTCTGATTTTTTTTTGCAAAATTGTATCGTTGGTAATTATTCATAAGCTATGCAATTAGTATGAGAAGTTATAATGTTAATATAACTAAGATATGTAGATATAATGGTCGTTGTAATTAATGATTTTAAAAGTTGTCTAAATTTCCATGGAGATGAGTTAGTTGTAAAGATGTTATTTTTCTGCAAATTTAGATATTTTATTTCCATTTATCTGAGTTTTATACCAAAATGTATGAATTTTCTGTTTTTTTTTGCAATTTCCCGAAAATGTATCAGGCTGACAGGCGGGACCCGCATGTCAGCGACGCGCGATGACGTCAGCCCTGCGCATCGGCCGACGGCGGACGTGGGCGGCGGCGCAACGCCGACCGGGCTTGATCCGTGGAGGCGGGGACGCGGTGGAGGGCGACGCTGCGCGTCTAACCGGCGGCGCGGGGCGCCAAATGGTCGCCGGAGTCGCCGCCGGCGACCGTTCCCGCGGCGCCGTCTGCAGAGAAGGACGGCGGCGGAGCACGGCGGCGCACCGGCGCCTCCGGCCGTCCGAGACCCATCCCGCCGGTGGAGTTGTAGAGGAAGAAGCGGCGGAGCTTCTCGTCCCCTTGGAGCTGAGCGAGGAAGGCAGGAGCAGCGACGGCACGCGGCGGCGCCCCGGAGGTCGCGGGAGAGGGAGAAGGCCGGGGATGACTGCGGAGACACTTTTGCAGAAACGTCCTCAACTTTTTCCAAAATCACGTCTAGGTCCTTCGCGGGGGAAATTGAAAAGTGCCGGACACTGTTCACAATGAACAGTGAATCAACACACCACAGCGCGTCATTCCCTCCCGCCTTAATATATAGAGTAATGTTCCCTTCCTGATTCGTCCATCCTGCGAGAGTACGTTCAGGTACCTTCTGCATTGGCATCACGTCTTGTTGGTGCTGAAGGTTTTTCCATGTCGCACGGCATGAATTTAAGCCGGATAAGACTAGGACGTGTTCGATAACTGGGTTTTTTTCACAGTAGCAGGTTTATGATGTGGAGTGGTTTACTCAATTTTGTAACTATGTTCTGAACTCAACAAGCAAAAGAATAGACGAATAAAATTCAGAATCTTAGAGGCTTCTTCTGTGTCTTGCTGGTATTAACTGCCATGAAAAATAGCCAGAAATTACTGAAATTACGATTTTTTTACGATTTTGTGAAACACGTGTGATGGGGTATCATACCGTTTAAATCCACACCGGATCCAAAAACTGTGTGCTATAACCCACAAAAAAGGCTAGAAACGTCTGAAATCACGGATTTTTTACGATTTCGTGAAACTCATGTGACGGCGTCCCGGGCCGTTTGAATCCATCCGGACGTCACAACTGTGTGCTATAGCCCATGAAAACGGCCATAAGTGCCCGAAATCACGAGTTTTTAACGATTTCGTGAAACTCGTTGGAGTCCCCGACCGTTTGCTATAGCTCACAAAAACGGATAGAAATGTCTAAAATCACGGGTTTTTACGATTTCCTGAAACTCGTGTGACGGCGTCCCGGGACGTTTGAATCCACCGGACGCCAAAACTTGTGTGTTGTAGGCCACGAAAATGGCTAGAAATGCTCAAAATCACGATTTTTTTTACGATTTCTTGAAACAAGTGTGACGGCGTCCCATACCATTTAAATCTAACTCGGGCCCCAAAATTGTAAATTGTGTGCTATAGCCCACGGAAACGGCTAGAATCCCGAAATCACGAGTTTTTTACGGTTTCGTGAAACATGTGTGACGGCGTCCTACACCGTTTAAATCTACCCTGACCCCAAAATTGTGTACTATAGCCCACGTAAACGACTAGAAATGACCGAAATCACGAGTTTTTTACGATTTCGTGAAACTCATGTGACGGGGTCCCCGACCGTTTAAATCCACCCGGACCGCAAAACTATGCGATATAGCCCACATAAACGGCCAGAAATGTTCGAAATCACAAGTTTTTTACAATTTCACGAAACACGTATGACAGGGTCTAGGACCGTTTAAATCCACCCCGACCCACAAATTGTGTGGTATAGCCCATGAAAACGGCAAGAAATTACCGAAATCACGTTTTTTTACGATGTCGTGAAACTCGTGTGACAGGGTCCCCGACCGTTTAATCCACCTCCGACTGGAAATTGTGTGCTATATGCCATGAAAATGGCCGGAAATATCCGAAATTACGAGTTTTTACGAGTTCGTGAAACTCGTGTAACGTGGTTCCCTACCGTTTAAATCCACCCGGACCGCAAAACCTTGTGTTGTAGCCTAAAAAAGGGTATAAATGCCCGAAATTACAAGCTTTTTACGATTTCGTGAAATATGTGTGACGGGTCCTGGACCGTTTAAATCCACCACTGACCCCAAAACTATGTGTTATAGCACATGAAAACGGCCAGAAATGCCGAAATCATGAGTTTTTTACGACTTCGCGAAACTCGTGTAACGGCGTCCTAGACCGTTTAAATCCTCCCGGACCCCAAAACTGTGTGCTATAGCCCATGAAAACGGCCAAAAATTACCGAAATCATGATTTTTTTTACGGTTTCATGAAACACGTGTGACAGGGTTTCGGACCGTTTAAATCCGCCCGGACCGCAAACTGTGTGTTATAGCCCACGAAAACGGCCAGAAATGTCTGAAATCACGACTTTTTTACGATTTCATGAAACTCGTGTGGCGTGGTTCCCGACCGTTTAAATCTATCTCGGACACCAAAACTATGTGCTATAGCTCACGAAAACGGCTGGAAATGCCCGAAATCACGGGTTGGTCACGATTTCGTGAAACTCGTGTGACGGTGTACTGAAACGTTTAAATCTATCTTAGACAACAAAATTGTGTGCTATAGCTCACAAAAATGGCTAGAAATGCCCGAAATCACGATCTTTTTACGATTTTGTGAAACTCGTGTGACGGGGTTTTGGACCGTTTAAATCCACCCAGACCCAAAAACTGTGTGCTATTGCCCACGAAAACGGCCAGAAATGCCCGAAATCATGAAATTTTTTACGATTTCGTGAAACCGCGTGATGGCGTCTCAGACCGTTTAAGTCCACCCGGACTACAAAATGTGTGCTATAGCCCATGAAAATGGGCAGAAATTGCGGAAATCACGATTTTTTTACGATTTCGTGAAACACGTGTATCGGGGTCCCGACCGTTTAAATCCACCCGGACCGCAAAACTGTGTGTTATAGCCTACCAAAACGGTCAGAATTGCACGAAATCATGAGTTTTTTACGATTTCATGAAACTCTGTGGCATGGTTCCGTACCGTTTAAATCTATCTCGGACATCAACATTGTGTGCTATAGCTCACGAAAACGGCTACAAATGCTCGAAATCACGAGTTTTTACGATTTCGTGAAACTCGTGTGACGGGGTCCCCAGCCGTTTAAATCCACACCAGATTTAAAAATTGTGTGCTATAGCCCACGAAAACGGCAAAAAATGCCCAAAATCACGAGTTTTTTATGATTTCGTGAAACTCGTGTGACGGGGTCACAGACCGTTTTGAAGGGGTTACGGTGCAGAAAACAATAATTTTCTAACGAGCGAAACCCTAACTAGACAGGATCTATCTATCTAGTACATGCGATAACGGTGGCGGAACGGGTTACATTACCTCCATGTAGACCGATAGCGGGGATTACGCTCCCGCACAAGCGTTGACGATGAAGTCGTACGTAGCCGACCTCGAGGTCGCGGAGAACTTGCCGCAAAGTCGGAGTCGATGACGCCGGGGTGTCGACGATGATCTGCGTCGACGGGTGTCGGGCGGAAGAAGGCAGAGCGCCAGCACCGGGGCTGGCGCGCCGGCAGCAGAGGGGGGAGGCGCGGCGGCTGCAGGGGGCGAGACGACGTCGCCCAAGCTCCTCAATAGAGTAGCCTCCGAGCACTCGCAAACATACGGAGCCTAGCGACAACTCCCGGTCATTCAGATCCAGCTGAAATCACAGGAGTAGATCTTATCTGGAATCCCGCAGAGCAACGACGCTCTGCGGTATGGCTTAGGTGGAGAGAGACCCCCTTCCTCAGCTCGGCGCGGCTCCGACTTGGGAACCACGAGATCGAGAGAGAAATTGGGAATTAACTGAATTTCCTATGAATTAAATCAATTAATATGCCTTGCTATATAAAGGGGGAAGGGGGTGTGCAAACCCCTTGGCTCCCCCATGTGGGACTAAAGGTTGGGGGGGTTGGTGCGCCCCACCATGGGCCGGCCGAACCCCCATGGGGCCCACCCCCCCTTGTGGGGTGCGGCTCCCCCCTCTTGGGACCTCTTAGGGCCCATTTAGGTGGGAGCCCCATTTTTCCTTTATTTAATTAATATTAAATTAATATAAAAATCCCATTAATTCATAATTAATATATTTATATATAATTCAATATCCCATGACTGCGAAACTATTTCGGAACCACCCGAACAACTTTCGGACATTATCGGAACCATTCCATAGCTCCCCGGAACTCCTTCCGGACCACCGGAACTCTTTCCGGATCAATTTTCTCTCTCCAATAAAAACCTATAAAATTCCAAAACCTATCTCCTAGCGTCGCTAAGACCTTAAGTTTGTTACGCTACGGTTCGGGAACACTCCAGACATGGTCGAGACACTCCGCTCACCAATGATCGTCAGGGATACCTGGAAATATATGACGACCCCTGTGCATTCCATGAATATCGTCGTTGAACCATAAGTATGATATTCATTCCCTTTGTCTCTGCGATACTACCTTGTCCGAGATATGATCGTAGACACACCGATGCCTTTGCTGTATCTCGTTACCGACGAAGGTTATTAACTCGTCTGCGATATTACATCTCCATGACCTAGTCACAAGCTGCGCAGCTATATAGATGCAATATCACCGAGTGGGCCCAGAGTATCTTTCTATTACAAGAATGAACAAATCCCGCTCTTGATCCTTACGTCTCGATGCTCTTTCGGAATACCCAAGATGGACACCGTTATTGTCATGCTATATAAGACACAACGTTTGATGCTCTCAAAGCACTCCTACGAAGCAACAATAAGTACGGTCTCACGGTCTAAGGAATAAGCTATCATACTCTTATCTATTGCAAATGACAAACATCGTAATACGATCTTATTGCAATACTTTGCGTATGTCCACCACCTTATTCAACTAACAAGATGACCCCATTGTCAACCGACGTCATTGTCCTTGATCGGGAATCTCGATCAACTGTTGCCCAATGGACTAGCTCATATAGAGGCTTGCTAGGGACCTGGTTGTCTATGTATCACACGTGTATTAATAATTCCGATTAATACAGTTATAGCATAATACACAAACCTATTATAAACTTATGAGATAATGCAATAAATACTACTTATTTATTTGCCTCTAGGGCATATCTCCTTCAGTCTCCCACTTGCACTAGAGTACAAATAAACTAGCTGCATTTTACTTTATCAGAATCCCTTATCAAATAAGAATCATTTGATAATGCTTGCTCGTGGAAAAGTGTTACTGCACAATCCATGATTGTACATGCTTTTGCGATTCACTGGTATCAACTTGTTTGATATCACCATGTTGTCTAACAACATATATGCAAATACCGTAACTGAGTGAGACTTCTGCTTCCCAGCGCTTACTCTGATTATACTAACCAGATAACTGCCCTGAAAAACACACTCAGCCATGCAGAGTCCCATGTAACAATTACAAACTCGCGATATCTACATACTTTCACACCAATGTAGAAAACTTGACATTCAAATGTCAATCCCTTCAACTAACGTACTTCTACTTCCAGTAAATTCCAAATTTACTTTCATAACTGTTCTTTACTCCAAGAACATCGGTTATATTTTATCGAGCAGATAATATGGTTTCTGTATGATGTCTAATATATACATAATAGACCCACATGTCATACAACCATTACCTTCATGCATCATTACTCTTAATGACCAATTGGATTCCAAAGGACCATCCTTTTGATTCTATTCTGACTCCTCAGATATAATCCAACACAACTCGACTAACTATTAAAATTCCCGTTCTATTTCAAAATAGACACTGACTTTCAAATAGTTTCACAACTTCATCCTATTCTATTGGTACAGTTTCATAATGTGTTAACTACACAAAATGAATTCGACTCCCACTCAAATTATGTCTCCACATATTTGATAACACGAGCTCCCACTCAAAAACATGTTATCCACATATTTGAGTTCCCAAGCTCCCACTCAAAAATATGGTCTTCACATATTTCTCCTGAGTGAACTAACTATGACTCCCACTTAAATCGACATCTTGGTTAAACCAAAATCATTGATCTACTATCAATTTGAATTTCATACAAACTACAGTATTACATTAATACAAATCTCTCAGACTTCAAGCATGTCTACATAAATGTAGTCAACAGATTTGATCTTGTCCAAGACACATTTCTCAACAAGACATGCTACCGCGTCTTTCTTATAGTCACATTTCTCATATAACACCTTATATGACGATTAAACAATCTTATTCCTCTAATAAGAATTGCAGCAACAATTACTCTCTTAATCCTTTCAAATGCAACTTTGGATTTCCAAGCTGAAAAGCCTTTGTTCGTATTCCGATATTTTCTCAACTTTCTTTGTATTCATAAAGTGCACCTTGATCTGTCAACAAGATCTGAAATACTTAATACAGTGCTGTGACCTGACAGCAATATTAAATATAACAACACTTTATTTAGAAGTTTCTTTTATGAAAATATTATGATCTTTATGAAGAGGATTGCAAGCAGAAAACAATTTTCTAGTCTCCCTCACTCTTAATCACTAAACTTTCAGTAGCAGACATATACTCTTTGGAACATCTTCCAACATAAGTCTGACACTTTATTCCAAACTTCTAATTTCAATCCATAAACCATAATTCGAAAAGTCATCTTTTCTCGGAATTACATAGACAACAAACTGAACTTTGTTTCTATTTGGTTTTGGAATACACTCTCATCCAATGCGAGCAGTCTACAAAGAACTACTCATGTATATTCCGAATTATCGCATAATCATATACATGTCGACACTACTGTCGATCCTACGAATTCTCGTTGAGAAATATATCTATTTTCTAAAGTGGACATCGACTATAATGTTTCGAACGTATTAGGAGATTCTAAGACTGATTCTGACAGGCCACACTTTATTTAAAATAGAGCATGATTATAATTCCCCACATATCACTATATATGACATTATAATTTTGTGAAGCAAATTTCCACAAGTCTCTTGTGTTAAAAACATGATTCAAAAATACTGTCCTTTGATCGAATTCTGTAAATACAATGTTCACTAATCCTTTTCCTGAATACCCCCATTTGATCTATTATCAAATTAATCTCAGACTCCACAATTCATCGGGCAAATACTCCTATTTGCCAAAGTCATGGAGGAATTCGGATCATGCAATAACACCATTGATTAATCATTAAAAATGACCCTCAATCAATTTCCTCTAGTATTGTAACTTCAATACTGCATTTCAAACTTAATCAATTTTGGCACTCGAAATACTTAAATGGACCAAAAAATATCCATTACTTCTTTCATTGCCTCTATGACTAAATTCGATGGTGTTTGTTCTTTGGACACATAATTTTATCATTCCCGCTATTATAAATGTATATCATACGCATAATGTAATTGAGATGTGATGAAAATTACTCATAACATGAAACAACTGCTTCGTTCCATAACATAAAACAACTGATGTGTTCTATATGAATAATTATGTCTTGTAACATTCAAGACACCAAACTAGACCACATTCTCACTATTACAAAATGTCTTATCAAAAACTATTGATGATAACTAATATGATATCTCGAGGGCGTGAGCACTACTGGCCATTGACTTGCCATCACTTGTGCACTGTCACGTCACCCTTCGCCACATACTTGTGATAATCAGGGACTGTTTCACAAACAGAACAATTATCAAACACTTTTCATCAAGTATGAGAAGAATACATTTATATCTTCGTATATCAAATATATCCATAGCGTCGAAGAACTCTTCTTCGATGAATCAACTTTTAGAGATTTGAACTTGTTCACGAACGTGAAGAAGGTCACCGTGTCTCTATAGCATATTCACGCACATGCTATTCACAGCTAGGAGGTAAAGCGCAATCTCTATTGCTCTGGAGTTCGCTATCTAGAAATCGTAGATATTCGTAAGCCTGAAGTAGATGTCACACAACTTCTTCAACTGAGTCTCCAGACAGGTATGCTCCCCATGTGAATGGTCCGGAACTTTCTAAGCTGTCTGAACTGCTCAAGACTCAATTCATCTTTAAAGTGACCTCTGATCGCATCAATCACGACATATGGCTCCATGTGTTGAAACAACTTTCAACTCAGGTGCTAGGCATACGCTCATGACGATCGTCACTTCCATGAAGATGTCATGATGCTTACGGAACTCATCATCTTGCTCCTTGCTATCAGAATCATCTGGTCTAACTCCTAACTAATATTCTAGCACATATAGGATGTTTGTTGTGTTTGGAGAATGTTTCTAAAACCAATGCACCAGCTGATGAAGTTGGACCCGTCGGCTTCCAAGGTAGAATCCGAGCTCTTGAAGAAGTAACCGAAGCGTAGTTCCGTAGTCTCCAGATGTGATCGCAAAAGAGGTAAGATAAGTTTATAATATATAGGTGAGTTTTAGTTCTATAATCTCATTATCAAAAACACACCACACCAAGATTATTATCCCTAAAAATAATAATGGCGATAACACGACCCTCATCCACCACACTACCCCCGATCATCACGACCGGCAGCATAGCTTCAAAGGTGGACATAAAATGTCGATCATAACAACTCTATGACGCGTGCTCGATCTTTCGATCTTCCCGTATTCCGAGGCCATACCTCTGAGTATGCTAGGCTCGCCAATCAAATCTCGAAGACCCTGCGCGTGCAACATGGCTTACACCCACTGTATGCGAACGACGAGATGTGTGACACCCGATCATCACGGCCTGCCTCATAACGTAGAACTTTCTTGGTGGTGCGCAACGAGGGAGAACACAATTTTGGTATTTGTTAGGGATCATCCTATTTATGATGCTACCGTTGTATATCTAGCATATAAGCAATCAATAGGATGCACACACAACAACACACAATAATGATGCAATGAAGTGCGATGTGACATGATCGATGCGCCTGGACCTTCATGGCGCCATGTGCCTGGC
Source organism: Poa annua (assembly GCA_026929855.1). Classification (NCBI taxonomy): domain Eukaryota; kingdom Viridiplantae; phylum Streptophyta; class Magnoliopsida; order Poales; family Poaceae; genus Poa; species Poa annua. The sequence continues at coordinate 1,730,948 of CM049430.1, forward strand.
CCCCGGCGCCTCGGCATGGCTCCGAGTCTACAGAGCCCTCCATTGCCTCCGACAGTACGAGTAATATCAAAACTTACTGTAACCATGTCACATAAAATAACGCCTCTGCAAAACAAAGTTAGACGCCTCTAGCTTTATTTAGTTTTGCAAGTTTTACGTGGCATATAGGCTTATTCGTAAGAGAATCGCTTCCCTACCTACGAACTTTGTACCACAACGTCGATCGTATAATTGCATGTTTAAGCATCCCTTTCGGGCCCTCCATTGAAAATGCTTTGCCGACTAGAGAGAGAGAAACAGACACCCGCCAGCCACAGATACGGTGCAAGCCGTATGTCAGTAGTGGAACCAGTCTCGCGTAAGCGTACGCGTAAAGTCGGTCCGGGCCGCTTCATCAACTCAATACCGAAGGCATCGCAAGTGCACGCTAGAGGGTAGCAAATATAAGAAAGACGCCCTCATTCAACATGAGTTCTAACCGTACCAGCAGTACTACGCATAGATCGGCTCTGATACCACTGAAGGGGTTACGGTGCAGAAAACAATAATTTTCTAACGAGCGAAACCCTAACTAGCCAGGATCTATCTATCTAGTACATGCGATAACGGTGGCGGAACGGGTTACATTACCTCCATGTAGACCGATAGCGGGGGTTACGCTCCCGCACAAGCATTGACGATGAAGTCGTACGTAGCCGACCTCGAGGTCGCAGAGAACTTGCCGCGATGTCGGAGTCGATGACGCCGGGGTGTCGACGATGATCTGCGTCGACGGGCGTCGGGCGGAAGAAGGCAGAGCGCCAGCACCGGGGCTGGCGCGCCGGCAGCAGAGGGGGGAGGCGCGGCGGCTGCAGGGGGCGAGACGACGTCGCCCAAGCTTCTCAATAGAGTAGCCTCCGAGCACTCGCAAACATACGGAGCCTAGCGACAACTCCCGGTCATTCAGATCCAGCTGAAATCACAGGAGTAGATCTTATCTGGAATCCCGCAGAGCAACGGCGCTCTGCGGTATGGCTTAGGTGGAGAGAGACCCCCTTCCTCAGCTCGACGCGGCTCCGACTTGGGAACCACGAGATCGAGAGAGAAATTGGGAATTAACTGAATTTCCTATGAATTAAATCAATTAATATGCCTTGCTATATAAAGGGGGAAGGGGGTGTGCAAACCCCTTGGCTCCCCGATGTGGGACTAAAGGTTGGGGGGTTGGTGCGCCCCACCATGGGCCGGCCGAACCCCCATGGGGCCCACCCCCCCTTGTGGGGTGCGGCTCCCCCCTCTTGGGCCCTCTTAGGGCCCATTTAGGTGGGAGCCCCCTTTTCCTTTATTTAATTAATATTAAATTAATATAAAAATCCCATTAATTCATAATTAATATATTTATATATAATTCAATATCCCATGACTCCGAAACTATTTCGGAACCACCCGAACAACTTTCGGACATTATCGGAACCATTCCATAGCTCCCCGGAACTCCTTCCGGACCACCGGAACTCTTTCCGGATCAATTTTCTCTCTCCAATAAAAACCTATAAAATTCTAGAACCTATCTCCTAGCGTCGCTAAGACCTTAAGTTTGTTACGCTACGGTTCGGGAACACTCCAGACATGGTCGAGACACTCCGCTCACCAATGATCGTCAGGGATACCTGGAAATATATGACGACCCCTGTGCATTCCACGAATATCGTCGTTGAACCATAAGTATGATATTCATTCCCTTTGTCTCTGCGATACTACCTTGTCCGAGATATGATCGTAGACACACCGATGCCTTTGCTGTATCTTGTTACCGACGAAGGTTATTAACTCGTCTGCGATATTACATCTCCATGACCTAGTCACAAGCTGCGCAGCTATATAGATGCAATATCACCGAGTGGGCCCAGAGTATCTTTCCATTACAAGAATGAACAAATCCCGCTCTTGATCCTTACGTCTCGATGCTCTTTCGGAATACCCAAGATGGACACCGTTATTGTCATGCTATATAAGACACAACGTTTGATGCTCTCAAAGCACTCCTACGAAGCAACAATAAGTACGGTCTCACGGTCTAAGGAATAAGCTATCATACTCTTATCTATTGCAAATGACAAACATCGTAATACGATCTTATTGCAATACTTTGCGTATGTCCACCACCTTATTCAACTAACAAGATGACCCCATTGTCAACCGACGTCATTGTCCTTGATCGGGAATCTCGATCAACTGTTGCCCAATGGACTAGCTCATATAGAGGCTTGCTAGGGACCTGGTTGTCTATGTATCACACGTGTATTAATAATTCCGATTAATACAGTTATAGCATAATACACAAACCTATTATAAACTTATGAGATAATGCAATAAATACTACTTATTTATTTGCCTCTAGGGCATATCTCCTTCACGTTTAAATCCACCCGGGCACCAAAACTGTGTGCTATAGCTCACGAAAATGGGCAGAAATGCCCGAAATCACGAGTTTTTTATGATTTTGTGGAAGAAGTGTGACGGCGTCCCATACCATTTAAATCTACCCCGGACACTAAAATTATGTGATATAGCCCACGAAAACGGACACAAATGCCCGAAATGGTGAGTTTTTTTACGATTTCGTGAAACTCGTGTGACGAGGTCCCCGACCTTTAAATCCACACCGGACCGCAAAACTGTGCGCTATAACCCATGAAAACAGCCATAAATGCCCGAAATCAGAAGTTTTTTTACGATTTAATGAAACACGTGTGACGGGGTCTAGAACCATTTAAATCCACCCCGGCCCCAAAATTGTGTGCTATAGCCCATGAAAACGGCTAGAAATTGCCGAAATCACGATTTTTTACGATGTCATGAAACTCGTGTGGAGGGGTCCCCGACCGTTTAAATCCACCCCTGACTGAAAAATTGTATGCTATAGCCCACGAAAACGGCCAGAAATGCCCGAAATCATGAGTTTTTTTACGATTTCGTGAAACAAGTGCGACGGCGTCCCATACCGTTTAAATATACCCCGGACCCCAAAATTGTGTGCTATAGCCCATGAAAATGGATAGAAATGTCCATACCGTTTAAATATACCACGGACCCCAAAATTGTGTGCTATAGCCCGTGAAAACGGCTAGAAATGCCCGAAATCACGAGTTTTTTTACGATTTCTGGAACTCATGTGACAGCGTCCCTGACCGTTTAAATACACCCTGGACATCAAAACTGTATGCTATAGCCTACAAAAACGTCTAGAAATTGCCGAAATCACGATTTTTTTACGATTTCATGAAACACGTCTGATAGGGTCCCGGGCCATTTAAATTCCACCCCGGACCGCAAAACTATGTGTTATAGGTCATGAAAACGGCCATAATAGCTTGAAATGCCCAAAATCATGGGTTTTTTATGATTTTGTGAAATTCGTGTGACGTCGTACCGAACTGTTTAAATCCACCCGGACCCCAAAAATGTATGCTATAGCTCACGTAAATTGCTATCAATGTCCGAAATCACGAGTTTTTTTACGATTTCCTGAAACTCGTGTGACGGGGTCCCGGACTGTTTAAATCCACCCGGACCCCAAAATTGAGTGCTATAGCCCATCAAAACGGCCAGAAATTGCCGAAATCACGATTTTATACGATTTCGTGAAACACGTCTGATAGGGTCCCGGGCCATTTAAATCCACCCCGGACCGCAAAACTATGTGTTCTAGCCCACGAAAACGGCCATAATTGCCAGAAATTACGATTTTTTTTACGATTTCATGAAACTCGTGTGGCGTGGTTCCCGACAGTTAAACCTATCTCGAATACTAAAATGTGTGCTACAACTCACGGAAATGACTAGAAATGCCCGAAATCACGGTTTTTTTTTATAATTTCGTGAAACTCGTGTGACGGCGTACCGAACAGTTTAAATCCACCGAGACCACATAATTGTGTGCTATAGCTCACGTAAACTACCAGTAATTCCCGAAATCATGAGTTTTTTTTACGATTTTCGTGAAACTCATATGGCGTGGTCCCAAACCGTTTAAACCCACCCGGATACCAAAACTGTGTGCTATAGCCCACGAAAACGGCCAAAAATGCCCGAAATCACGATTTCTTTAACGATTTCATGAAACTCGTGTGGCGTGGTCCTAGACCGTTTAAATCCACCCGGACCCCAAAACTGTGTGCTATAGCCCATGAAAACGGCCAGAAATTACCGAAATCACGATTTATTACGATATCGTGAAACATGTGTGACAGGGTCCCGGACCGTTTAAATCCACCCCGGACCGCAAAACTATGTGTTATTGTCCACAAAAACGGCCAGAATAGTTCGAAATCACGATTTCTTTAACGATTTCATGAAACTCGTGTGGCGTTTAAATCCACCCGGATCCCAAAATTATGTGCTATAGCCCACGAAAACGGCCAGAAATGCCCGAAATCACGATTTTTTTACGATATCGTGAAACATGTGTGACAGAGTCCCGGACCGTTTAAATCTATCTCGGACACCCAAATTTTATGCAACAGCTCACGAAAACGGCTAGAAATACCCGAAATCATATTTTTTACGATTTCATGAAACTCGTGTGGCGTGGTTCCTGACCGTTTAAATCTATCTCGGACACAAAAACTGTATGCAATAGCTCACGAAATCGGCTTGAAATGTCCAAAATCACGGCTTTTTTACGATTTCGTGAAACTCGTGTGACGGCGTCCTGGGCCATTTGAATCCACCCGAACGCCAAAACTGTGTGCTATAGCTCACGTAAACTGCCAGCAATGCCCGAAATCACGAGTTTCGTTACGATTCCGTGAAACTCGTGTGACCCCCAAAATTGTGTGCTATAGCCCATGAAAACGGTCAGAAATTGCCGAAATCACGAGTTTTTATACGATTTCGTGAAACTCGTGTGACGGGGTCCCGAACTGTTTAAATCCACCTGGACCCCAAAACTTTGTGCTATATCCCACGAAAACGGCCAAAAATGCTGGAAATCAAGAGTTTTTTTACGATTTTGTGAAACTCGCGTGACGCTGTCCCAGACCATTTGAATCCACCTGGACCCCAAAATTGTGTGCTATAGCCCATGAAAACGGCAAAAAATTACCGAAATCACGATTTTTTTATGATATCGTGAAACACGTGTGACGGGGTCCCGGACCGATTAGATCCACCCAGACCCCAAAACTGTGTGCTATAGCCCACGAAAACAGGCAAAAATGACCGAAATGACGATTTTTTTTACGATTTCGAGAAACTCGTGTGACGGCGTCCCGGATCGTTTAAATCCACCCGGACCCCAAAACTGTGTGCCATAGCCCACGAAAACGGCCAGAAATGCCCGAAATCGCGATTTTTTTACGATATCATGAAACATGTGTGACAGGGTCCCAGACCGTTTAAATCCACCCGGACCGCAAAACTATTTGTTATAGCCCACGAAAACGGTTAGAATAGTCTGAAATCACGATTTCTTTAACGATTTCATGAAACTCGTGTGGCGTGGTCCCAGACCGTTTAAATCCACCCGGACCCCAAAACTGTGTGCTATAACCCATGAAAACGGCCAGAAATTACCGAAATCACAATTTTTTTTATGATATCATGAAACACGTGTGACGGTGTCCTGGACCGTTTAGATCCACCCAGACCCCAAAACCGTGTGCTATAGCCCACGAAAACAGGCAAAAATGATCGAAATCACGATTTTTTTTACGATTTCGTTAAACTCGTGTGACAGCGTCCCGGATCGTTTAAATCCACCCGGACCCCAAAACTGTGTGCTATAGCCTACGACAATGGCCAGAAATGCCCGAAATCACGATTTTATTACGATTTCATGAAATTTTTGTCTACCCTGACCCCCAAAATTGTGTGCTATAACCCATGAAAACGGTCAGAAATTACCGAAATCACGAGTTTTTATACAATTTCGTAAAACTCGTGTGACGGGTCCCAAACTGTTTAAATCCACCCGGACCACAAAACTTTGTGATATAGCCCATGAAAACGGCCAGAAATTAGCGAAATCACGATTTTTTTTACGATTTCGTGAAACACGTGTGACACGGTCCCGGACCGTTTAAATCCACCCGGACCGCAAAAATGTGTGTTATAGCCCACGAAAACGGCCAGAATAGCCCGAAATCACGATTTCTTTGACGATTTCATGAAACTCGTGTGGCGTGGTCCCAGACCGTTTAAGTCCACCCGGACCCCAAAATTCTGTGCTATAGCCCACGAAAACGGCCAGAAATGCCCGAAATCACGATTTCTTTAACGATTTCATGAAACTCGTTTGGCGTGGTCCCAGACCGTTTAAACCCACCCGGATCCCAAAACTGTGTGCTATAGCACACGAAAACGGCCAGAAATGCCCGAAATCACGATTTCTTTAACGATTTTATGAAACTCGTGTGGCGTGGTCCCAGACCGTTTAAATCCACCCGGACCCCAAAACTGTGTGCTATAGTCCATGAAAACGGTCAGAAATAGCCAAAATCATGATTTTTTTGATTTCGTGAAACATGTGTGACAGGGTCCCGAACCGTTTAAATCCACCCCGGAGCGCAAAATTGAGTGTTATAGCCCACGAAAACGGCACAAAATGCCCGAAATCATGATTCTTTTACGTTTTCATGAAACTCGTGTGGCGTGGTTCCCGACCGTTTAAATATTTCTCGGACACCAAAACTGTATGCAATAGCTCACGAAAATGGCTAAAAATGTCCGAATCACGGGGTTTTTATGATTTCATGAAACTCGTGTGGCGTGGTTCCCGACCGTTTAAATCTACCTCAGACACCAAAATTGTATGCAATAGCTCACCAAAACGGCCAGAAATGCCCGAAATTATATTTTTCCGATTTCATGAAACTCGTGTGGCGTGGTTCTCGACCGTTTAAATCTATCTCGGACACCAAAATTGTATGCAATAGCTCACGAAATCGGCTAGAAATGTCCAAAATCACGAGTTTTTTACGATTTCGTGAAATTCGTGTGACGGTGTCCCGGGCCATTTGAATCCACCCGGATGCCAAAACTCTGTGCTATAGCTCACGTAAACTGCCAGCAATGCCCGAAATCACGAGTTTTTTTACGATTTCGTGAAACACGTGTGACGGGGTACCGAACCGTTTAAATCCACCCCGGACCGCAAAATTGTGTGTTATAGCCCACGAAAACGGCCAGAAATGCCCGAAATCACGAGTGAAACTCGCGTGACGGCGTCCCAGATCGTTTAAATCGACCCTGGACCGCAAAATTGTGTGTTATAGCCCACGAAAATGGCCAGAATAGCCCGAAATCACGATTTTTTAAGATTTCATGACACTCGTGTGGCATGGGTCCCGGCCTTTTAAATCTATCTCGAATACCAAAACGGTGTGCTACAGCTCACGGAAATGGCTAGAAATGCCCAAAATCACGGGTTTTTTAAGATTTCGTGAAACTCGTGTGACGGCGTACCGAACCGTTTAAATCCATTCGGACCCCATAATTGTGTGCTATAGCTCACGTAAACTGCCAGTAATGGCCGAAATCACGAGTTTTTTTACGATTTCGTGAAACTCGTATGACGGGGTCCCGAACCGTTTAAATCCAGCCGGACCCCAAAACTGTGTGCTATAACCCACGACAACGGCTAGAAATGCCCGAAATCATGATTTTTTTTACGATTTAGAGAAACTCATGCGATTGCGTCCCAAACCGTTTAAATCCACCCGGACTCCCAAAATTGTGTGCTATAGCACATGAAAACGGTCAGAAATTGCCGAAATCACAAGTTTGTTTACGATTTCGTGAAACTCGTGTGACGGGGTCCCGAACTGTTTAAATCCACCCGGACCCCAAAACTGTGTGCTATAGTCCACGAAAACGGTCAGAATTGCCTGAAATCAAAAGTTTTTTTACGATTTCGTAAAACTCGCGTGAAGGCGTCCCAGTCCGTTTAAATCCACCGGGACCGCAAAACAGTGTTCTATAGCCTATGAAAACGGCCAGAAATTACCGAAATCATTATTTTTTTACAATTTCGTCAAACACGTGTGACAGGGTCCCGGACCGTTTAAATCCACCCCGACCGCAAAACTATGTGTTATAGCCCACGAAAACGGCAAGAATAGCCCGGGATCACATTTTATACGATTTCATGACACTCGTGTGGCGTGGTTCCCGGCCGTTTAAATCTATCTCAAATACCAAAGTTGTGTGCTACAGCTCACGGAAATGGCTAGAAATGCCCGAACACGGGTTTTTTACGATTTCGTGAAACTCGTGTGACGGCGTACCGAACCGTTTAAATCCATCCGGACCCCATAATTGTGTGATATAGCCCACGAAAACGGCCAGAAATGCCCGAAATCACGAGTTTTTTTTACGATTTAGTGAAACTCGTGTGACGGCGTCCTAGACCATTTAAATCCACCCGGTCCCCAAACTGTGTGCTATAGCCCACGAAAACGTCCAGAAATTGCGGAAATCACAAAAGAATTGATATTGTGAAACACGTGTGACGGGGTCCCGGACCGTTTCAATCCACCCAGACCCAAAAACTGTGTGCTATAGCCCACGAAAACGGCCAGAAATGCACGAAAAATCACGATTTTTTTTACGATTTCGTGAAACTTGTGTGACGGCGTCCCAGACCGTTTAAATCCACCCGGACCCCAAAAGTGTGTGCTATAGCCCATGAAAACGGCCAGAAATTGCCGAACTCACGAGTTTTTTACGATTTCGTGAAACACGTGTGACGGGGTCCCGGACCGTTTAAATCCACCCATCCCATTAAACTGTGTGCTATATTCCACGAAAACGGCCAGAGATGCCCGAAATAACGTGTGGCGTGGTTCCCGGCCGTTTAAATCTATCTCGAATACCAAAACGGTGTGCTATAGCTCACGAAAATGGCTAGAAATGCCCGGAATCAAGGGTTTTTTACGATTTCGTGAAACTCGTGTGACGGTGTACCGAACCGTTTAAATCCATCCGGACCCTATAACTGTATGCTATAGCTCACGTAAACTGCCCGTAATGGCCGAAATCACGAGTTTTTTTACGATTTCATTAAACTCGTGTGACGGGGTCCCGGACCGTTTAAATCCAGCAGGACCCCAAAACTGTGTGCTATAGCCCAAGACAACGGCGAGAAATGACCGAAATCACGATTTTTTTACGATTTTGTAAAACTTATGTGACGGCGTCCAAAACCGTTTAAATCCACCCGGACCCCCAAAATTGTGTGCTATAGCCCATGAAAACGGTCAGAAATTTCCGAAATCACGAGTTTTTTTTACGATTTAGTGAAACTTGTGTGACGGCGTTCCAAACCGTTTAAACCCACCCAGACCCCCAAAATTGTGTGCAATAGCCCATGAAAACGGTCAGAAATTGCCGAAATCATGAGTTTATTTACGATTTCGTGAAACTCGTGTGACGGGTCCCGAACTATTTGTCGTCGTGGCGAACAGACAGATGCCTACGGGTAGGCTAATTTGTGGGGCCGATGGACGCTAGGGGATCTCGGGGAGGGATTGCGCGATGAACTCGCGCGCAGGTAAACACAACCGACACAGGGACACAAGGATTTACCCTGCTTCGGGGCTCTCGTGAGGAGATAAAACCCCTACTGCATCATCTAGCCTACTCGGTATATTTCCTCTCTTACTATCCGAGCTACAACACGCTCCATGAGCTGCTACAGTTGCCTCCATGAGGTCTTGAGAGCAAATGAGAAGGGGGGAAATGAAGTGGTGGGGGGCTTGGTTCTCCCTCCCCCTCCCCCTGGTGCCCTTTATATAGGAGGGCCCAGGGGACAAGCAGGGGACAAGGGGACAAGAATCACTATTCACGGTACACTGTAGATGATTTGACTAATGGGGTCTTGTCGGTACTGTTCACCGCGTCACGCGCAGTGTACTGTTGTCACATCCCGACACTGTTCACGACGCCACTCATTGTACTCTTGTCCCATCACCAACACTGTAGCCGTAGCAAGCCACGTTCTCACACCCTTATCTTCTAGCCTCTGTCTCCTGCAAGTTTCGTCCCATCCGAACTGCTCATCTCGGACCCGCCGTGGAGGTCAACTCGGCTCGGCCTAGCTGAGGCCATCCTAGTTCTCCCGAGGTCAGGGGCATGCCGGGGGCGAGCTCGGGTAACGCCGGGGTTGGGGAAGCCGTGGCTGGGCGCTGTGATATGCCGGCGAGGTCGAGCCGAGCCGAGGTCGTGGTGGAGGAGTCGGGGACGCTCCCGAGGTCGATGGAGGCCGGGGTCGAGGAAGATGCCGGGACGCACCATGCCGGGGAGGAACTCGTGCGGGTCGGGTTGAAGACTCCGGGGTGCAGTGACCTGGAGGCGATGCCGGGGGCGGCGATGTCGAGGTAGGAGGGCGGCACGGATTAGGGGGAAGCCGGGTCCGCGGGCGAGTCGAGGTTGGGGACGATGCCAGGAGCGCCGGACTCGAACGAGGCGAGGCGAGGAGGGGGGAAGCCGGTGGTGCCGGCGCCGGAGGAGAGATGGAGGCGGCCGAGGGCGTCGACGCCGGGCGCGGGATGTCGGAGGCGGAGCTTGGGCGCTCGAGGCGAGGCTGATGCCGGAGCTGCTCGGGGTCGAGGCGGGGGAGGCCGGGCGCACTGCGGCGAAGTCGGAGGCCCCCGTGTCGAGGACGATGCCGGGAGATCCAAGGAGGCACGGGCGCGGCAGCTCCGAGGTCGATGGCGGGATCCAGCGAGACGCTGTTGGAGCCGAGGCGCGGGCGAGGTCGGGGACGAGGAAGTGACGGTCGTGGGTCGAGGCAGTTGTCGCTTCGGGGGTTGACCGTGTTGAGCCTGTCGGTTGATCCGAGTAGGATATGGGCTAGTCCAACTCCCTCCCGAGACCACCAAATCCGGCCCATGACTCCCCTTTCTTCTTTCTTCTTACTCCTTCATTTAAATGTAGTTATATCTGCAATATTAAGAAACAAACCCATATTTTCAGGGTATCGGGGAATTACATCCCCGACACTAGTCCCCGAGTCTATGGGGGATTCGTTAGAATCGCGCATAGACTTAAAAACAAATAGTCATTAGGAAATCTCCATACCAAATACCATGTTTTTAGGGATCCCGGGGATTACAACCCCGACACTAGTCCCCGAGGCTGCGGGGGACTCGCAGAGTCGCGCGCAGACTTAGAAGAAATCTCAACCTCATCGTTTTCACTTTCTCCACCGAGTACCTGCAAAAATACAATCATATGCCGGTTCCGTAGCCCCTCTGGGCGTTTTACCGACATAGATGTCTTCGGCCACCGCCGGTCTGACACAAACACACAACACATGCCGGCGTTTAGCCACTCTGGGCGTATACCGACACGGACGCCTCATGTGCCGGCTTTTAGCCACTCGGGGCGTATACCGACACAGAGTCTCATGTGCCGGCGTTTAACCACTCTGGGCGTATACCGACACAGACGCCTACATACACAATGTCACACATGTATCTCGGTATGTCGGTATGTCGGCCCCTCTGGGCATATCACAGGTATTTCGGTATCTCGGCCACTATGGGCGTATCACAGGTGTTTCGGTATCTCGGCCACTATGGGCGTATCACAGGTGTTTCGGTATCTCAGGTGTTGCCTTTGACGAATTTTGATACATCGAAACAAATGACGATTTGGTAATATTGGCCGATGCCATGATACATTGGCGAACCGAAATAAACGGGGATCTGGAGATATTGTAGGATGCCATGATATATCGGCGAACCGAAATGAATAGCGATATGGAGATATTGCAGTATGCCATGATATATTGGCGAACCGAAATAAACGGGGATCTGGAAATTTTGCGTGATGCCGCGATACGTGGGCCTACTGATATCATAGATCATATGCAATATACTTTGAGAAGATAATCAACCATAAGATGGATCCAAGATAACCGATATAACCAAGACTCTCGACATGAGTATCCTCGCGGTAAAACCGATATCACCTTTCAACGTTAGTTAGGACATATATATTTTATTAAATATAGAAACTAACTCTAGCAACAAACCACACAACAGGACAGAGACTCGGTTTCCACCGAGTCCCCGGGTAAATTTTCAGATATAGCAGGAAGACAAAGGAGCCCGGCAGTCCCCGAGTCCAGTTTCGGGATGCCGGCACACAAATGATACAGCAAGAAGCAGGATACAACAAGCATATAAATAAATATAAACCGCGCTACTCCACCAACTAAGCATGCAAGGTAGAACTAGACAGTAAGCGAGTCCCCGGGTCAAGACATCTTGCTCCCGGGGAAAAAACTAACAGATGACAAAATAGGCACAACAGGGCAGTCCCCGGGTTACGATATCTCGTTCCCGGGTAAACAATTAAACTAAGCATGCATGGGCATCTCCCGAATAAATCTAAGATAACATAATTGCAAGGTACATACGACGATACTCACGGAGCACAGGAGCGGTTGGGGATGTCGGAGGCGACATAACCCGGGTAACTGGTGTGCAGTCGCCAGGGGTCAGCTGATGATGAGTGTCGGGGCAGGCGCCGACGGCTGGTGCCTGCGATGCAGGGATCCCGGTTTGGGATGTCGATGACCGGGCTCCGCGATGCGGGGACGTCGATGACCTCTACCCGCAGCGCAGGGATGTCGGAGACCTCTACCCGCAGCGCAGGGATGTCGGCGACCTCTACCCGCAGCGCAGGGATGTCGGCGACCTCTACCCGCAGCGCAGGGATGTCAGCAAACTCAACCCGCAGCGCAGGGATGTCAGCGAATTCAACCCGCCGCGCAGGGATGTCAGCGACCTCAACCCGCAGCGCAGGGACGTCAATGACCACTGCCCGCAGCACAGGGATCCCGGATTTAGGATCCCGGAATTTGGGATGCCGGCGACCGCTACCCGCGGCGCAGGATGTCAGTGACCACTGCCCGCAGCGTAGGGATCCCGGATTGAGGAACCCGGATTTTGGGATACCGGCGACCGCTACCCGCGGCGCAGGATGTCAGTGACCACTGCCCGCAACGTAGGGATCCCGGATTTAGGATCCCGGATTTGGGATACCGGCGACCGCTACCCGCGGCGCAGGATGTCAGTGACCACTGCCCGCAGCGTAGGGATCCCGGATTTAGGATCCCGGATTTGGGATACCGGCGACCGCTACCCGCGGCGCAGGATGTCAGTGACCACTGCCCGCAGCGTAGGGATCCCGGATTTAGGATCCCGGATTTGGGATACCGGCGACCGCTACCCGCGGCGCAGGATGTCAGTGACCACTGCCCGCAGCGTAGGGATCTCGGATTTGGGATACCGGCGACCGCTACCCGCGGCGCGGGATGTCAGTGACCACTGCCCGCAGCGTAGGGATCCCGGATTTAGGATCCCGGATTTGGGATACCGGCGACCGCTACCCGCGGCGCCGGATGTCAGTGACCACTACCCGCAGCGTAGGGATCCCGGATTTAGGATCCCGGATTTGGGATACCGGCGAGCGCTACCCGCGGCGCAGGATGTCAGTGACCACTGCCCGCAACGTAGGGATCCCGGATTTAGGATCCCGGACTTTGGGATACCGGCGACCGCTACCCGCGGCGCAGGATGTCAGTGACCACTGCCCGCAGCGTAGGGATCCCGGATTTAGGATCCCAGATTTGGGATACCGGCGACCGCTACCCGCGGCGCAGGATGTCAGTGACCACTGCCCGCAGCGTAGGGATCCCGGATTTAGGATCCCGGATTTGGGATACCGGCGACCGCTACCCGCGGCGCGGGATGTCAGTGACCACTGCCCGCAGCGTAGGGATCCCGGATTTAGGATCCCGGATTTGGGATACCGGCGACCGCTACCCGCGGCGCGGGATGTCAGTGACCACTGCCCGCAGCGTAGGGATCCCGGATTTAGGATCCCGGATTTGGGATACCGGCGACCGCTACCCGCGGCGCAGGATGTCAGTGACCACTACCCGCAGCGTAGGGATCCCGGATTTAGGATGTCGGGTCCCGTCCGAAATTCTTCCCGCAAGCGCCACTTGCCCCACGGTGGGCGCCAACTGTCGTCGTGGCGAACAGACAGATGCCTACGGGTAGGCTAATTTGTGGGGCCGATGGACGCTAGGGGATCTCGGGGAGGGATTGCGCGATGAACTCGCGCGCAGGTAAACACAACCGACACAGGGACACAAGGATTTACCCTGCTTCGGGGCTCTCGTGAGGAGATAAAACCCCTACTGCAGCATCTAGCCTACTCGGTATATTTCCTCTCTTACTATCCGAGCTACAACACGCTCCATGAGCTGCTACAGTTGCCTCCATGAGGTCTTGAGAGCAAATGAGAAGGGGGGAAATGAAGTGGTGGGGGGCTTGGTTCTCCCTCCCCCTCCCCCTGGTGCCCTTTATATAGGAGGGCCCAGGGGACAAGCAGGGGACAAGGGGACAAGAATCACTATTCACGGTACACTGTAGATGATTTGACTAATGGGGTCTTGTCGGTACTGTTCACTGCGTCACGCGCAGTGTACTGTTGTCACATCCCGACACTGTTCACGACGCCACTCATTGTACTCTTGTCCCATCACCAACACTGTAGCCGTAGCAAGCCACGTTCGCACACCCTTATCTTCTAGCCTCTGTCTCCTGCAAGTTTCGTCCCATCCGAACTGCTCATCTCGGACCCGCCGTGGAGGTCAACTCGGCTCGGCCTAGCTGAGGCCATCCTAGTTCTCCCGAGGTCAGGGGCATGCCGGGGGCGAGCTCGGGTAACGCCGGGGTTGGGGAAGCCGTGGCTGGGCGCTGTGATATGCCGGCGAGGTCGAGCCGAGCCGAGGTCGTGGTGGAGGAGTCGGGGACGCTCCCGAGGTCGATGGAGGCCGGGGTCGAGGAAGATGCCGGGACGCGCCATGCCGGGGAGGAACTCGTGCGGGTCGGGTTGAAGACTCCGGGGTGCAGTGACCTGGAGGCGATGCCGGGGGCGGCGATGTCGAGGTAGGAGGGCGGCGCGGATGTCGGGGAAGCCGGGTCCGCGGGCGAGTCGAGGTTGGGGACGATGCCAGGAGCGCCGGACTCGAACGAGGCGAGGCGAGGAGGGGGGAAGCCGGTGGTGCCGGTGCCGGAGGAGAGATGGAGGCGGCCGAGGTCGTCGACGCCGGGCGCGGGATGTCGGAGGCGGAGCTTGGGCGCTCGAGGCGAGGCTGATGCCGGAGCTGCTCGGGGTCGAGGCGGGGGAGGCCGGGCGCACTGCGGCGAAGTCGGAGGCCCCCGTGTCGAGGACGATGCCGGCAGATCCAAGGAGGCACGGGCGCGGCAGCTCCGAGGTCGATGGCGGGATCCGGCGAGACGCTGTTGGAGCCGAGGCGCGGGCGAGGTCGGGGACGAGGAAGTGACGGTCGTGGGTCGAGGCAGTTGTCGCTTCGGGGGTTGACCGTGTTGAGCCTGTCGGTTGATCCGAGTAGGATATGGGCCAGTCCAACTCCCTCCCGAGACCACCAAATCCGGCCCATGACTCCCCTTTCTTCTTTCTTCTTACTCCTTCATTTAAATGTAGTTATATCTGCAATATTAAGAAACAAACCCATATTTTCAGGGTATCGGGGAATTACATCCCCGACACTAGTCCCCGAGTCTATGGGGGATTCGTTAGAATCGCGCATAGACTTAAAAACAAAGTCATTAGGAAATCTCCATACCAAATACCATGTTTTTAGGGATCCCGGGGATTACAACCCCGACACTATTTAAATCCACCCGGACCCCAAAACTGTGTGCTATAGCCCACGAAAACGGTCAGAAATGCCTGAAAACAAAAGTTTTTTTACGATTTCGTAAAACTCGCGTGAAGGCGTTCCAGTCCATTTAAATCCACCCGGACCGCAAAACAGTGTGCTATAGCCTATGAAAACGGCCAGAAATTACCGAAATCACGATTTTTTTACAATTTGGTCAAACACGTGTGACAGGGTCCCGGACCGTTTAAATCTATCTCGAATACCAAAGTTGTGTTCTATAGCTCACGGAAATGGCTAGAAATGCCCGAAATCACGGGTTTTTTACGATTTCGTGAAACTCGTGTGACGGCGTCCTATACCATTTAAATCCATACGGACCCCAAACTGTTTGCTATAGCCCACGAAAACAGACAGAAATTGCCGAAATCACAAAAATAAATTGATCTCATGAAACACGTGTGACGGGGTCCTGGACCGTTTAAATCCACCCGGACCCTAAAAGTGTGTGCTATAGCCCATGAAAACAACCATAAATTACCGAAATCACGAGTTTTTTACGATTTCGTGAAACACGTGTGACAGGGTCCCGGACCGTTTAAATCCACCCAGACCCAAAAAGAGTATGCTATAGCCCACGAAAATGGTCAGAAATGCCCGAAATCAGGAGTTTTTTTACCCCAAAACTGTGTACTATAGCTCAAGGAAATAGCTAGAAATGCCCGAAATTACGGGTTTCTTTACGATTTCGTGAAACTTGTGTGACGGTTTACCGAACCGTTTAAATCCAACCGGACCCCATAACTGTGTGCTATACCTCACCTAAACTGCCAGTAATGACCGAAATCACGAGTTTTTTTACGATTTCGTGAAACTCGTGTGACGGGGTCCTGAACCGTTTAAATCCACCCGAACCCCAAAACTGTGTGGTATAGCCCACGAAAACGGCCAGAGATGTCCGAAATCACGAGTTTTGTTACGATTTCGTGAAACTCGTGTGACGGCGTCCTACACCGTTTAAATCCACCCGGACCCAAAACTCTGTGCTATAGCCTACGAAAACGGCCAGAAATTGCCGAAATCACGATTTTTTTTACGATTTCGAGAAACACGTGTGACGGGGTCCCAGACTGTTTATATCCACCCAGACCCCAAAACTGTGTGCTATAGCCCACAAAAACAGCCAGAAATGCCCGAAATCACGATTTTTTTACGATTTCGTGAAACTTGTGTGACGGCGTTCCAAACCGTTTAAATCCACTCGGACTTCAAAATTGTGTGCTATAGCCCATGAAAACGGCCAGAAATTGGCGAAATCACGAGTTTTTAACGATTTCGTGATACACGTGTGACGGGGTCCCAGACCGTTTAAATCCGCCCTGACCTCAAAACAGTGTGCTATAGCCCACGACAACGGCCAGAAATGCCCGAAATCACGATATTTTTACGATTTCGTGAAACTTGTGTGACGGCGTCCCAACCATTTTAAATCCACCCGGACCCCAACATTGTGTGCTATAGCC
Source organism: Poa annua (assembly GCA_026929855.1). NCBI lineage: Eukaryota > Viridiplantae > Streptophyta > Magnoliopsida > Poales > Poaceae > Poa > Poa annua. The sequence goes on from CM049430.1 coordinate 1,748,159, forward strand.
CATAAAAACGGTCAGAAATAGCCGAAATCACGAGTTTTTTTACGATTTCGTGAAACTCGTGTGACGGGGTCCCGAACTGTTTAAATCCACCCGGACCCCAAAACTGTGTGCTATAGCCCATGAAAACGGTCAGAAATGCACGAAATCAAATGTTTTTTTACGATTTCATGAAACTCGCGTGACGACGTCCTATACCGTTTAAATCCACCTGGATCCCAAAATTGTGTGCTATAGCCAATGAAAACGGCCATGAATTACCGAAATCACGTTTTTTTACGATTTCGTGAAACACGTGTGACAGGGTCCAGGACCGTTTAAATCCACCCCGGACCGCAAACTGTGTGTTATAGCCCACGAAAACGGTCAGAATAACCCGAAATCACAGTTTTTACGATTTCATGACACTCGTCTGGCGTGGTTCCCGGTCGTTTAAATCTCTCTCGAATACCAAAACTGTGTACTACAGCTCACGGAAATGGCTAGAAATGCCCGAAATCACAGGTTTTTTACGATTTCGTGAAACTCGTGCGACGGCGTACTGAACCGTTTAAATCCATCCGAATCCCATCACTGTGTGCTATAGCCCACGAAAATAGTCAGAGATGACCGAAATCACGAGTTTTTTTACGATTTCGTGAAACTCGTGTGACGGCGTCCCAGACCGTTTAAATCCACTCGGACCCCAAAATTGTGTGCTATAGCCCATGAAAACGGCCAGAAATTGCCGAAATCACGATTTTTTTACGATTTCGTGAAACACATGTGACAGGTCCCAGACCGTTTAAATCCACCCTGGACCGCAAAATTGTTACTTATATCGCACGAAAACGGCCAGAACAGCCTGAAATCACAATTTTTTATGATTTCATGAAACTCGTGTGGCGTGGTTCCCCGCCATTTAAATCTATCTCGAATACCAAAATTGTGTGATATAGCTCACGGAAATGGCTAGATATGCCCGAAATCACGGGCTTTTACGATTTCGTGAAACTCGTGTGACGGCATACCGAACCGTTTACATCCATCTGGACCCCATAATTGTGTGCTATAGCTCACGTAAACTGCAAGTAAGGGCCGAAATAACGAGTTTTTTTATGATTTCGTGAAACTCGTGTGACAGGGTCCCAGACCGTTTAAATCCATACGGACCCCTGTGCTATAACCCACGAAAACGGCCAGAGATGCCTGAAATGACGAGTTTTTTTACGATTTCGTGAAACTCTTGTGACGGCGTCCTAGTTTGTTTAAATCCACCCGGACCCAAAACTGTGTGCTATAGCCCACGAAAACGGCCAGAAATTGCCGAAATCACAATTTTTTACGATTTCGTGAAACACGTCTGACGGGGTCCCAGACTGTTTAAATCCACCCAGACCCCAAAACTGTGTGCTATAGCCCACGAAAACGGCCAGAAATGACCGAAATCAAGATTTTTTTAGAAATTTCAAGAAACTTGTGTGACGGCGTCCCAGAGCGTTTAAATCCACCCGGACCGCAAAATTGTGTGTTATAGCCCATGAAAACGGCCAGAAATTGCCGAAATCAAGAGTTTTTTACGATTTCGTGAAACACGTGGAACGCGGTCCGGACCGTTTAAATCCACCCAGACACCAAAATTGTATGCTATAGTAGTATAGCCCACAAAAACGGCTAGAAATGCCCGAAATCACGATTTTTTTTTACGATTTCGTGAAACTTCTATGACGGCGACGTTTAAATCACCCGGACCCCAAAATTGTGTGCTATAGCCTATGATAACTTCCAGAAATTGCCGAAATCACGTTTTTTCTAGGATTTCGTGTAACACGTGTGATGGGGTCCCGGACCATTTAAATCCACCTCGGATCGTAAAATTGTGTGTTATAGCCCATGAAAACAGCCATAAATGCCCAAAATCGTGTCTTTTTACGATTTCATAAAACTCGTGTGGCGTGGTTCCCGACCATTTAAATCTATCTTGGACACCAAAACTGTATGCAGCTCACGAAAAGCTAGAGATGCCCGAAATTATGGGTTTTTTATGATTTCGTGCAACTCGTGTGACAGCGTACCGAACCGTTTAAATCCACCCGCACCCCATAACTTTGTGCTATAGCTCACGTAAACTGTCAGTAATGGCTGAAGTCACGAGTATTTTTACCCGAAAATTGTGTGCTATAGCCCACGAAAATGGTCAGAAATGCTTAAAATCATGAGTTTTTTTACGATTTCGTGAAACTCGTGTGACGGCGTCCTAGACCGTTTAAATCCACCCGGACGCCAAAATTGTGTGCTATAGCCCACGAAAACGGCCAAAAATTGCCGAAATCACTATTTTTTTACGATTTCGTGAAACACGTGTGACGGGGTCTCGGACCGTTTAAATCCACCCAGACCCAAAAACTGTGTGCTATAGCCCACGAAAACGGCTAGAAATACCCGAAATCATGATTTTTTTACGATTTCGTGAAACTCGTGTGACGGTATCCCAGATCGTTTAAATCCAACCGGAACCCAAAATTGTGTGTAGCCCATGAAAGTGAAACACATGTGACGGGAACCCGAACCGTTTAAATCCACCCCAGACCGCAAAATTGTGTGTTATAGCCCACGAAAATGGCCAGAAATGTCCGAAATCATGATTTTTTTACGATTTCATGAAACTCGTGTGGCGTTGTTTCCGACCGTTTAAATCCATCTCGGACACCAAAACTATATGCAATAGCTCACGAAAACGGATAGAAATGCCCGAAAGCACGAATTTTTTACGATTTCATGAAACTCGTGTGACGGCGTACCGAACCGTTTAAATCCACCCGGACCCCAAAACTTTGTGCTATAGCTCACGTAAACTGCCACCAATTCCCGAAATCACTTGTTTTTTTACGATTTCGTGAAACTCGTGTGATGGGGTCCCGCACTGTTTAAATCCACCTGGACCCTAAAACTGTGTGCAATAGAACACGAAAACGGCCAGAAATGCCCGAAATCACGATATTTTTTACGATTTCAGGAAACTCACGTGACGGCGTCCCAGACCGTTTAAATCCACCCGGACCCCAAAACGGTGTGCTATATCCCATGAAAACGGCCAGAAATTGCTGCTATCACGATTTTTTTACAATTTCCTAAAACACGTGTGAAGGGGTCCCGGACCGTTCAAATCCCCCCCGCACCGCAAAACTATGTGTGATAGCCCACAAAAACGGACAAAATTGTCCGAAATCACGATTTTATTACGATTTCAGAAAACTCGTGTGGCGTGATTCCCGGCCGCTTAAATCTATCTCGAATACCAAAAATGTGTGCTATAGCTTAAGGAAATGGCTAGATATGCCCGAAATCACGGGTTTTTTACGAGTTCGTGAAACTCGCATGACGGCGTCTCAGACCATTAAAATCCACCCGGACCCCAAAACTTTGTGCTATAGCCCATTAATGGCCAGAAATTACCGAAATCACGATTTTTTTACGATTTCGTGAAACACGTGTGATAGGGTCCCGGACCGTTTAAATCCACCCCGGACCGCAAACGATGTGTTATAGCCCATGAAAACGGCCAGAATAGCCCGAAATCACGATTTCTTTAACGATTTCATGAAACTCGTGTGGCGCGGTCCCAGACCGTTTAAATCCACCCGGACCCAAAAAAGTGTGTGCTATAGCCCATGAAAACCGCCAGAAATTGACGAAATCACGAGTTTTTTACGATTTCGTGAAACACGTGTGACGGGTCCCGGACCGTTTAAATCCACCCAGATCCCAAAACGGTGTGCTATAGCCCACGAAAACGGCCATAAATGCTCAAAATCATGAGTTTTTTTACGATTTCATGAAACTCGTGTAAGAGTGTCCCAAATCGTTTAAATCCACCCGGACCCCAAAACTGTGTGCTATAGCTCACATAAACTGCCAGCAATGCCTGAAATCACGGAATTTTTCATGATTTTGTGAAACTCGTGTGACGGGGTCCCGGATCGTTTAAATCCACCCGGACCCCAATATTGTGTGTTATAGCCCACGAAAACGGATAGAAATTCCCGAAATCACGAGTTTTTCTACGATTTCGTGAAACTCGTGTGACGGCGTCCCAGACCGTTTAAATCCACCTGGACCCCAAATTGCGTGCTATAGCCCATGAAAACGGACATAAATTACCGAAATCATGATTTTTTTACGATTTCGTGAAACACGTGTGACGGGGTCCTAGACCGTTTAAATCCACCTCAGAGCGCAAAAGTGTGTGTTATAGCCCACGAAAACGGTCAGAAATATCCGAAATCACGAGTTTTTACGATTTCATGAAACTCATGTGGCGTGGTTTCTGACCGTTTAAATCTATCTCGGACACCAAAGTTGTGTGCTATAGATCAGGACAACGGCTAGAAATGCCCGAAATCACGGGTTTTTACGATTTTGTGAAACTCGTGTGACCGTGTTTGAACCGTTTAAATCCACCCGGATCCCAAAACTGTGTGCTATAGTTCACGTAAACTGTCAGCAATGCCCGAAATCACGAGTTTTTTTACGATTTCGTGAAACTCGTGTGATGGGGTCCCCGACCGTTTAAATCCACCCGGATCCCAAAATTGTGTGCTATAGCTCACATAAACTGCCAGCAATGCCTGAAATCACGATTTTTTCACGATTTCGTGAAATTCGTGTGACGGGGTCCCGGATCGTTTAAATCCATCCGAACCCCAATACTGTGTGTTATAGCCCACGAAAACGGACAGAATGCCCGGAATCACGAGTTTTTCTATGATTTCGTGAAACTCGTGTGACGGCGTCCCAGACCGTTTAAATCCACCTGGACCCCAAAATTGTGTGCTATAGCCCATGAAAACGGATAGAAATTGCCGAAATCACATTTTTTTACGATTTCGTGAAACACGTGAGACGGGGTTCTAGACCGTTTAAATCCACCCCGGAGCGCAAAAGTGTGTGTTATAGCCCACAAAAACGGTCAGAAATATCCAAAATCACGAGTTTTTACGATTTCATGAAACTCATGTGGCGTGGTTTCCGACCGTTTAAATCTATCTCGGACGCCAAAGATGTGTGATATAGCTCAGGAAAACGGCTAGAAATGCCCGAAATCATGGGTTTTTACGATTTCGTGAAACTCGTGTGACGGTGTTCGAACCGTTTAAATCCACCTGGACCCCAAAACTGTATTCTATAGTTCACGTAAACTGTCAGCAATGCCCGAAATCACGAGTTTTTTTTTACAATTTCGTGAAACTCGTGTGACGGGGTCCCGGACCGTTTAAATCCACCGGACCCCAAAACTGTGTGTTATAGCTCACATAAACTGACAGCAATGCCTGAAATCACGAGTTTTTTCACGATTTCGTGAAACTCGTGTGACGGGGTCCCGGATCGTTTAAATCCACCCGGACCCCAATACTGTGTGTTATAGCCCACGAAAACGGACAGAAATGCCCGAAATCACGAGTTTTTCTACGATTTCGTGAAACTCGTGTGACGGCGTCCCAGACCGTTTAAATCCACCCCAGACCGCAAAATTGTGTGCTATAGCACAGGGAAACGGCTAGAAATGTCTGAAATCGCGAGTTTTTTTACTATTGCGTGAACCTCGTGTGACGGGGTTCCCCGACCGTTGAAATTCACCCCGGTCTGTAAAATTGTGTGCTATAGGTGTCAAACTTCTGTGTCATTTTGCTATCTATTTTTCGAGCAATTTTTTATATTTGAAATTTTGCTAGTATAAGTTTTGTAGATTTATTTTTATAACATATATATGTGGCTTTGGGCCTGTTCACAACTAGGCCAGCCCAGCCCATCCCATATCAGGTGTTGGAATGACATTTACACGGAGACGAAGACGAAGATAAGGTGGTGGCCGGCCATGTCGCGCGCTCACCTCGCGGTAACCATGCCGCTGCTACTACTCCCAGCTGCTAAAACCCTGTCCCTCTCCCACCTCCCACCTCCACCCTCGCCTGTTCACTCTCGCCTCCAGCTCCGGCGCGCTACTGCCACGGCCGCCGGCGACGATGCGGCGGCGGCGTCCGGCACGAAGGCCAGGGAGCGGCGGCTGGCCAAGGTGCGGGAGGAGCGCCGCCGCCGCGAGTACGACCGCGAGCACACCTACCCTGGCTGGGCCAGGTCCGTCGGCCGTCTCCTTCCTGGGTCGCTTTGATTTGCTACTCTACTGTGCCTGTGCGTGTTGAAATGGACGGATGAACCCTCTGCTCAAGTTGGCTAGCTCACTGGTGTGCTGCTGCGGTGATTTTTTAGGGTCCTGGAGAACGCCTGCAGGGACGACGAGGAGATGCGCGCCATTCTCGGCGACAGCATTGGGAACCCGGAGCTCATGAAGCAAAGGGTGCGTGCCTGTAAAAAGTAGCTGAGGTTCTTTGCTTGTTCAGGCCATTCTCTGTACTGAATTGTTTTGCGTGTGCGTCGTCGATAGATTCAAGAAAGGGTGCGGAAGAAGGGCAGGGAGGGGCTCAACAGATCCAAGACGGGCTCCGTCGTCGCATTTAAAGTCAGCTTTCGAGAGTGAGTTGCCGCATGTAGATGACAATCAAACATTGAAACGTATATTATTGTCTTCTGTTTGGACTGCATGATCTGCTTCAGCCGGCAGCAGCATTGCTGAACATCGATTTTAACTTTCCATAACCATGATTTTGTTCCCATTGATATAGTTGAAAGTTGGAATGCACTTCTGATTAAATAATGGGGCAACTCCAGCAACATCTATATTCAAAATAACCTCTTCTTTCGTGCAGTATCTTCAGTCTGAATTTGGGTTACTGTAGAACATGAATACTTCAGCATGACCCAGACACTTATATGTGATAGTTGTTGCCAAAGCAATAGTAAATGTTCCGAGTTCAAAGAAGTTGAGGCTCACACTGATTTTCGTTCATCTTTGTATCATTGCAGCTTCAACCCGTTAAATGCTTTCATTTGGTTTGAACTCTTTGGAGAACCAACCGATCGAGATGTCGACCTTCTTGGCGGAGTAAAGTGACATTGTATATTTATTTCTTCGGATTATCATTATTAGAATGCACTTTCCTTGTCTTGATGTCCTCTGTGTTCTTCACAGGTAATTCAGGCTTGGTATGTCATGGGAAGGCTTGGAGCTTTCAATTCTTCAAATTTGCAGGTTGGACTTGTTCAATGGTTAGAAGCTGCAATGATTGCATGATGTTTCACTATTCATCTCCGATAAGATTCATCAACTCACGAAACAGATTGGCTGAAAATCCATGCCTCATTTCTAAGAGAAGGCTTCTTGTTTGCTTGGAAACAAGAAATAATTTCCACATTATGTGTTATGTCTTCTGAATTTAAACTGCATGAACCATTCTTGTTGTATTTTGTGATCCAACTTTGACATGGTTTGCGTGGCACTCAAGTAGTGCTGCAAACTCGACTGACAATCACATAGGCCAAGATCTTAGATAAAATAGGTTCCACCTCTTATAGATGTGTTGCCTATTCTCCATCAACTGGTTACAACATCTATCTAGCCAGTGTACGTTTATCTGTATAAATCTTGCATGTTTCTTCAGCTATTCTATGCTAGTTATTTGTTTCACTCTCTCTTTTAGACTTGTGATTTTTCAATGTTTCAGCTGGCCAATTCAATGCTGGACTTTGACCCTTCATATGATTCTGATGAAGCTTCTGCTGTAATGCCTTCATCTTTCCATGATATCAGTGATGTTGAGTTTCAGGACAGTTGGGGCAGAGTATGGTAAGGATCGGAAACATTCAATAAGTCTGAACTTTGTAAAGGGGTTGTACTTTTCTGACAATCATCATCGATTTATTTCAGGGTGGACCTTGGGACTTCAGATTATCTTGGACTGGATGTTTTACTTAACTGTCTTACACAGTTAAGCTCAGAGTAAGGCACCTATAACTGATATTGTTCAATACAGTAGTAGTTTTAGCTTGGAATAAGCATCGCCACTGATGGTTGAACTAAAATGAGGAGATAATTTGGCACCTTAACTCCGTAGCCATATAGGATATAGCTGAATCCGAGTTGTGGGACTAACCAAGAATGATTCTAGAACCAGCTAGCTGTTTGTAGGCCTTTTTAAAGGAACAAGTTCTTATTTTATTGTCCTGTCTTCACTGCTAGCAACATCGGTTCATAACGTGCATTACGAAATGCGATAACATAGTTTTCCAGATTTGAGCATTTGTGCATGGTAACTTATCTAGCATGTTCATTTGGCAAAAACTGCAGACACATGGGCATCAAACAAGTTGTTTTTGGCGGTAGAAAATTGGGCGACTGGGAGGAAGGCATGACGAGCTCCGACTATGGGTACAAGCACTTCAAAATATGAGAGCCATCAAGTGATGTGTGGCTCGATTTCTTCATGTTGATTGGAAGACACTGATAGGAGTCTCCGAGGGGTCACCCAGCCCATAATTAAGAGAAATTTTGGTTAGTGTTTAGGTGAGTCAGGAAATAGTCTAAGACTGGCTGGATTTAGGTTGCTCATGTATGTAAATAATTTCCCTGTAGGAAGTATTGTATGACTTGACCCACATTCCACGAAGAGCATTTCAATACAAAATGCATTTAGTCAAATTCAGTTTTTTGAACAATCAAGGGTTTGAGGTTAACAATCATTGGAAGACTTAGCGGAAGATGTAGAAAACAACACAAAGAAGAGGAGGAATTTTTTGCCCCTGCCGATCAGAGAAGATGTCATCGCTTACCTACTTGTCGGGACGAAATTTCCAGCAAGAAAGAGCTCGAAGGGGGGAAATTGCGGACAGAGTGAGGGGGCTAGTCGGCTAGATATTGAGTGAGTTTGGGTGGGAGGTAGCCCTTTTTCTCCCGAGCTCTATCCCCATCATTTCTTGAACTCCCGCCATCTCCATTGTCGCATGAGCTCGTGTGGTGGCGTTCTTTCTTTGCATAGAACAACCAAACAATCCTTTAATATTAATTTGTCAAGGCCACACAGGACTCGAATTCGGGACATTGGCCCTGATACCATGTCAAGCTTCATGCGTTAACCATAATTCTATAAGACCGATATAATGGAAAGGGTTATACGCTCAACATTCTCATTTGCAATTCTTCGGATGACACCTTTAGTAGCTTCATATATTCCGATCTTTTACTCGTGTATTCTTCTGTACATCCTGTTATGTCATTTCTTGTTAAGAGTCGCCACAAGAGATGGCATTGTCCATGGGGATCCTTGGGCATGCCACCACCAACTACCAGCTCCAGCAACACCGGTACCAGTTTGTCAGAGGTACCTTGTTGAATTCAAACAGACCCGTCACCGTGTAGGAATCAGATATCTGGTTTATTTGTACGACAAGACAAGCTTGAGTGCTACAAAGAGTAACAAACAGGGAGAGCAATTTACACGTCAAACAGCCTCAACTTCACAAAGAAACTCAGAATAGACTGCTAGTGTTAAATAATCTGTCAAAAATATTCAAGCTACATCCTCTGGAGATCATGCATGAGTCATCACAGTTGCGTACTACATCGGGAGAAGAACCATCCAAAAAGGAAGTTAAACATGGCTACAATGGACTGGAGCATAATCGAGCTGCAATGGTATTGTTGTTTGCAACTTGTTGAAGCCATCAGTTCATCGTAGCTGCTTCATTGCTGTCTTTACCGCTTCTCTTCCTCTTCCGAACCCTTTTCCTCTTCGCTTCGCCATCGGTCTTATTGTCCTGCAAGACACATGTTCAGGTCAATGAGTCATCGCTTGCCTCAATAAGTCGATATAACACAAATAATGAGCTATGAACAAAAAATTAAAGTGGTGCACGTCACTGCCTAAGTGCCTAACCAAGAATAATTTCACATGATCTCTTATCCATCTTACACTTAGTTAGACACGCCTGGAACTTCCAAGTCCGGACTTGTTTTACAACATGGCAACAAATGCGTATAATGAGCATGCCACGGGTATTACATACAGCTTACAGATATAAACCACCAATAATATGTAGCGATGGTTACCTGATTTTCACCAGCTGATGGTTGAGGCTTTGGTTTCTTTTTCTTGCAGGAGAGTGGGTTCGGGCCCTACAGAAGGACACACATCAGCATTTCGTACATAAAGTGTAGATACAGTTGGGAACTAAAAAGGTTAATGGTGCTAACTTGATAATGATCAAATAATATGCATGATCACACAACAAATATCCCCCAAAAAACTGCAAATATAACCTTTGCTCTGTTCCTTTTAAACTTGCTTTTCTCTGCCACTCCAGGTACATCGCCAGATGCCTTTCCTTCTGATGATGCCTTCAATATCTTCTTAAATTCTGTTTTCTCCATATGTATACGCTTCTCCTCGTCAATTTGAGCAAACTTACGCTGATGCACTGAGGGTTGCTCAATAAACAAGGAGTTCTTCAGACCATATATCACAGGAACACCAGGGATCTACATCCAAGGAAAATAGTACTAATAATATAAGCACATTGTTGCAGATGTTCTGAACATGGTTTTCTACATTCTAAAAGTCATCCATTTCGGTTCAATTAGATGTTATGAGACTTATAAAATAAAGGTAGAATGTTATAGCGGGCAAATCTTCATAATCATACCTCACGTAGTTTTTCGCGGAGATCAGAATCCTGGGTGGCCACAAAGTAGTGCTCCGGATTCTTATCACCAATCAGCGACATAATACAATCCACTGCACTGACCACTTTGTCATGCTCGCAACTGAAGACACCGACAAAAATCCACAGAACAAACAATCATCAGTGCCCCTGCCTCGAGCTCATCGAGTCATAGAACGGTAATAACTATCCTGACTGAATGCATTAGCACTGCAATATTGACTACTCCGATCAAACTGATATAAACAAACCAATGTGATCCAAATCGAGTAGGTGATTGATATAGTCAGGTAATGACACGAAACTAACCAGTGCTAATTTTGTTACATATATAGGCTTAGCAGGGATGTGAGGAGCAACAATCATCAATTCATAATGCATCTAGGTTTTCAGATAGCCCAAAACCAAATTGGCTCTAATTCTGTCAGGGACGAAATGATTCATATTTGAAATTCCATCAACGACCAAATGCATACATAGATTAGAGCGGTGAGAATAGAAGAGGAGGTGAGAAGAGAGAGAGAGGACCTGGCGGTTTCGAGGAGCTGGGCGGCGTCGAAGTCCTCGGCGTAGGACTTGCCGAGTCGCCTGAGCTCGGCGCGGACGCACTTGGAAGTGAAGAGCGGTGTGGACCTGGAGGCTGATAGGAGCTCGCGGAGGGCGTCGTCGGCGGGGAGGAGGCGGTGGACAAGGAGGTGGTGGACGAAGGTGCCGTCGACGAGCACCTTGTAGGGCTCGCGGAAGCCGAAGCAGGTCGAGTAGAACTTGACCGCCTTCCGGTGCTTCGAACGCCTCTTCACCCTCATCGCGGACGGCGGCGGCTGTGGCGGCCGGAGGTGTGGCGTGTCGAGTGGAGAGGCGGCGTCGCCGGCAGGGAGAGAGCTAGCCTAGGGATATCGCCGCTCGGGCTTCACCAGAAACGCGCGCGGCCCAACAGCGGCCCAAACATTGAATTTGTTTAGTTTAGTATTTTTCTATGTCTTGTCTATAGTTACAATTTATTCAATTACTGCTAAAATCTTGTTTCACTTAGACCAAAACTATTCTCAGTATTAGTAGTGATTTGTTTCGCATGTGCTAATGGTTTGCTCCACTTGGTATAAATTTGTGTTTATGTTATACTCGTGATTTGTTCCACGTGCTTTCCTTTCCAATTATGGTCTGAATTTTGTCAATTGGCAGGTGTTATTTGTTCTTTAGGCACTATAATTTCGGACGATCTCATATGAAGTAAGTCGCGATTTGTTCCAAGATCAGTTCAAGATATATTTTTACGCCTCTTATTTAAATTTCATCATGTCCACTTTTGTGTTGTCAAGCGATTTTTTGCTTAGGCTAAAATTATGTTTCATTGACGTGGTTATTTGTTTCACGTGCACTAAAAGCTTATTCCACTTGTTTCAAATCTTCTTTTTACATTTTTTTTCCACGATAGCTATTTCGTCTAAATTTTTGTACCTTTGTTAGTCTAGATTTGTTCAGAGGTAACTAAATTTTTGTCCATTTAATTGGTATAAACTTTCGTTTTTTCATTGGCCTAGAATTTTTATTTTTAACTTATTGGCCTAGAATTGTTAGGTGGTAATTGAATATTTATCCCACTTGATCTACACTTTTATTCCTCTGTTAGCCAAGATTGTCTGGACATGGTGTTTTGGATCGCATGACCATCTAGTCCTATTATGGGAAGTGTATTTCAAAACATTTTTAAATGTACAAAAAATATTAAATAATTTTTCGAGTGTTCCTATGAATATTTAAGTTGGCACACAAAGTTTCGTGCATTTTTTTTGTATTCTATATAAAAAGACAAATCCAGTGCTCAAAAATGACTTTTACTAGGCCTTTTTTGTCTCTTTATACAGCGCACAAGAGTGAATTTTTTGACGATTTGTTTTCCTACAAATGTATGTATGTATGTACATCTGAATTCTTTTTTGGACATTGTGAAATATGTTTTTCAATAATAGGATCATCTAGTCCTACAAGCCAAAATAAATTTCCGAGATTGTTCCTATATTTTTATTTCTTCTGTAGTCATGATTATCATTTTTTTTCTGCTCGTAAGGGTCGCCTTATTTGTACCGCTTAACCCAGAACACCCGGACTTGCTTAAATAGCTAATCTCGCTTCTTGAGAACTTGGGGCGTGACATAGGCAAACGAGCAACAAGCTGGGCCACGCTAAGAGACCCGTATTGGCAAACTCTTGAGTCTCCATATTCATCTTCACATTACCAAATTTTGAAAATCACAGTACAAATATAGAGTTTAAACCTCAGGTTTGACGCTGATGTTTCTCATATAGACGGAATATTCTTCAGTGAGAGGCGACGTTCCCATCGACAGCGAGGCACGTGTGGTGACTTCGTTAATCTCAAGACCTAACCCGCCGGCTCAGTCTCTCGGATGTGCTCATAGGGATAGGGTGTGCAAGCCTACGTTCATAGGGGTGAGTGTGTGCGCGTGTATATGAGTGCTTGCGTTGTACTGTGTTTCTTAAAAAAATGTCTCACTGTCGACAGACTTCACCTACCATTGCAAAAATAATCCACATGGTTAGAATACAAAAGTGTGGCACCTTGTGACGATACTTCTTAACTCAGATTTGGCATAAACCGGCTCACAGGCAACAAATTTACCACCAGCCATGTAATTTCCGAAAAAAATTGCATTTGCTGTTTGCCAAGAAGTTAAACAGTCTGCTGACCCTGGTCTGTCTGCTCTTGGTCTCCATCCCTCGTCCCTGAGGTTAAACACCGCCAAACCAAACGGCGGAGAAAAAAATGAGACGTGGTTATTTCTGTGATCTTTATTAATGAGAGCCCTATATAGAAAAATCGCTCCCATCGTCCTCATTTACAGCAGAAACAAAACAGCCCCTACAGCAACATGGTCTTCGGGTTCTCGAGGTAGCCCTTGAATGCTTTCAGCCATTCCGCACCCATAGCGCCTGAAAGACAAAAGAGTGGTAATCAGAGAAAAATCTTCACCGTGCATACAGATGAGAAGCATCATCCACTAATTCAGAGTTGAAAAGAAAAGTACCATCAATAACCCGGTGGTCGCAGCTTAGTGTGGCTGACATGAAGGACCCGATTTCAAACTGGCCCTCGGCTCCAGGGATCACCCTCTTCTCAGCTGCTCCAAAGAAGTTTCCATCAATATGTTAGCTTGGTAAGCAACACAGTGGTTCCGATAAGGACAATCAACTATTCGGCGACATATTACCAGAGCCAATCGCCAAAATTGCTGATTGGGGAGGATTTACGATGGCACAGAATTGCTTAATCCCGAAAGGGCCTCCCAAATTTGAGACAGTGAAAGTGCCGCCCTGCAAATCACAGTATCATCAAAACTGTCAACACAAATACTATTGAATACAGCCAAGATATAATTCAGTTGATAATCTATACCTCCTGATCTGCTGGTTTTAGACGGTTCTCCCTTGCTCTTAGAGCCAACTGCTTCACCTCATCAGCAATAGTAGCCAATCCTTTCTTGTCTGCGTCCTGTACACAATAATATGCAAGTTAAAGGAGCAGACGACATGAAAATAGCACGATCAATTTAGTGCCGAATCAAACAACCCACCGTTACTACTGGAACAAACAAACCGTGCTCAGTTTGTACAGCAACGTTAATGTTCACATTGTGATACCTGCATAAAAATAGATGAAAATGCATCATGTTCTGACTAAGGACTGAACCTCCCAATTTAATTGGTCTATATTTTCCATATCTTACTGGCGAATATAATCATTCATCCAGGAACTGTTACACGTGGGAACCTTACGAAGAGACAGTGCTGCAGCCTGCATATTGAGCAACAATCAATTCAACAATTGCATGAAGAACCCAAGATAAACTTATTCGGCATACATTTCCTATAGCTCAGGTAAACTATGAACGCATTGCCTGTATACTCAACAAGTGTCCACTCAATTATTACTAAGAAAAGGAGCCTCAGACACCATCATACATCAAAACTTACCTTAATAACAAGATCATTTATAGATATCTTCTTCCCACCAGAGGCATCCTGCAGAGGGTTCAACTCGCTCCGCAATCTGAATAGAAAAAAATATTTAATGGATCTTCCGTCTAAGAAGCCTCCAGAAGAATAATGGTGCAAATAAAAGATAGGGCTAATTATCTGAAACAATGATTGAGCAAATTATCTATCTAATTCAAACCAAAAATGGGTATGTGTAAGAGAAAATAGTAAATGTTTGAAGAATTCCATACTTAATAAGATTGTCAACGCGACTCTCAACTGTCAGATAGTAGTGCGGAATGGTCTGCTTAGATTGCAGCAAGCGGTTTGCAGTGACCTGAGGAAAATAAATATTAGAAGTTGTCAATAGAATTAGAGCGCACCATAGGCAACAAGTATGTTCGAACAACTCCAAGTTCAAAGAATCACATGACACTGATCATACCTTCCTTATTTGTGTATTCGGAAGATCCACATAGCCTAGTCCTGGAGCTGCTGCAGCTTCTTTCTTCGCACCCTTGTCTACAGAAGCTTCGCCAAGCATAAGTATAAGTTCATTAGTCGATTTAACCTAACTTCAACTTGCAAAACTAAAATGATAAATGTTTATGCAAATTAAACACTTTAAATACTTCTTTTGACCATCCAATAATTTTCCTAGAAATGAATGGTGGTGAGTGAAAAAATGAGGATGGCGAAAAAAGTGCTAAGTTTTCATGCAATCAAAAGTTGTGTGTACCAGAACCACAACCCACCCCCTAAGTTAACATCATTCATGACTAATCATGCTCTGTTTTTGTCATTGAAAAGTATGAGCACACACTAAGGAGTGATTTTGTTTTTCATTGGCAGGGACTAAATAAATAGAAGAGAGCATACACAAGTAATCCTCAATGTCTGCCTTCAAAATACGCCCATCTGGACCAGTACCTTTTAAGCTTGAAAGCGGTACCTGTTCACAAATTTGAATGTTAAAAACTGCATTCCCTCATAAACTGCCTGGATAGCTGAAAAGTAAGCTACTTACATTGTTGTCTTCTGCCAATTTCCTGGCAACAGGACTGGAGAACAAGCGATCATCTGACTCTTCAGTCTTTTGAGCCTTTGGCTCGGGAGCCTTCGACAGTTCTTTCTTCTCCTCTTTTGGTTCTGCAGACTCTGATTGGGGTTTCGATTCAGCTGGAGCTGCAGCTGAAGCAGAAGATGAAGCCTTGTAATCCTTAAATTTCTCAATGTCCCCCTCCTCTTCCACAGTTATGCAAATAATCTAGTTCACAGATAAACATATGGGCATCAGTAACAAGACAATACGACGTCATGAAAGGTGGTAAACATATGGGCATTAGTAACAAGACAATCCTTAAAAGTGTCTGCTATGCATCAGAGGAGATATCATATATGTACCTCGCCAACTTTGATCTCTTTTGCGCCATCTCCACAAACAATTTTAGCAAGATAGCCTTCCTCCATGCATTCCATCTCCACAGTAGCTTTATCCTAGTCACCACAGATGTGCTTGACAATTATCTCGCTGCATAAGTCGTGTTCTGGGTGTACATGGAAAGAAACAAAACTTACAGTCTCCACTTCGCAAAGAACTTCACCAGGTGAAACTTTGTCTCCTTCCTTCTTCACCCACCTTGCAATATTTCCCTACAGGCATTTAAAAAGTTTTTTTATAGCATATAGACAATCGAAGGAAAACAATTTATTTTCTCTGTCATTATTTTTCATTTCCAATTTTGAGTAAATTACCTCAGTCATAGTAGGTGAGAGAGAAGGCATCCCGATTTCCTCATGCGCTGGCAAATCTGCAGCAGTGTATAACTTTGTTAAGCGCTTTATGAAGATATCAACTTGTCTGTACCATCTCATAACTCAAAATTGGATAACATAGGTAGCATGATTAAGAGAGGAAGATACCTGCACCACTTGAAAACTGTCTTGCCAAAACTACCTGCCCACTGATAAATAGCAACAAACAGTCAAAACAGGGTTACAACTACAATGAACTAGCACAGTATATATGGACATGGAAACTTAGGGGGAAAACTGAGACAAGAGTGCATACCATGAGAACGAGCTATTGACCCCAAGACCAGTGATTGGCATTCGCTTGGAACTGTAGCTTCTCCTTGCATCTCGTGGTGGTACCTGCGAAAAGAATAGATTGGACAGCCAACTGAAGTCAGACTAAAGAACTATGTGACCAATTAAAGAAGCAGGATTTTAATTACAACTGTGTGACCTTGAAGGTATGAAGACCTTTTCCAGACTGCCCGTCTTGGAACATGCTTGAGCTTCCAACTTTTGTCCCGTACTCCCCATGAACACTAGAACTTGAGACAGCTACAGCAGGGAAAGACCAATAAATTTTCATTTCAACGATAAGCAAGCCACTAGGAGAGGAAATTATGGTTTCACACACTAAAACCAAAATAATGTGTTGCGCTCTAATGAAGGTTCATAAAAAAGGCAATCTGCATACACTGGATTATAACCAGTCAGAGCTGGCTTCCCTTCTAGAAGAGCTAGTGAGGCCAATAGTAAGGTAACTAATTGTATTTTCTATTGCCAACATCTCAGATGTTTGAACAAAAGACGAAATGGATATTCAGTTCATATCATGTTTAAAAGGGCAGAATATTTGTTAAGCAACTACTATGGTTTATCAGGACAGTTTATAAGGAATAAAGATAGAGAGAGAGAAGCACTTACTGTCTTCCTTCACAGCAGTGGCAGAGAAGTGCCGAGCGATGTTCCCACGCTCGCAATCCAGGACACCGTGCACTCTTTGCAACTGCATAAGTGCAAGCATGAGCATACGAAAACAATACATGTGACTGGGGCGATTTCATAGCTGAAAGTAACGGGTCCCTCCGCCGCGAGGACCTCTCTGCGCCAATTCGTCACCGCGAAGGCGGAAGGCTTGTCCGATCAATCTGACATAAGGTTTATTATGTGCTAGGACGTGGCTCTTGGTTTGGTTATATTCCCAACCATAGATCGGATCGGATCGTACGAGATGGGGGAGCCGCCAGGCGGACTGGGGGTCGGCATAGGCGGGAGCAGATCAGCGGAGCGATTCCAGCAAAATGGGAGGCGCCGCCGCAACGATAAGGGAGGGGAGGGGAGGGGAGGGAGAGGTACCTTGCGGGAGTGGCGGAGGAGGAGCGCCATGGCGGCCGCCGGCGACGGCGACGGAATTGGCGGAGATCGGAAGCCTTTGCGGATGGAGAAAGAGGAATGAAGCGCGAGGGTAGGGTGGGAGGAGGAAGCTGTTGGTGCCTGACGTATTGGTATTTTTAACTGTATAAAGCTCCATGTGCACAGAAAGATACTCGTCCCGAAATAATTGTCTCAAATTTGCTAAAAAATAGATGTATCTAGACAAGTTTTATATATAGATATATTTAATTTTTGATAAACTTAACACACTTATTTATGAATGGAGGGAGTAGTTTATTATGCGAATTCGTGTCAAAATGCGAAAACTTAAATATTTACAAATCAGCCAACTAACCTATTATTTTACATTGTTTATATCTGCGGTCCCAAATGACAACATATATCCCTCTTTGAATTCTCTTGTTGAGAACAACCAAAGAGAACTCGAAGTGGGTTTCTCTTGGTAAGAATACCATTCGCATTTGCATTTGACACCTAAGTTGAGAATACTAAACTCATGGAAAGAAAAAAGAAACATAGCTTTCCTCAAACATAACAAGTGGGCATTAAAAAAATCATAAATCATTGCCACCTAGTATAATATTGTGCACAAGTATATGCGTTGCAAGACAACGATTACTTTTCAGTGACCTATTGGTTTATTAACAAAGGAAAAAAAACGAAGATTTGAAATACACCCTCAAAGAAAGATGTGTATTCAAAACAGCCCTGGACGCAAAAATACGCGCGTACTCAGGGAACATTTCGCAAAAGCACATCTCCTCCCTCCCTCCTACTGCAAAACCCTAGACGGCGGTGGCGGAACCCCCTCGTTCATGCCGAGCTGCCTCGTCTGCCGCGCCCCGCCGCCGCCCACCGCCCGTAACCTCCTCTTCCTCCTGGGCCGCCGAGGAATGGCCTCCACCGCCTTCGGGCCGTCCCGTTCCTTCCAGCTCCGCCTCAACCCGCTCACCGGCGACTCCGAATGGCTCGTCGTCGACGAGGAAGCTGGCGGGGAGGGGGAGGCGTCTCCTAGGCCTACGCAGGCCTCGCAGAGGCAGCTCCTCGCCGCCACCTCCTACCTTGACATGCTCAATGACACCGCCCGCAACCGTGCGTACCGCCGCGCCATCGAAGCCACCATCACTGACCCTTCCGCCCGCGTCCTCGACATCGGGTGAGCGTTCCAGCACAAGTTTCCATGGATTCAGCTGGGTGTGGGATCATAATCGACTTATCTTTTTCAATCAAGGAACACGATTACATTTTTTTCCCTATTATTAGGGCCTGTTTGGCATGCATCATTTCATTTCATTTGTCAGAAATGAAATGATGCCATAATTTCATTTCATTTGGAAAGTGAAATGATAAGGTTAAGGATAGGAATTGACATAACACACAATAGGTATTTGCTGGAATTCCAAATGAAATGACATGTCCAATTCCATGACAGCAAAACACGTTAAGTATGGAATCACAAATTTGAATTCCATGATTCCGACTTGAAACGATGGGTGCCAAATGAGCCCTTAGGAATATCTTTGACAGAAGTTACCTCCAAGGAGTCATAAACAATATAGTACCAAATTGTAGTTGCAGTCAGGGAGTTAGCTTAAACCTGCTAGGATCATTCTTCGTTTACACTTGGGTTGCTTTGCATATTGGATCAAATATGCTAACATTTACATTCGCAAAAAAAAAAAATTAAATACAGTCGTATTAGGAAGTGGACTCCAGGTTTAACCATGGCTTGGGATGGGTAGATGGACACGTAGTAGGTCCTCCTTCTCTATTGTTTCCTATATTAGGGGATGATTCATCAAACTACATGCTATTTTCGGGGGAAAATACTGGGTTGGTTACACAATCTATGATTAGCAGAAAAAATCAGAATGCACACTGATGTTTTTGATGGTTCAGAGCTGGGACCGGATTGCTCTCCATGATGTCTGCCCGAGCTTTGGGAACTGTGAGAGGTGAAGGTAGGGGTAGTGTGTCAGCATGTGAATCCTATCTTCCCATGGGCAAGTTGTTGCGGAAGGTATTGAGAGCCAACGGGATGGAAAATAAGGTGAAAGTTTTTCATAAGCGCTCAGATGAGCTCAGAGTTGGAGTTGAGCTTGATTCACCAACCGATATACTGGTAGGACTTTGTTTTAGCTTAACTTGTACTCTTGTTCTACTACTGGATGCTTCTCCGACACTACCCATATTTATCCAGTCAATTGACCTAGCTTAATATTAATACTCTTTAATATGCTTCTTCAACGGTCTCCCCATATACTAAATCGGAATTACCAGTCTTCATATTTAGCTATTTCAGTTGATTCATTGACTAGTCTCACTTAGCAAGAACGTAGTACGCACTTTCTGGGTTGGGCAACTTTATATTGATTGGTTTCTTCAGTTTATTTTTGTTATTTGATTAACACATTTTTGTAATATTAATTAGTTATTCACTATTTAGGGATTTGTGCGCAGCATCTATATCTGCTGCATTACGCTTCTGCTGCTATTGCATATTTTAGTTATAGTTGTTTTGACAAAGCATACTGTGGTTTGCAGGTGAGTGAAATTCTTGATTCTGAGCTGTTGGGTGAGGGTCTCATACCTAGTCTACAGCAAGCTCACGATATGTTATCGGTGAAAAATCCGAAGACAGTTCCATATCGAGCCACTACATACGGACAAGTCTGTTTCCTCTGCTTTGTTTAATATGGATTTCACCTGGATAGTTTCTAAGAAACGAAAGCTTGATTAGTTTATACTGGAATTTTTTGTTTCCCTTGTGCATAGTAGTTAGTTGAAAGTACATTCTTGTGGAAGATGCATGATTTGCACAACAATGAAGCAAATGCTGCCGATGGTGTCTGGCTTACTCCTGATGGGATGGAAAGTATTGTTTCCGTGAAGCTACAGCAACATGCAATGCAGTGTGACCCATTACAAGACGAGATACGATTGGTATGGACTATCATTTTGCATGTTTTCGCACGAAAATATATTTGTCACATGTCCTTTTTTTTTGCTTCAGCTGTCAGAACCTTTCAAAGTTTTTGAATTTGACTTTTGGGAACGGCCAGATAGTCATCGAGAAACCAAGATTATGATAAAAACAACTGGCGATGGATGTGTTCATGCTATTATTTCATGGTACGTATAGCATTTTTTGTCTCCTTTTATCATTTTAAAGTTACAACTGCTCTGAATAAATATTGTCTTATAATGCAGGTGGGTGCTTCAATTAGATTCGGCTGGGTCATTCTTCTACTCAACTGCTCCTAGATGGGTGAGACAATCAAGTGTTGAGGGTCTACCACAATGTGTCAATGGTTGGTTAAAGAATAATTACTTTTGTCATCTTTTTTTTTTGGCATTGTTCAGTGTCATTTTATAATTCCATAGATCTTATATAGTCTGGTGTATTGGAGTAATGTTGCACTTGGGCCATGTGGGTTATCTGGAATGTTATGGGCAATTGACTCTCTGTTACTATTATTATTTAAAAGGAAATGACTACTATAACAACCTATAATGTGTAGGTATGTAATATACGATTCTTCTATTTCTTTGAGTAGGATAGCCGCATCGAATCTTCTTATGGTTCTATTTAAGAATAGATATGCCATACACCCCGTTTGAATTAGTACACACAAAACAAAACCAATGACTATTCATGATTCGGCTATGTTCTACTTGTACTACTAAAATAGGGATTAGGCTGTGGACAGATGGCTAAGTGGTTGATAGCTCCGGTCTTGCTTTTACAAAACTTCCCTCTTGATCATTCTTCAGCACTATACCATTTTTGTACTGACACGACAATTAGTGCAACACCAAGAATTTTTTGTATTGCAGCTTATAGCTTTGAATTACATGAAAATACAATTCTCAGTGTCAGCGAAAAATTCAAATTAAGAATTAGAACAATGCATTTGATTTATTGAACTATTTATCATGAGTTTAATCGATTGCAGGGTCAAGTTTTAAATGAAACCAGTTCTTTTTTTTCTGATACAGTGTGGCATGAAAGTTCAGGATATAGTTTCCCAGTGCATATTTAAGGTTGTTTATCTATGCCCACAGTAATAGAAATACAGTGTATTACTGTATCTGCATGGTGTTATGCTAGTAATGTTAATAGCATCGGTACAACCGTGCAAGTACTGTTATTTACTGAGCTACCTATGGAAGAACTGTACCTGTGGAAGCGAAGATGTGATTTGGCCATTGTGAACATGATTGTAGTGTCGTTAAAACATCTGGATTCCTTGAGTTCACTAGTATTTGAAAGCCACCTGGTCAACCTATCATGTTCGATATGTAGACCTTTTAGGACCGACCCAATTTGTATTCTGAAGCTACTTAAAACGATTTCATGTGTCTATTTACAGACACGAAGGATTGGTGTGACCACTGGAAGCATTGTGTTTGGTTTACACAAGGGAGAGGGGCTCTAGTTATGAAAGATCAAAATCTTTCTCTAAGGGCTAGTCATAACCTAACTAGCATCTCATATCAGCTGCTAAACCCCAATGGGGAAGCATGCAATGGAAGCTTGAAAGGTGACCATCTAACATTGTTGCCAGAAAGGGTAGCACTTTATGGTGATAGATATTGGAGATCAGCTTTGATAACTGTAGTTAAAAATGCTGTAAGTACTCCAGTTCATTGGATTCTAATATTATGCTGTTGCATTGTGCACTTGATGTCCACAAACTACTGTTTTCTGCTGCTAGAAATCGATCAGGATGTTTTTTTAAGACTTCCTGCTAATACAAAAAAGTTGCAATGATCTCCAACAGTTGAAAACATTTTGGGATTTTAATTGTTCTTGGTGCAGTATTTGCCATTATAAAGTTATCTTCAATTCGTGATCTTTGATGGTCCTTCCAGTCATGGACTGAAAGGATTTTTACCTTCTCCAAGAATCTGGAAGCTGTATAATTGCCTACCTAGTTTCATTGAAAACTAATATCTTTCAGTTGGAGTACATGATCAGCTCCATGGTTTATGCTACCTACCATTCTCTTTTTATACAGAGTTCCAACATCATTCTAACATCCTTTTATTTGTATGCGTTATTTTTCTGTCCAGCTGAGTGACAGATCTTCGCAAACCTGTATTGTGGCTGATGACAGTATATTCTTAGCTCTCTTAGTTTCTTCTCTTTCACCGTCTTCAAAAGTTATTGCCATGTTTCCTGGTCTACGGGACAAGGGTGCAAAGTATCTTCAAGCTGTTGCAGATGCAAACAGTTTCTCCATGGACCGAATTCAAGTGATTGGTAAAAGAGCGGCATCTGTTACAGCGGATGATCTGAAACATAAGAAGGTAAATGCTGCTGGTGTAGATTCTGACCTGAAAAGTA
This sequence comes from Poa annua, assembly GCA_026929855.1. Classification (NCBI taxonomy): domain Eukaryota; kingdom Viridiplantae; phylum Streptophyta; class Magnoliopsida; order Poales; family Poaceae; genus Poa; species Poa annua. The sequence goes on from CM049430.1 coordinate 1,771,281, forward strand.
GTTCAAGGATTCTCATACTGTTGTTTCCTACGAATGCGTCTTGATCTTCTCATTTTATCTCTCTAGGTTAATCTATTAGTGGGCGAACCGTTTTATTATGGCGGTGAAGGGATGCTTCCATGGCAAAACCTACGTTTCTGGTTTGTTACTTCAAAGCCCTAGCCCTAGTCTTCTTGTCCATCAAATTAAGTTATGTCAATAGATGTTGCACTTGCACATACAAGTTGATACACTGTTAAAAAAAAGTCACATGTTCAGAACTCTACAGCCATATTGTGCTCTTTTTTGTATTTTTTACTACATTTTGATCCTTCATTTGTAGGTTCCTCCTTGATTTGTTCTGGCCTGGCAAAAGTTGACGCAGTAGTAACTGATAGTTAACTTCACTTTTGTAATATAGTTTCAGTATTCTCAAGCCCAGATTTTAAAGAAGCCATGTCCTATCAAACATTTCCTTCTATTTAGTATGGTATAGTTGTGGCAGCATAGTTCTGTAAAATAAATAACGCAGCCTCAGTTTTATAAAAAGAGGCAAACATTTGCTTGCAGACATGCATCTGGCTAGAGCGTGCATCTTCTTTTACCCTGCTTACTGATGTCCTAAATAACAATATGAGGAACACAATTTATATCATCTTCACTAGGAAAAGGGCTTTTATGTTCCAAATGTTGCCACCTTTTTAGGTTTGTTGACCGAAGTTTAGGTTGCAAGCCTCACATGGCTGTTTTGAGTAGCTCAGTAGCATGTGAATCATGGAGAACCGTTTGTACCAATCAAGTTAAACCTTGTAGGCTAAGCAAGGGTATAGGTCTTAACCGTTTGTTTGGGCTGAATTTGGGGTGTTACGCCTATTCACCTAGTTTTCATTAATTTACCATGTATTACTCATCCATATTTAAGAACGCTATGGAATCCACATTGGCGGGCCAAGCCAACAATGACTCGTTCTCATATGAAATTACTTTTGATGTGAAATATTGTATCCTTTTATGTTGTATTACTGAGTGAAGATGTCGAAATATTTCACTGTTAATTTTGTTTTAGGAATGCAAGAACTCTGCTTGATCCGATGTTATCCAAGGATGCACTAATAATGCCTTGTAAAGGAGTACTGAAGTTGTGCGCCATGTCTCTTCCGGTTAGTATGAAGACATCTTTCCGTTTTTATTCCCATCATATTACTATTATTTTCCTTTTGCGCAAAAGAACATAGCTTTTTGTAATTGCTGAGGTACTGCAGGACTTGTGGAGGAGTCGTTGCAGCCTCAAAGATGTAGAGGGTTTTGACCACTCGGTTGTTAACGAGACTTTAGGAGCCTGTGGTGATCTTCCTGGAGAGCAGCAAGGTCCTTGTCTGCCATATTATGTGTGGCAATGTGGTTATAGCAAGGTAAAATCAAATACTGTCTCGAGGTTAAATGCACTGATATCGTTTCACTGAAAAGTGACTAACAATACATCCAAACTTGAGCAGAAATTAAGTGAAGTATACTCTCTCATGGACTTCAACTTTTCTGAGCCTATCCACTCCTGTTTCGGGAAAACAAAGGTACAATTCATCATCTTTCTGGTGGAATGAAAGTCGTCAGAGTTATTTACTGTAGCAGGCGCTTCAATTGGTTCCAAAATACATAGAAGATGGGCCATGACCTTTTCAGTTTGCAAAATGCAATGCATAAGAAAACCATGGTTGGCCCATCAAACACCATTCTTCAGTATCTCATGCACACTAAAATATGCATATAGTGTTGTGACGAAAATGTAATGCCGAGATGACTGGTTTGTTTCCCTATGCTGTGTTGTAGATCGAGTTTGCCGATGCTGGAACGTGCCACGGTTTCGCTGTTTGGATTGATTGGGTACTGGATGAGAAAAGCTCCATCGTGCTAAGCACAGGACCAGGTAAAGAGAACATCGTCTCAATCATGTATATGTTGACATGCATAGTTACCTCTATGACTGGTACTTGTGACATGTCATGGTTGCTGTATACCCTGATGCTGACGCTGCTGTTTGATATTGACCTCAGACAGCCGATACTGGAAGCAAGGAGTGCAGCTCCTCAGCAAGCCTGTGGAGGTAAATCCAGCCGATTCCGCTGTGAATGTCGAGGCATTCTTCGATCCGGCCTCTGGTGACCTCAGTTTTAGTTCCTTGTTCTGTTGATGTAAGATGTATATTGAACCTCGCGCACTGTTGATGTAAGATGTAATATTGAACGACAAATGGACTCAGCTTTACTGCATTGCGATTTACCAGCATTTGACTTCGATAGATACTGAGATATTATGTGTATATCATGACGATGAGGCAACGTTTGCTCATCTTCTGGCTTAAGGCTAACTCTAAATGGGCCGGTGTGCTTGTTAATGGATCAGACGACTAAGCCTCGTTAGCCCACTTTTGTTTTACTGTAGGCCCGTCGATGCCAGGCCAACGTTTAAGGCAGCGACCTCACTTGTGTCTGCGTTTTTAGCTGCTCAGAGTTCTCCATGTGTTGGTGTCACGTTTAATCATGCACGCAGACGACATAACTATTTCGAAAACACAACCATTGTCAAACTATAAGTGGGCAGATGAAGTATCAAAACGCAGAACCGTTTCGAAGTTCAAACACATAAACATGGCAGTCAAAGTGAATAACAAGCCATCCACAATTATATAGGAAAAAATATCAACATCTACAATAAAAATTTATTATTATTAAAATCACATAAATATATCATATATATACTCAGAACGCAGGGTAAATAAGAATGGAGGGAGCACAGAAGGATAACATCGGAAGTTTTGATAGTATAACCGAAACTGTCACGGAACAGACGCAAGGAGTTATTAGTTCACTGTCAAGTTTATACATAATGAATCAAAGCTCTAAAAGGTTGGGGGGAAATGTACCTAGTTTTGGCACACTTCTTTTTCTTGCTATCTTAACAAGTTACTACAACTCTCCTCCCTGGGTACTCACTTATTTCTTTCTCCATCTTCTGGCTTTGAATGAGCCGACTATCTGTACAATGGCATCCACACGCTTTCCATGCAAAAAAGAAAAGAAAAAGGGACGCCACTCTTTTTTTTGTACCTTCCTAGATATATATATCATGGATATTAAATACAGAGCTATCAGAAAGAAAGAAAAATAGACGAAGGCTGCGCGATGATTACATGGCGAACGCACCTCTTCTTCCATCTCCGTTATCAGAGCTCTACCTCCTGAAGATCCTCTCCAAAACCGTTGAGCTGAAGGGACGAGTTGCTGTTGGAACGGCTATGGGAGGGTCTTATCCCAGGCATTGACGGTGGTGGTGATTGCATGGTCCGTCCATCTGGCGATCTCAAGGCAGCGGTGCTACTCGGCTGCTCTGGATATGTTCCGCTCCAGGATGCTGCCCGTGACCTCGAGAACGAGTTGCTGCCACTGCCTGAGGGAGTCAAGATGTTGTCCATGCTCGGGTGCCGCTGGAAGCTTGACTGCAGTTGCATTGGTGGCGGCGGGGAACTGTAGGACGACTTCACCGCCGGCGAGGATGTTGGCCCATCTTGATGTGTGGTTTCACTGTGTGCATCAGCTGCTGACTCAGGAGTCATCTGCATTGATGTGTCGGCAGCTGGAGTTGGGACAAAAAAACTAGCGCCAGGCAGCTGGTTCACAGATGGCATGGCCGGTTTGTTGTATGATGGTGCTCCAAAGGAACTTGTACCACCACCCTTGTTGAATGTGTCGACATATCTACACAAACAAGGATACGTTATAGCTCACCTGGTACAGACATAAACGGGGCAATGAAACTAAACAAGTTACCTTGATCTAACACCCGCTCTCGCACGTGCTGAGAACTGATTCTGGCCTGGTGGTATCGGTGGCATCCCAGAAGTAGTCTCCGAAGGATTTGGAGGCTTCGTTTCTGCAAACCCATTAGGAGTATAACCACCACTGCTAGGGGCAGTCAGATTGTAATTTGGAAAACTGTTCTGGAATGAGGCTGCTGTTGGAGGTGGGGCAAGAGGAGGCTCCTCATCAGGGATCTTAGCCCCTCGTTCCACCCACCGCTTCAGCTTCTCGTCATAGTAGAAACTGTTCTGTTCCCCCAACTTTGCCTTCACACCATGAGAAAATTATTTGAGTTAACTGCACAGAGCGGAAGGTAGACAGAAGTACATCATAGTGTATCAACAAGCACCTGGTTGGAAGATTTCGAAACAAGCCCCACTGTTTTCTGCAGCAACCATCCAAAACGTGAACTGCCTGAACCAGATGTGCTTTGTGTACTATCTGATCCACCACCCTGTTAGAATGTCAATGCCAAGATAGTAAGATGAGAAATTAAATCAATGTAACCAGTTCTCCTTTCTTCGCAAGTTACGCACAAGATATGTTTAGAGTGGGCATAAGCATTACGAAATTGATAAAATCAACAGACAAACGATTACCATGCCAGATCTTGAAATGGAAGAAATATTTTTTGCAAAAATGTTAATTATCAATACAGAACAGAGAATATGTGATGAATGAGGGCGAGCAAGGTAAAACACCAATAAATTCAAATGCACATGTTATATTATGCAACAAGATAGAGAAAATTATATGCCTTATATAACAAAAAAGTAAGACTACCTGTTGCCTCTTAAAGTCTGGTTCGGAGACACTTCTGTTATGTGTGCCTTTCTTGTCAGGGTCACTATCTTCTGCCATTGCACTCACAAATTGCTCCGAAGCAGAAGACGCCATAGCCATCGCTGACTGACTATTTACAAAATTTGTGGCTGGAGCAGAGTAGACATCTCTGTTACTAGAAGAGCCCTGTGAAAACGGCGGCACTGGTGCAGGTTGTGTACCCATCATGCGGGACAACGATTTATCAAAAGATGAGAAAATCTTTCCAACAATCTTTGAAGGAGCAAGATTTGTGCCATATCCACCCTACATATCAAAGAGTTGTCTGTGAGTTAACAAAAAAATCTGCTAAAGCAAAAATAAATTAACATTAAATACACACAAGTCACACCTGCTGGTGGGTGCGTATCCGCTCCTCCAGGGATGAAAACAATTGCTTCCATGCTTCCAGTTCAGGCGCACGGCCAGAAGCTTTCAGCAGCTTCAAAGATGCTTGACAGTACCTTAAGAAAGCAGCTCGAAATTTAAAGTGAGCTTAAGTAACTACTCCCTCCGTTCCACAATATAAGATGTTTTAGTCCTTTTCCACATTCATATGTATATACATGTATCTAGACATGTTTTAGTGTAAATGTACACTCATTTTAGTGTGATTCTAAACAACTCGTGTTACACCTAAAACATCTTATATTATGGAACGAAGGGAGTAAGATACAGGGATGTATTTAATAACTCAGCAGCTTACCTTAGTGAATCAGAAACCTTCCCAACCTCCGCAAGCATGTATGCATAGATTAGCTTATATGGTTGAAACGGCAGGAGGATATACTGAGAATTACCAAGAACTTTCGCATATTCATACAGCTCTGTTCTCTGTAAGTTCATCACAAGGATATTTGTTCAATAGAAGTAAATGGAATGACAAAAAAATGAGCACAAGAAACCAGCAGCCAAAGAAAATAAGGACGTCACCAATTAATATATCTATGAAAGAAATGCAGATTTTTCCCACTAGTTAAAATTCCTAGTTTCCAACGAGAAAAGAGTGCTAATATGACAGGCCCAGCAACATATCTAATATGCAGGTTGGAACATAAAGCTCTTCTACTTGACCCTTATGTGTGGGTGCGTAAGAGAGGAAGGAACCGTAAAAGATCAAATGAACCTTGCACCCATGTGCACAACCACGCACATACAGGAACTAAAGCATACAGATTTATAAGACCTGGATAGCTTCAGGACTTGTAAATGTGCGAGGACATCTCAGATGGTCTGCTCCAAGTAAACATATTCTTGCACTTTCGGAGTATGGATCAATATTTAGTTCAGCAACTAAATAGCATGAATGAGCAGCCGCAACCTGCATATAGATATATAGTAATACAGGTTATGTGTTTGGCCCAAACATGTAAAGAAACAGTACACTCAACAGATGCAAACCTCATTTTTCTCTTTCCAAAGGCAATCCCCAAGGTGAGTAATTACAAGGTCATCTCCTTTTGTCCTATTTGCAATTATAATAGCCAAATTTTGTTGCCAGTCATCCAGCATGGCCACAGGAGTACCCTGCCAGATAAAAAGGATACATTACATTAACTTTAAACAAATCAGGTTACTCAGATGCAATGTCTGGAAATCATGACATTAGAAGTCGACAGAACTAGAGTAAAATGCATGTCATGATGAGAAAAACAATTGCAATATATGAGATGGCACATAAAATATTGTGCAGGCTAAAGAAGATCCAGAGTTCTGTTCTTTGTGGCTCTTTCAATTCCTTCCAGTTGGTTAGTTAACTCACGAGTAATTAATGTACTGGTTCTATTGAACATACATCATATTGTTACTTCCAATCACGGGTAAGAATGCAATAAACAGGTACTTATGCATTACCCCTGCAGGCTGTTGCTGTCTATGTAAAGTGCCATAATTGCTATCAACAGGATCCTCGGCGTTAAAAACATCGGCCTGTTGTCCAGCGATAAGAAGGCACAATGTCCTCAAAGGTGATCCAGATACGAAATGACAGTAAGCCATTTTCTTCACAGTATCCGCATAAAACTGCATGATCGGTCACTGAAACGATCAGTAATTGTTCAGAGAAAAGGGCAAAGCCACCGACCAATCCATGATCTATAGTGAAGCATATACCTTATCACCAAGTTGTAAAGCAAGGATCAGTGCAGGTCCCCAGAGCTGACCTTCCTGAGCGTACTGAAGTGCATCTTTTCTTCTACCAGAAACTAGAAGATTTTGAACTTCTTGAGCAGTAGCCTGCATTAAAATGGTTGGTTCAACCAGGGCAACTTTTGCTAGATGACACAGCAGACAACCAAGAAAAAAGAATTACCTGTATCTGGTTTTCTGGGGGAATGTTTTTCATGCACTGGACCATGGCTCCATATTCTCTCATACGGGTGCTATTACTAACACATGATGAAAAAAGTGCTGTTACAGCAGTGTCCGGGCCATCCATACCCTGTTACCAGTAATTCGAAAATAAATTAGTTATTCCACCTGACATTGGGGGTCAACATGGATTTTAATATCATATCCTATCAAAGGGGATATGTGGCCATCCATACACTGTTACCAACAATTCAACACATTCTTTATTCCACCTGGGGGCAGGGGCCACAAGGTATGAATTTATCATCTTATGTTATTAAAGAGATAGATAGTCAGGCACGTGAAGATAAATGATAAAGCTGAGTTGAGTTACTTGTAGATGTTTCACAATGTCTTAAAGTGATGCCTGGTTATATATAGGATGGGCCAACTTACTTGGCAGTTTTAATGTCCATGCGGTACATGCCGCACGGACCAAGGACCCATGAACCACTTATGGGTGGCTAGTAGGGTTGGATCTTGAAGACATTCCAAGCAGAACAAAAAATGGAACCAAGGAAATCATTAATTTGGGATTCTCCAAAGATTCTAGAGGAAACAAATGCTTTATGGCTAGTTAATAAACACAATGCTGAGAAACGATCCACATTCCAGGATTTTGTACCAAAACTATATAAAAACATGGGATCAACGTGATTAATGACAAGCATAACATCTTTTGTTTCATTAAGAATATTTGCTAAATCCGGACGCTTCAGTAACAAGGCTCCAATGTTCAGATGTTCAGACATCAAAACACCAAGCAAACGAAGAGTGTCATAGGAATGGAAAAGAAAATAATGGGCCAGATGCCCACATCAACCCAGTGCCTCTTGAGTGGGAAGGAAACCCCTTGCCCCTGACTCCCTGTTGTTCGCCTCTCCCCCCTGAAGCACCACTGTTCCTCTTGCCCCAATAACATTCTCTCGCCGTTCTCACACCCACAGTGCCATACCTCTCCATTGATCATCCTCCTCCCCTCACTCAATTCTCTCCCCAGTCCTCCCATGCAACCATCCTCTCCAATCACCCATCCCCCAGAACTCATCCAGGATGCCAAGGGTGTGGCTCTCCTCGAGAATATAGGCGGAGAGTGCTACGGATGTCTTATAGCCCTTGCCATAAGGCGGAAATCAGGATCAGGGTTAAACCATGATTGCTACAAAGCTGGTGACTAACGTAGGGTGTCTTTCTATCAGAACAGTAGCCACATAACTCCCACATGTGACACGTTGGTGTTTTCCAGCATCAAGATTCATTTCTCTTTCCACGTGGTTTATGCAGAAGAACAAATCTGCAGATGTCAATGTAAGATTGCATCCAACATTAGGACCCAAAAAGGGTTTGAATAAAGACTTGACCATAAGTGCATGTCCTAAATTTTCGGCAAGTTATTCATGTTGTCCAAAATCTATTATCATAGCTATATGGTCGCAGCACCGCAGTGAGATGAACAGATGTAACAGTGGTGTTCATTAATGGTCTCACAAGGATTTTATAGTACAGTGAAATCAACAATTCTGCTCAAGGAAAAGCATGGATACATCCAAATAGAATATAACATGACGGAACATAAAATACCTCACGCGACGGATCGAGGCCAAAGGGTGAACGGAGTTTTCCATAGTGCTGATATGATATTTTCAGCAATGAAATTAGCAGCTTCTGAACATCCTCTCCTTGGAATTCTCTGACAGAAGACTCATAGCTTCCAATAATATCATCAAGCCATTTATTCACATCCTTTGCTGCAGCACTTCCACCAGCAAGGGGGCCAGGAATAGGTCGACGACACAAAGCATAGAAATAACTAAGTGCACTACCATTCATGATGCTTGGTTGATCAATTTTATCAGCCACAATCTCTGATATATTAAGAATTGACAACGTGCCGCGAGAATTGCCCTGAAATTAAATGTTAAAAGTTTTTAGCTACGACTTCATTACAGAAAAGGATTAACAAAGAATGTGATAAAGATACCTGATTTCCGATGTCAAAGCTTGTAGTCATTGAGCTGGTCTCTTTCATAATAACCAGCTTCCCACCAAATCCAAAAGCAACAAGAGCATGCGGTGGACGTCCAGCTGACGACCTCTCCACGTGAGAGGAGTAGCCATATTGTTCAGGTGAAGCTTGCTGTTGAGAAAAGTTCATGGAGTTCTCACTGCTCAAATGGTTGTTTGGTAAATGCATACTTGTGGCAGGATCAGTGTATGTTTGCATCTGGTAAATGCTTGCTACAGGAACATTTTTCTGTGGGTCGGCAAAGCCATTCAAATTTGCATAGCCATGGCCTGCTGAAAGTTCGTGTGCTGCATGATGACCTTGATTATCTTTAGGAGGTTCAAATTCCTTCTGGGAATTCTGGTAACCTATAGAAGGTACAGATCCTGTGCTTAGCTGGTTGTTACTGAAAGGTTTGAACCCCTGATTACCTACTATCGTAGCTTCAGATCCGTTGTTCCAACTGTCATGGCTAGTAGAAGTACTTTGATTGCTTTTATATGGTTCAAAACCCTTGTGAGCACTCTGATAAATAGCAGGTTCAAAAACCTTGTTACGAACCTGGTGGTCACTACTGTATTGACTCGTTGAAGGCATAAATGTGTTGATAGTACTATGACTGCTTTTCTGCGGTTCAAAACCCTTGTGAGCATTCTGATAACTAGTAGGTTCCAAACCCTTGTTACTAACCTGGTGGTCCTCACTAACACTACCGTATTGACTTGTAGAAGGCATAAATGTGTTGATAGTACTTTGACTGTTTTTCTGTGGTTCAAAACCGTTGTGAGCATTCTGATAACTAGTAGGTTCCAAACCCTTGTTACTAACCTGGTGACCCCAACCACCATTACTGTCTTGACTTGTAGAAGGCACAAATGTGTTGATATTAGTCTGATAATCCATAGAGGGTTCTGGCGAAGGCATGAATGTGTTGATAGTGGTGCGATAATCTGTAGAGGGTTTCACAGGCTCGGTATAAGCCTGCTGACTAATCTGATTCTCAACATGCTGACCTAAACCATAGGAACTCCCAGAATGAACGCTGTTAACCAAGGAATCATGCTGCCATGGGCTCTGCTGATCATAATTACTCACCTGAGTATTCCCGCCATGGACTGCATTGTGACCTGCTCCAGCAAATGCATCTAAAGCTGATGCCGTGGTTGCAGCTTGCATGACACTTTGCTGGTACGACTCAAGCGTGAGCCACTCCTGAGTAGTGGTGTCATAGTAATATCCAGGGTACTCAGCATAGAACAGCATGTTTGGTGGGTACTCTGCTGTCGCTGCACTGCTGTGATCCTGGCCCCAGCTCACGGCAGTGGTGCTGCCCTCCTCTGCGATGGTCTCCAACCCTGCCTGTGAAGAGTTGTGCACGTAGGAAACACTAAGCTGCTGCTGCTGAACATTATCACTCCCAACAACCATCCCAGCACCGCCATTATCAGCAATACCACCTTGAGCACCGACAGTAGGCACTTCATACCACTGCCCTGTTGCCCCATCGTACTTAAAACCAGGGTAGAGGTTATCCAGATAGTTGGGGTCCGAGTAGTCCACAGCCGGAGCGGTCCAGTCCGTCTGTGCATTTGTGTTCTGATCCGCCGGCTCCACAACGCTACCACCCACATACGACTGCGAACTGGCATTGCCATCCGCTCCACTGAAGAAGCTCTGATCAGCCACTCCAACGCTACCAGACCCCGCAACAGAACCCTGCATTCCAAAGAAGGCCTCTTCGCTAACGCTACCACCTGCCAAGAAGTCCCCGGCACTAGTCCCCCAGTCCAAGTGTGAATTAGCATCATTGGTCACTCCATTAAAGAAGCTGTGATCATCAGCTCCAACACTGCCGGTACCGACAACAGCTGAACCCTGCATTCCTCCGTCGAACCCAGCCACACCAGCTGCGAGAAACGTGTCCTCTTCGCCTGCCAGGAAGTCCCCGAACGGGTCCGCCCCGGCGCTGCTGCTGTCCGCGCCAAAGACGCTCCACTGCACCTGCTTGACCGTAGTAGTCCGAACGGTTCTCCCTGACCCGGGTGAAGCACCCTCCGGCGTCACAGCAGCCTCCTCCGCCTCAGGTGCCGACGCTGTGGCCTTCACCCCGGGCAACCCAGACAGAAACTCAGCTTCAGTGGGCAACGACGCCGCCGTGGCATTCACCTCGGGCAACCCAGCCAGAACCTCAGCTTCAGTGGGCAGCGACGCTGTGGCATTCGCCTCGGGCAACCCAGCCAGAACCTCGGCATCAGTGGGTGCCGACGCCGTGGCCTTGACCTCGGGCAACTCAGACAGAACCTCGGTATCGGTGGGCGCCACCGGGGCCAGAACCTCGGTATCGGTGTGCGCCGGCGCGGTCAGAACCTCAGCAGCATCGGTGGGCGCCGGCGTCGCGGCCTTGGACTCGGCATGATGGGGCGCCACCGGGGCCTCAACCTCGGCCTGAGGGGGAGGAGGAGGAGGATGGGCAGTGTCAGCCTGCGGTTCTGGAGGGGGCGACACGACCGCCGTGGGCCCCGGCTCGGGCGCTGCTCCCATGCCGCCATCGTCGTCGTCGTCGGCCAGGGTGAGGGACGACATATCCTCGGCCGCAGCAGCCGCGGCGGCGGCAGAGGGGGGCACCTGGTCATCGTCGTCGTCGACCAGCTTGTCGAAGAAGTCGGCGTCGTCGGAGTCGGACGCCATGTGCTGATCTCGGGGGAGAGGGCTAGGGTTAGTTCAGATCCCGAATCGAGGATCGCCGCGCCGGATCGAGGAGGCGGCGGTGGATCGGATCGGGGGGCGGCGGTTTGGATTTGGATCTCGACTTCGACTCGGGTGGAGCTGGATTTTGGAAGGGACAGGAGGGGGCCGACGTCACTCATCTCTTCTTCCTCCTCATCATCTAGGGTAGTACTATGTTTGGATTTCTTGTCTTGTCTGTGTGTATTATTCATACATTTATCATTTCTTCATGTGAAAACTTGTATGCATCGAAAAGGAGAGTAGATCTAAACTACTTATAGCAAAGTATAAGTATTGACCCACAAGCACTTCGACCTTTTTCTAGATTGTGTGTGTGTCTAACCCTTTATGCGACAAAGACGAGTAAGATGTTCTCCAATTTTTTTCTTTTCTTTCGAAAAGGGCACATACATGCGATCGCCGTCGACCGGATGCAAGAGGAGGTATGATTTGTGTAGCGACGACGATGGTTGGTGGTAGTAATTTGAATGGGTATCACAAAGTAGAAGGGTGGGTTTTTTATTTCCCAATACTCCATCATATTGGTATAAGAAGTGATGTGTTTTGCGAGGGACATGCTTGGATATGTTCTTTTGGTTACGAATGTAAGAGTATAATCATGTTTAGTGTTGTGCTTATCAGCTTCTATGTTTTAGGGTCATGTCGTACAAGTACTCGGTTGCTTCATGAAATCTCTAATGTGAGTCATGTAGGGTCTAGAGTTTTCTTGTTAATGATGATGTTGGGTCAAGAATGATTTGAGGACTTTGAAGTATTTATTAGGCATGTTTTGTTTGAGCGATCTCGTAGCCTCATATTGTTTGTTAAATTGATAGTAGTTCTCGACTTCAACTTGTGTGGAGTTTAACATCTTTACATGTCAATTTAACATTTTTTACATGTCAACTTATATGCATCGAAAAGGAGAGTAGATCTAATCTACCTATAACAAAGTATTGACTCGGAAGCACTTTAACCCTTTTCTAGAACGTTTAATCTTCTATGCAACAAATCCTAATAAGATCCTTTCTAATTTGTATTTTTTTAAAAGAGGATATACATCCAACATAAACATGCAACCGTCGGCGGCTAGATGCAAGAAGAGTTATTCTTTGTCCAATGATGATGTAGCAGAGGCCGAGACCGCAATGGTCATGAACACATAGAAGGACATGAGTTGGATGTCATAGTTATTATCTCGTAAAGATTGGAAAAGGTCTTTGGGGGTAATTTGAAGGATCATCCGGAAGCAGAATGATAAAAAAAAATCATATCATATTGGTATAAGAATGCCCATGTTGAAGTCGAAGCCTTTCATGCCCTTGTAAATACTCATGGACATATGCTTAAATATTTATTTTCTTAGAGAGATGAAATCTTTTTATTTTTTGTGTGACATGGATATGTTCTTTTGTCATGATTTTTTAAGTGATAATATAATATAATCATATTTCATTATATGTTTATCAAGGTTACAGTTTTACGGTCATGTCAATAAATTTCTCCTTTGTTCGTGAAATCTCCATCTATATATCATGTAGGTCTAGTCTTGTTTGAATGTTGACGATGTTGGGTCAATGATTATGATTATGAAAAAATTAGACATGTTTTGTTTGGATGGTCTTGTATCATGTTAAACTTACATAAAACCAAGTGTGATAACTACTCAATACACAAGAAAAAATTAAAAAATGTGTACAATCTTACATAAACACAACAATTTAAACTGCCAAAATCACAAATAATCCACTGATTATGTGGCGCAATTAGAATATAAAAATCGCGTACAAAGTTACAACCACCAAACATAGTTTCATCACGCACGACAGTGCCCACCGATGGATAGCGAAGGCTGGGATAACTGTGTGTGATTGACAAGATCAACATTAGGAAACGAGCACGAATCAACACACACATACGAGGGAACAAAATCGCACGGTTGAAAAAAATCAGATATTCGGTGTGTGCTTTAGAAACTTGGAGATTCTTTCGAGCGAATTAATCATGATAAAATCAGATATAATTGCGAAGGTCTTTTATTTCCTCTAGTCGTGCTTTAAGGGGCATCTCTTAATTATTTCCTCTAGCTAGAGGAGCAAATGTTTTCCGTGGAACGAACAATGCACTCAGGATTTCATCATCAGGTAGTAGTAATAATTCTCTTAAGAGAGGCTGGCTGCTCTGCACCGCGGCTTGGCGCTGACGACGATGAAGTCCTGCGGCGTTTTCCAGGCGTAGATGAACGTCACCGGCGACCCCGGGGCGATCGGCCGGCCGTTGGCTACGAGGCAGAGCTGGCTACTCACCGTGCGGATCTTGGTCTCGTCCACCCGCTCGACGCTGGGCAGGCCGAAGCAGCGCACCTTCACGCCGGCCTGCGGGCACGAGCACCTGTTGTCGACGCTCACCTTGTACTCCGACTGGCCCTCCACCAGCCTCCCCGTCTTGGCCACGGAGATGTGGATGTCTGAAAGCTTACAGCTCTTCGCATCGCCTGAGATAGACATAAGTGGGTAAACAAAGTTATAGACTTGTGTGATTATCATATTGTTGTATCGCACGTACTCAACAGATTTCTGCGTTGCTCTACACATTCATGATTATAGCTGACTGTTTTTGAAGGTGGTGGTAGATGATCATATACATACCTCGGTGGAGATGGCAGATAAGGGCGGCGAGGAAGAGATAGATGGTAGCCTTCGCCACGGAAGCCATTTCTATCGATCTAAAATGTGTAAAACATATGCATAGCCAGAGGGCACTATATATAGCATGCATGTATGAGTAAGGTGATAACAAAGATCAAATATTCAATTTGCATGATCAATGCAGATATGGAGCCTATAATGCTTCCCAAGATAGGAAGCTTCCTACGGACGTGCATTGCATTATCCTGACGCTGGTGAATGGAAAAGGTGGGGCGTGTTTGTAGACGTTTTTACAGGAGACCTTAGTCTGTTAGAATCAACTCTAGCAGATACCGTACTGTAAAGACCCAGTTTTTTTATGACATACAAAACTCACTCCAGCAGTTATTATTAACGTATGCTGAAAACAATCAACCCAATGCAGATGGTGGAAAAGAAATTTCAGGGTCGTGTTCCCCATCACCACCGGTCCCGTAGATGTGCCAACACCGATTCAGACTAGTCATAGTGGGAGTATCATAGGTAGTAACATAAGTGCCACATAGGAAAAAATGATGATGTGGTAAGTAATTAATGAGGAGAGAAGTGGTGGTGGTATCATAGGTAGATACCGTAACATAGCGGATTTCGAGATAAGATGAGTCTATAGCCTAATAAATGCATAGTTATATGATACTACATCTATGTTATCACCTATTATTGACATAGTAACATAGAGTAGTATCATATGCATGATACCACTATATGATACTCCCCACTAGGACTAGTCTCATGGAGTAAAAATTTCAGGGTCGTGTTCTCCGCCACCACTGGTCCCGTAGATGTGCCAACACCTATTCATGGCACAATTTTTTGCGCCATCAATAGCCCCATAAGCCCTTCAGTTACATCCCACAACCTCTTCCGCAATTTGGTCTCGCAATTTATTTTTCAGTCGATCAATTAGCTAATTCTGGGTTGCCATTGATGTTTTTACTGCTCTCGGCAGATGAGGTGGAGGGTTAATACAGACGGCTGGTGACTAAACTAATGCACGCTGGTGAGCGAGCTGTCCACTTTGTGTTTTACGTTGGTTCTTAGCTGGTTGCACCACACCATTCGTCGAGCTTTTGCAGCTCTTCCATCTTCTTATCTCCATTTTGGCAGGTTTTGGAGTAAACAATCTTCACAATTTGCAGGACAACTGAGACACCTAAATATCTAACCTGGAGTACATCAAGTTTCAGACAATACAAAGGAGGCCGCACCATATGCTCCAAAAATAGAAAGCCAATTCCAAGAGCAAAAGTCAATACCATTCCAAAGATCGAAGCCTTAACATATAGGATATTTGTTGCAACAATGGTACCGAATCTGGGTGCAACATGAATTAGTTTTTGTTCCCTCAAGACCTCCTGGATCGATTACTTGTTTATTTATGATGAACGAAGTCGTAGACAATATGTTTCTTACTGGTCATGTGTACATCCATGTTCAAAACATCTACTCATTTTTACATGAGAAAATGATTTGTTGCCATACTGTGATGAAACTAGAGTGTAGGAACTTCTCAATTTTTCTAACGACATTCAGGCAGCAAAAAGAGAAGAAACAATAATGATGTTACAATAATCCTGCACTCACGGATGGCTTGTTACGGTCTTACGGACTCCTTCCTACGGACTGACTTTGGGTTCAGGAACCTGAAATCACGGAATGGAAAAAACATTTGCACCGACGGTGTACTTCATTACTAAGAACGGTATTATATCCAGGGGATGCTGTTTTTTCTTCACATGACATATAATACCTACAGTTTCAGAGAGGAACATATCAACCAGATTTTTTTGGTTACATTCTCCATTTTAAATTTCCAGGTTCTGACTAACTGGATCATGAAAACTTTGTTCTCCTTTCTGCTCGATCTGTCTATTTTTGGCCGTGCTTCTGCGCTTCTTCGACAACTGTAGAAAGCCCGTAACAATCTTGTTTCAATGCTAAAACTTTTTCTACTGCGGATGTGCTTCAATATGCTGTCCTCTGACTTAAGACTTGTGGATCCGCAGGCTTAAACTCCACTCGGATCCTGAGGTCCTTGCCCGATTGCGGTATAGGATCAATTGTGCTCTTCCTAGGCTGTAATTGTGCTCTCCCTGCCTCTTCTAGTTAATGGAAAATAAAAACCGGTCAGGAGTTTCCACCCTGTTTCCCTCCAAAAGAAAAGAAAAACTCAAGGTGGTCATTGGAGTCCAAGGAGGGACACATGGTGTTTGCCACTTGGTAGAAGTGTGCAGCCAAGGATTACGTCGGCTCTAGCCTTGCAGCGTAGGAAGCTGTCTGTGTGGCATGAACTTTGACTTTGTCAGGGAGTGTGACTCAGGTCAGGTTCGTGTATCCACAGTGCCAGAGCCCAGAGATCTCCTAACGTTTTCCCTTACTAGCCACCAGACCACATTAACAACATATTCTAAATCACAGTTCCAATGCGACACCAGGATTGACAGGCATTCAAACAAATGCATTCCAAATTTCTGAGTGAAGAAAACAGGGTGTATGTTCTAACTGATACATAGCAAAGCTGAAGCAACAAGAATGTTCTTCAGGTGCATACTGCACAAGACTTATTCGAGCGATACATCATGATTCAGACCTAGTATTGTAAAAACAACAATTGATAAATTAAAGGAGAACTCACATAGAAAGATGACCCAGGATGATTGAGACATCCAATTCCTCAAGCAAAAGAAGCTGTGATCACTCAGTTGCTCTTCCTGGCCAGCTTAGTCCACTCGGTATGGAAAAAACCTGGGCGGTCGATGCGCTCATAGGTGTGTGCCCCAAACAAGTCCCTTTGTGCCTGTATCAGATTGGCGGGCAACCGGTTGCACCTGTAGGTATCAAAGTATGAGAGGCTTGAAGACATTCCTGGAGTGCTAATCCCCGCCTCAACTGCGCGTGCCACGACCCACCGCCACGCACCCTGCCGCTGCACCATCTCCCTGGCAAACTCCCTGTCGACGATCAGATTGGCCAGCTCAGGGTTCCTGTCGTAAGCCTTCTTAATCCTGTCGAGAAACCTTGCCCGGATGATGCACCCACCCTTCCAAATCCTGGAGAGTTCCGCGAGGTTAAGGTTCCAGCCCTGCTCCACACTCTTGGCTCTGAGCAGATTCATCCCTTGCGCGTAGCTGCAGACCTTGGAGGCGTAAAGCGCCTGCCTCACATTGTCCACCAGCACTTTCTTGTCGACATTGATCTTGTGGAGAAGGCCAGACGGCATGCCCTCCTCCTCGAGCACGGTGGCGGCTGCAACGCGCTCGTCCTTGAGGCCCGACAGGTACCTCCCGTCGAGGGAGGCCGCGATGGTGGGCGCAGCCACGGCGAGCTCCGCCGCTTGCTGCACCGTCCACTTGCCGGTCCCCTTCATCCCGGTCTTGTCGAGGATCTTGTCGACCAGAGCACCGCCGCTGCCAGTGGGTTCGGCATCATCGAGTACGGTGAATATGTCGGCGGTGATCTCGACCAAGAAGCTCTCGAGCTCACCCTTGTTCCACTCGGCGAAGACATCTGCGATCTCCGAGTTAGAGAGTCCGCCGACACGGTGGAGCACGTCGTAGGCTTCGGCTATGAGCTGCATATCCCCGTACTCGATCCCGTTGTGTACCATCTTGACGAAGTTCCCCGCGCCGCCGGGCCCGACGAAGGTGACGCACGGCCCGTCCTCCGTCTGCGCCGCGGCCTTCTGGAGTATGTCCTTGATGTTGTCGTAGGCCTGGACGTGCCCTCCGGGCATGAGCGAGGGCCCGTTCCGCGCGCCCTCCTCGCCCCCGGAGACGCCCATGCCGAGGTAGAGCAGGCCGCGGGACGCGGCGGCGTCGCTGCGGCGCTCGGTGTTCTGGTACCACTCGTTGCCGCCGTCGACGATGGCGTCGCCGGGCTCGAGGTAGGGCGCGAGCGCGTCGATGGTGGCGTCGACGGCGCGGCCGGCCTGGACGAGGAGCACGACGGTGCGGGGCCGCGCGAGGGAGAGCACGAAGTCGCGCGGGTCGCGGTGGCCGAGCACGGGGAGGCCGCCCTCGGCGGCGGCGCGGGAGAGCGTGGAGTCGACCTTGGCGGCGGTGCGGTTGTAGACGGAGATCGGGAAGCCCTTCTCGGCGATGTTGAGGGCGAGGTTCTGGCCCATGACGGCGAGGCCGGCGAGGCCGATGCGCGGCTGCAGGGACTGCGCGGCCGCGGAGGCGGGGGGAGCCGGCGCCGGGGAAGTCATGGCCGGCTAGGGAAGGGGATGGTGGTGGGTCGTCGGCGTGGATTTGAGGGCGGCGAGGCGAGGCGAGGTGGCGGAGATGGTGGAGGGGTTTGGGGGATAGAAATATTGGTGGGGCGGACTCGTCGAGGCGGCCAAGGGTTGGGGTTGGGGGTATTGGACTTAACAGGCCTGGGCGGCTCGTTTGTGGCCCGTCGACCCGTCCAAGGGCCAGCTGCCTTCTTCTTTGGTTCCATTCATGGGACACCAACAAGGCAAGGCAGCCAACTTCTCTTTGCTCCTTTGCCGCCAATTATTGATTTCCAAATATACTAATACTACTTAATTCAGTTATTAAAGTACACCAACGGTTCCTAGGTTCTTGTCTAGTCAAGGGTCACTTATTGTACTAAAACTTAATGATTTCCTTTTATTAGGGGTCATTGTGTAATTTGTATGCTCACCAAAGGTTCCTAGGTGGCACCCTTCTGGCCGCCGCTGCTACTGTCTCCTGTCTCCGGTGGCGGCGCCCATCCCGTCAAAGACGGGGGCATGAGAGGTGCAGTACGGTGGTGGTGTCTCACGGGAGGTGGGAAGCCGGCTGGGGGCACAGGGCGACGCACCCCGATTCCGCCGGTGCTTGAGGTTCTCCGACGGTGAGGCGTTGAGGAGGAGGTGGTACGTCGTCAACATGTTCGTCTTCAAGAGCCATGGTGGCGGTTATAGGATTCCTTCTCGCGCCAAGATGAAGATCTGCCAATGCATGCCCAATCAATCTCGTGGAAGTGTCGTGTTCTAGAAGGCTCTTACGGTGCTCCATTGGGCGATTCATGCCTAGGGATTGCTGGATCGGGTGGGATCCAGTCGTGCGTAGCCATGTTTTTCTCTTACCGTTTTGTTTTATAGGGAGCGTTTCAAAACTCTGCTGACCGTTGATATCATGGGGCACATATCATGGGGCACGTTCTCGTTCTCTGGTGTTGGCAGAGAATGTCATAGAAACTGAGAATCTGAGTCTTGGTCATGATGAGGAATTGACTTGGTGATTTGTGACCTAGAGTCGTGGCATGCGAGTGGGGGCAACTACACATGAGAAGTTAATAATCCTATCTTTTTAGGGTAAAAATCAAAGGTCGTATTAATTGATTGTGTCTAGCAATGTCCTTATTAAAGGTAACAACGACGCACCTTCTTGGAGGCTTCACTTTTGTAAAAATTGTACTTAAAATTGTACTTCTGGTGTTGATACGATCGAGTACAACTGTTTCAAGTAATACTCCTAGATCATTGTAGTAGGACTTTCGACGTGTGCCGTTAAGACAGTGTGTTGTTGCAGAGATAGGGAGTAATTGACATCTCCACGATATTAATAGATGCTCCTTTACAAAAATAAAGACATAGTATGCTAACAACCATAATAGCCCCCAAATATTTATCACTGTCGAGTTGCTTACTATGAGTCTGTTTCATCAAACACAAGTTTCTCCTCTCGCATGTTAGCACACTAGTTTGACCAGAATGTATATACAATAACGAGTAATGATGTGCATCTAAAAATAAATCAACACATACTGAAATTGCATCTAATAACTCATCTCAGATCAACGATCCAGCACAGTGTAATCCAACATTATATTTTGTCCTCACAGAAATATTAACCACGCACACTGCTAAAATTACTTACATCTATAAATGACAATACAATAGTAACATGGCATCGAAGTACCAATAAGCATCTCAAAATTTCAGCCATACTAGGCTACAATCAGAACTTTGTTTGCTTTCTTGGCTTGGCCCACGAATGAGAAATGTTACATCAGGATTTCATGTTCTTCCTTGAAACATTATCAAGGGAAGTCCAGTCAGGATATGGGCATTCGTAGCTCCAATCAGGACCAGTATACCGCACGCAATGCAGCCATAATCCCTCCTCATCCCCGTCATAACTGCCAAAAGAACAAAAAATTACCAACACCCCCCTGAAGAATTCAAAAGCAACCATTCGAACCCATAATTATCAAGTGAATTTATTAAGCAATAGTATTCACTCACCCGACGGGAGCAAGATTTGGACAATTCGTGCACATTGGATCAAGACCAAATTCCGCATCAGCTTCAGCACCATCTGATAACGATGAAGATGGGCATGCTAGTGAGGTTGCCCTATGGATATTTGTTCCTTTCGAGGAGCGGGGACAAAAGTTCCCCGATAGATACAGCTCATCATTCGCTATTGGGTAACCAATGTGTTTCAGATGCACCCTTATCTGCATTTTCAGAATTTGGGTCACCATATATAATGTATCAGCAATATACAGAACTCTACAAACATGCATACTGTAAAGATAAAGAATAAGCAGCACATTTAAGACTATTTTGTTTCCAAATAATAAATCCAGTATGGAGCTTCTCGTTACCCAACAAAACTAAGAGCTTTGAATCATTTGAATGAAACTTTTTAAAACCTCTAACATTGGAAGGTTCAATCATGAAGGCCTTGTCTAACAGGTGAGCAAGACATAATACGACTAAGATAGTACAATGATATAACAGGTTCTGGTAACCATCAAGACACGTGTGTAGCTGCAAACGTCGAAACACCTTGGATCTGGCCATCTTCCAAAGGCTAGTTTTGTTTAAAAATAAAATCAACCAACTTCTGGCTGATCCAGGTCCCATCATTGTACACACAAGCATTGCGCAGCCTCCAGATCTTTAGCAGCGCCAAGATGATTAACAGGTAGGCATTTAATTTTTATTACCAGGATATTTCACTCGCGTGAATGTTTGGCAGACCCATATGCAATCATAAAGGGTAAAACAGGATTAGATACCTGGTGGGTTCGGCCAGTCACAGGTTTGCACAAGACAATGCTCTGATTCCCATCAGTGCAAATCCTCTGGAACTTGGTACATGCTTGTTTTCCATATGGCAGCGGTTTACCACTACCATCACAAACCTGTAGTAATGGCCTAATGGTAGTGAGGAGAGCTACAGCATATGACTTTTTGGACAAAAATATCACAACAATTACAGACCTCCACAGTGCTCCTTCCTTCCCGTGCATTGAAGTTTACATTAGCATCAACAGTTAGCTGCAAGTAAGTTCATTTATATAGAAATCCATGACAGAGAATGAAAAACAAACAAATTGCTGTGAAGACTTTCTTCTGTTTGCAAGAAATTTCCACCGACATTCCCTACCTGGTGGCCATATCTTTTACTTTATGAATAAATATTCACTAAAGATTAGGAAGTTCCCCTCCAAATGAATGAACTTGTTTTGTGTTCAGGAAGTATGAATTCTCTAATGCATGCCCAACATATTAGAGTTAGTGTTCGGTTATGAAGCTAATGACTCCACAGAGTGGAGTTTCCTTTTGTTGAATGTTTATGGCACTTCACTTCAAATTTACTCAATTTGATCACAAGAGATCGCGAGAAATTGTAAGAGCTTTTGTGAAATACGAAGTTAGGAATCTGAGGAACTGAAACATGCGATGTAACATAAACCTTTTGATGACAATACAAGAAAATGTTTTAAACTAGATGAACCACAAAGATCTACTCGACGTATTTTACAACGGAAACGGATTTTGCTCCTGTATCAAAACTACAGTCAATACCATACCTCGCCTTCAGGAAAGACACCAACAACTCTGGCTACATATTCCTTCTGCAACAGATTAGCTTCAATCTGTGGTAACAGTAATTCAAATGAAAAAATTGTGTAATAATAAAATATCTCAATGAGCAGAATATAAGGTAAGTGCAATCTGCAGGAAGAAAAGGAACGGGCGTAGAGTGATAAAATAAAGTGAGTTTTGTCAAATTGTGTAATAATATCTCAACGAGCAGAAGATAAGGTAACTGCGAGCACACATAATAAACAGGGTGATATGCTGAGTGCAGACACACAAGTAACAGGCGAAGAGTGATAATACAAGGTGAGTGCTAAAACCTGTTGCCTGAAACATTCTGCTCGCTCAGCACTTTTAGCGAATATAAGGAGACCTGAAACTAACCGGTCTAACCGATGTACTGCTGAAAAATAATAGAGGTAGTCAAGGAACTTTAGTACGTCTATAAATAGCAGTAAAGATACACCAAAATGAATAAACTATCTGCCGTACTCTCCCCCTCCCCCCACAACTAAATCCTGAGTTATAACTTTGAATTCACTAAACCCGCTCCTGATATTTATTTATTTTTTATAATAAGAGGAGCTCGGCCTTCGATTTCATTAACGAAACCAGCTTACAGAGTTCAACCACAACACAAAACAACCACCTCAACCCGCTCCTGATATGGCCAGGTTTGCATGACAGAACACAGCCTAAGCAGAGATAGGTGCTGCTGTGTCTTCAAGTTGGCACTGCCGCATGCCTCGCCTCGCCTCCTTGGCCAATCGTGTGAAGCTTCAGGTCCAGCTAGTCGTGATTTAGTCTGCTTGCTCCAGGAATGCCTTCCTGGTGGATCCTTGAGCAGGCGCTTACAGCGATAAGGCCAGGCCCTAAAAAGATTGAGAAATCAAAGCACTGCAGCAGCAGCAGCAGCAGAAACTGAAACAATCCCGAAGATGTTGCCTCTGTTATCGCAAAATTTGTCTCCACGGGTGACTTCTAATCCAATATATGGTCCTTTTTCTCTTCTAATTGTTCCATCATGATCCATGACGACGAAGAATCAGTCCTTTGCCAATTGATAACAGAGAAGAATCAGTGGGAGTTCATGAAATGTCGGATGCCACTCACGACTCATGCGGTTGAGAACCATAGAAGGGCCACATGGAGCATAAAGTGTCTCAGAGCTAGCTGGCATCCATAGATGCATACGAGCCGGCAGGGCTCATCCGCACATGCGCAGACCTCACGTGGTGAAATCTACAGTACAGGCATGTCGGGTCTCGTATAGCAGCCAGCACACGAGCAGGAGCTGAACTCAGATGGTGTAAAACTCACATCTTCGAGACCTTACCACAAGAGGGAGAAGCACCATGAACTGTTTATGCTTTTCCTGGCACGCCTGGATGCAAGTGAGCACATAACCGAGGGAAGGTACGATGGTGATGACCCCTCTTTGCCACATAAGTTCCCTACTCGCGGCGTTAGGATTATAAAATTGCTTGTTGGATGGCACCACAAACGAAGTGACTTAAGTGATGGCAATGCGAGTGCTACGAATAGTTTGAGGGAGAAAATGATTTTTTCTTTCTAAACAGTAGTTTGAGGTAGTATAATGTTAAGCAAAGGATACGAAATAAGGGTGCCAATCCATGCTCAGCCTGCAAAATGCCTAATACGGTGTTTTTACGGTACTGTCCACAGGCATGAACCTACACAAATAAAAAACACTTCTGTTTTGTAAGTACATTGGTGAGTAAAGCTGAACATAGCTGAATTAGGCTTTGACACACTCAAACATTGAATACTGGAATTAGCATTCAGGATCCTCATCGGCTGAATATATGCATGTAACTACCGAAACAAATCTCGCTACCATGAATTCATGAGTACCCTTAGTTAATTCCATATCATAGAAGGGTTGTAGTGATTAGTTTCCCCCTTCTTTCCTGACTCATGGTTCTAGTGATTAGTAACTACAAGAATGTACCATCTAGCAGTAACTAAGAAATGTGTCTCTGTCAAAGTACAGAAGCCCCTCTAGCACAAAAAACTTTAGGACTAATGCTTGTATAACTCTATAATTAGTAGAACCTAATTGATTACAGTTCAGCTGTGCGGGCAAGGTATTTTGGCGTACAAATATCCGTAACTGTAATAGAAGTATGTTATACAGGAAAGTTTCAAAAAAAATGTTAAAAGAAGAAAGCTGCATTGTATTTTTGATCATGCATCACATCTTCCATGAACATTACAATTATAACTCATACGCTTACTGGAATAGATGCCGGTTTGCAAACAGTTACGACGTCAACTTCATTCTGAAGGATTACAATATTGCCACCCAAGACTGGTGGCTCATGCCTGCAAGAGCAACCACCTTCAGGAATATGCCAACTCAAACTTGTACATGAGAAATATGCATGATTTGCTTATGTTAAAGCAAAAAAAATAAAGAGCTCCCTTGTTAGAGGCCAAGGGAATCATGTAAGTGCAATAGCTACATCAAAGATGTGAAAAGAAAACCCATAGAGAAACCAGGTGTGACTCACGACCTACATAAGGAAATGGCAAGCATGAATGTTGAACTAGCAATTGTCGTTGTCTTTAAAGCATTCCATTAGCGCTATCCAGAGTACAACTATGTTTAGTTTAGTTCAGCTAAATAATCCCATGACTGAAAAAAGATAACTGTGATATTGACAGTGTATCCATCAGTTGCTGAACTTTTTTGTTTGGATTCCCTGTGATTATTATAAAAGGACACAGTACTTACATATTAGTGGTTAGAGCTAGAGAAGTTGTGCTACATGTATTTTCCGAAACTTCTACTTTTATGAACCGACAGAGTAATTAGTTTTGCTAAATGAACCACTACAATGGAATAAGCTAAATGACACCCAAAAAACATGACACACCTGTGCAAGAAATGGCTTATCTTTTGTGATGATTTTACAATATAGTCAGCATGAACCATTTGCTCATCCACTTGAAGCCTCCCGCACTTCACTGCATGAACCTAGCAATATCATTATTTATTTGAGATATAGAAACGACGAAAGTACAGGCGTTAAATCATCAAAGGACTACTAGGCAGTTCAAGGTAGTGGAATGCGGGAAACTGCTATATATATATTCAGAAGCAGGGTTCAAGTGATCAGGGTATTCACTTGTACAACTAAAACGGACTGATACACACAGTATTAAAAGGGAATCTCGCACGCCTACATAGTATTCACGGTTGCGCCCCCTGAATTCTTCTGTGAAGAGATCTACAATGGTCTTCCCAGCCCATCTGTTCTTCACCTGCAAACCGAATTCAGAATTTGGTCAAAACAATTATACTACGTAGGCAATTAAGACTGAAAACGTTGACGAAGAGAAGGTTCGGTTACATGGGATACGAACTCGAAGTAATAGGGCCTCACGTAGCGCCGACCTGCGAAGAGAAGTGAAGCCGTTGAGTTGTTAATCCAAGGGGGTTGTTAAGGAGGAACTCAGAGAGATAGGACGAGGTGAGCTTGTGGTTACCGTTGCGGAAGATGTAGTCTTGCGCCTCCGGCGGGTTGACCGGCGTCTGCCACACGATCCCAGCTCCCGCAAGCGTCCCTGCCATCTCAGGCGAACACTCCTCAGTTCACCGCCCGAAGCCTAGACGAAAATGGCGGCGTCGCGAGATGAGGGAGAGGATTTGGGGAGAGTTGCCGTGCATCAGCTACGGGTCGACGATGCTTCATCTCCCCAATACGCCCTGGTGGACCGGCCCACTTAGCAATTCTTTCTATTCCCGATTTTTCTCTCTTTTCTTTTTTCATTTTTTTCTAAAACAATCCTGTTCAGCTTTATTTTGTATTCTATGTATTTTTTTATTATTAAAATTAATATAGTTTTTATAAAGTAAAAACATAAGAAAATGTCCGTATAGTTCAAAAATAAATGTTCACGAGCTTAAAAACAGTCTGTATGAGTGGACAAATGTTCGTAACTAACATAAACCCTTCAAGAAATGTCCGCATGTTAAGAAAAAAGGTTCATAAATTCATGAACAAATACCGATCACACTCTTTTTCTAAATAGTTTACGAGGAATTATTTGTACACCAGCTATAATTTTTTTTAAATGTTCTCGCAACAAAACAAATAGTGATCAAATCTTTAAGATAATTACCAATAAGTTTGAGATGTCTAAGATGGGAGAGTTGAAGTTCCTTTTTGATTTTGATATCAAGCAAGTAATAAGAGGGCAAAATATACAAAAAGACATGCTTAAAATTTCAACATGTGCCAATGCGGCCAAGACCCACATGCCAAACAGTTGGCCTTAATGTCGATCCGAAGGTGAAGTAGAATCAGAAGGTATAGTGCCCTTGAATACTATCGTGTATCTAGACCGGATATAACGATGTGTATGGCTATGTGTGCAAGATATCCATCTACTACCTAGGAGAGCCACAAATAGGACCCGCTCGAGTCGACTTCTTTGATCATTTCACAAAAGATCTTCTAGTTCCTTGTGTTTTTCTTGACTGTGTCAAAACTCTCATATGTAAACAGTTGTTTTATCCGTTATAAGCATTCCACAAAGCAATGTGTGTGGGACTGATAATCTCTAGTAACAGTCCCTTTAATCTTGTGGGCAACATATTCGAAATGAATTTGTACATATACGTACAAATCATAAATATTTTTATTTGATTGATTTATATTGTTATTATATATAGTTTTTCAGTGTGTTTTTGTTGGACTAACCTATTAACCTAGTGCCACACGATCCAGTGCAGCTCAAAACTGTGTTTGACGATTAGCAGAGCAGCAAACGAGAGGTGTCAGGTGTGTTGTCTTGTGTACCACGTAGGAGTCTAAAAATAAACCAGGGTAAATTACAGGAGTGTCCACCAACATCGGCGAGCCCCGAAACACAAACACAAAACCCAGTCCTATTTATAACTCACGCTCTCCTTAGCAGGCGCCGGGAATTTCTCGGGACGAGAATGATCGGCGACAGCGCTCGCGCAACGAGATCGGTTTCAGCGGAGGCAAACATTTGATCTTACGCGACGAGCAGCTGATCATCATCGATCAAGTTAGATCGATACGACATACGAGAGGAGGATAGTCCCTGGTTCGATCGACGTCGCCGCCGGCTGGCCGGCAGTTGGTCTCTCCTCTTTGTTTTTGTTAATTTGGTTGCATGAGCAGAGGATGCGGGTGGTGGCTGATGAGGAGGACATGCTGCCATCGACGCCGGGCAAGGTGAAGATTGAGCGTGCGGGTGCGATGGGACGGCAGCTGCACCGGTGCTTCGCGTCCACCGGCACCATGTTCCTGTGGGCGCTCTTCCTGGTGGCCATGACCGCCACGTACCTCAGCTTCCACTCCTTCGTCGACACCTCGTCGCGCTACTTCGCCGCCTCCTGGGGCGGGCTGCACTGGGAGCGCCAGATCCGCGCGTCCGCGTCGCCCCGGCGGCCGCCAGGCTCGGCGGAGGGCGCCGGCCTGTCCGTGCTGGTGACCGGCGCCGCCGGGTTCGTGGGCACGCACTGCTCGCTGGCCCTCCGGAAGCGCGGCGACGGCGTCGTGGGCATCGACAACTTCAACAAGTACTACGACCCGTCGCTGAAGAAGGCCCGCCGCGCGCTGCTGGCGTCGCACGGCGTGTTCGTGGTGGAGGGCGACATCAACGACGGCCGCCTCCTCACCAAGCTCTTCGACGTGGTCCCCTTCACCCACGTCCTCCACCTCGCCGCGCAGGCCGGGGTGCGGTACGCCATGGAGAACCCGGCGTCGTACGTGCACTCCAACGTCGCCGGCCTCGTCTCCCTCCTGGAGGCCTGCAAGGACGCCGACCCGCAGCCGGCCGTGGTGTGGGCCTCCTCCTCCTCCGTCTACGGCCTCAACGACGCCGTGCCCTTCTCGGAGGCGCACCGCACGGACCGGCCGGCGTCGCTCTACGCCGCCACCAAGAAGGCCGGCGAGGAGATCACGCACACCTACAACCACATCTACGGCCTCTCCGTCACCGGCCTCCGCTTCTTCACCGTGTACGGTCCATGGGGCAGGCCGGACATGGCCTACTTCTCCTTCACCCGCAACATCCTGCAGGGGAAGCCCATCACCGTGTACCGCGGCAAGGACCACGTCGACCTCGCCCGGGACTTCACCTACATCGACGACATCGTCCGCGGCTGCCTCTCGTCGCTCGACACGGCGGGGCGGAGCACGGGCACGGGCGGCAGGAAGCGCGGCCCGGCGCCATACAGGATCTTCAACCTGGGGAACACGGCGCCGGTGACGGTGCCCACGCTCGTGGCCATCCTCGAGAGGTACCTCCGGGTGAAGGCGAAGAAGAACGTGGTGGAGATGCCCGGCAATGGCGACGTGCCCTTCACGCACGCCAACATCAGCCTGGCGCGCCAGCAGCTCCAGTACAAGCCCACGACCAGCCTCGAGATGGGGCTCAAGAAGTTCGTCAGGTGGTACCTCTCCTACTACGGATACAACCGCGGAACACTACACACCTTCAACAACTTCTTGTGATACTCCTATACTCCTATATTAGTAGGCATTGATCGATGTACTGTACTTATACGTACTGTAGTAAATATGTATATGGTTATTGTTTTCTCTTTTGAGCTTCAGGGTCCTCTGCTCTCTGATAAATGACTGACCATTCTTGTTTCTTTAATTTCTGATGAGAAATTACGATGAAGAATTTCTTTTGTTGTTGCTCAGGAGATAATACAGAAAAGGTATTTTCTCTCTTGGGGGGGACTGTCTTATTGGTTTGAGCATCCTGGATTTCTATAAAGCATATGAGTAGTAAGTATTGATGTAGGACATGCTGTAACAAGTGAGCCTGCAAGAACATTCTAATGAATCTGGGTCAATTGATTTTAATTTGGAACCCGGGAGAGTACAAACAAGCCATGCATCTGTTTGCAGTAAACAAGCTGGAAATACAAAAACTGCTGGCGGCTTTCCTCTTGGAGATTGGTCTTCTTGGAGGTCGCAAGAATTGTTTCTGTGACTGCCGGGAACAACGAAGCCAGTAGGTATTATCTTATGAAGTGTGGAAACGTGATTTGTGTGGGTCACTATGCATGTCTTCATTCAAACTTAATTAGGATTGGGCTAGATAGAGGTAAATCTGTCTTTCCAGCACAGTTTTCTGTTAACTACAGGTTATTTATATGATGTTGCTATGTTTTATTTGAGCCATTGGCATGCTACTTACATCGTTTCTATCTCGGCTTAAACTAATCAAGAAGCTACACCCTAAACTAAATCCTCACAGCTTATTGTTATTCTGTAACTACCATCTACCACTTCCCCCAAGTGGTTGTATATATAAAATGCAAAAAATGAACTTGAATTATATAGGAAAAACTGAGAAGTAGATACGTAAAAGGCAAGATCGATAGAGTTTAATGTAATATAATCTAGGATACCCTACATAACACAACCATCGATTGTTTTGGTAAACCTTTTAACATGGTGCGGTATTTCTTAATGATTTCAAGTTGAGATCACTCCCGCATCCATGTAAAACTTATGGTTCCTTCTGTGAGTGCAGCAAACATTTCAATTGGATATCTCTGATAGGTCCATTGGTGTTGGGCACCATTCTTGGCTTTACTTATGTTGGCTACACCTTACAACACATTTGTTTTTTAGGCAATTGTCGTGTTCCTTCTTCGGGTTCCTTATGTGAGTGCAAATCTCTTATCCCAAGACATGGATTATTCGTCAATTACAATGATGTTTTGATCATGTTTATATGTAAATTTGTTGTTGCTTAATCTTATATTTCCCTCATGCTCAGTCAGCGAAGAGATTATTGGTGCTTGTTGTTGCCACATGGCTTCTTTTTGTGATTATGTAGCCTCCTGTTAAACTTTCATGGGTATATCGGCCGGACATGATCACAGCAACACATTTATCTGATGATGACACTTCAATATATGGTTTTGTGGCATCTAAGCCCACATGGCCATCATGGCTGCTCATAGCAACAGTGGTACTTACGTTGGTAGCAGTTACAGTGATCATCCCAGTGAATTATGTTGTCGAGTTGAGGGCTTTATATGCAGTTGGAGTTGGAATCCACGTGTTGTGATGTCGAAGGCTCACTATCTTTGTCCTTGTTTTCAGTCTTTATCCTTGTTTTCACTCAGGACATGTTTTCTTTTACTATGGAAGTGGAGTTGTTAGGCATGTCAATGTAATCAGGCTATTCAAAATAAGGTTTTGTTGTTAGCAATGTGAATGTAATTGGCTTGGCTATAAGATTGTAAGCGAAGAAGAAGGCAACCGGGACATGCCTGCAAATTTATTTATTGTGGTGTAGTGGATTATATTTTGGCGTACTCTAATATTCTCAAGTGCGGTATGGGACAAGTTATTAGCTGGTGCCCTTAATTTTCAACTGTAGAACCATGCATTGTTTCATATTATGCAAGTGTTTAGTTAACCAATCTCTTGTGAGTTGTGAGATTCTACGTTTGAAATCCAAATATTTTTTATGATGCAACTATGCCGAACAAAATATTTAAGTTCTTATAGACAAATACACACGTGCAAAGTCCACTCGCTGTTGTATCTTAGGTTCACCAATCGGCATAGTCAGCAAAGGCGACCATGTTACAACAAAGCGATATGGAGTGCAACAGTGATGTAGTATTCATGACAGAGCTAAAGAGGACAAAGCACAAGCTCCATGCACATGCTCCAGAACCACAACACGACTTTCATTGGCACAACATTGTTAGAGTGAGATGATATATATTTTTATTGATGACAATTGCTAGAGCAGGGAAGGATGAGAAAATGTAAGTGAAAGAAATAGAGGGGAGAGAAGAAACATGACGATCCATCTTTTAAGAGTGTCAACCGTCGAGTAGGAAATGGGTGAAAGAACATTTCTATGATCTCTGTGTTTTGTGTGTTAGTTAACAACATGTGGATGTATTAAGTTGGTGTTAAGTAATGCAGGATAATCTAGGAACTCTTCAGATGCATCAGCACCAAAAAGGAGAAAAAGAGACAGCACTGAAAGTGTGCTCAGCCCCTGGTGGGGGGCGGAGTTTCCGGTCCAGGGGGCCGGAGTTTCCGCCCCTGCCTGAAGTTTCCTGTCCCTGAGGACCGGAATCTTCTCCGTTGCTCGGTTGCCGAAGTTGTGCTCAGCCCCTGGTGGGGGGCGGAGTTTCCGGTCCCATGGACCGGAGTTTCCGCCCCAGGCCAAAGTTCCGATTGAAGATCTGGTGTTCAGCCCCTGGTGGCCCCCGGAGTTTCCGGCCACCCTAGGCCGGAGTTTCCGCCCCCGGCCGGAGTTTCCGGCCACTAGGGCCGGAGTTTCCGGCCTGGGGTTTGGCTGCAACGGCTACATCTTTGGAGGGGTATAAATACCCCTCCTCCTTCCTCCAGAAAAGAGCTTGACCTAAAATAGGAGGAGCTCCATTGTTGCAAGCCAAGAAACTCAAGATCTCCCAATCCCCCCATCCAAACTCGTTGATCTTTGGAGGATTGAAGGAGAAGGCCCCGATCTACATCTTCACCGAGCCGTTCTTCATTTCCCCCTCATTCATTTGAGGGAACACTTGCTAGGGCTTCCACTAGGAAACCTAGCCCATTGTTGTACTTACCTTTTGTCTTTGTGACAGATTGTATCTGTTCGGGAGCCCCCAAGCCCTTTGTGGGTCGTGCCCCGAATCGTTGTTGTAAAGGCTCCGGATTCCGCCTCGAAGGATTCCGATAGTCGAAAGTGGACCAAACCGTTTTGGTGCGGTTCACCGGAGATTAGGGTGAGGCCTTTGTGGCCGTTGAACCATTGTGTTGGTTCACACCTCTCCAACGAGACGTACTCCCTTTTAGGGAGGAACTCGGGAATACATCCTTGTCGTCTCGTGCTTTCACTTCGGTTACTTCTATCCTTATTTATCGCCTTATTATATCTTGCTTAGTTGCTAGCTTGTCATATAGGTAATTCACCTTAGTTGCATATATAGTGAATTTACCTTTTGTGTCAAGCCTAATTGAAAAAGAACTAAAATTTGAATTAGCACCTATTCACCCCCCCCTCTAGGTGTCATACCGATCCTTTCAATTGGTATCAGAGCTAAGGCTCTCTTTTCGGGTTTAACCGCCTAAGAGAAGTATGACACAAAGTGAGGATGAGACCGCAAGGCTTGCCGAGGCTAATGAGTCCCTTAAAAAGGACCAAGCCACCGCGGCATCCATGGCCGATATCAAAGCTTTGGAAACAACTTTGACATCTTCCATGGATGCTAGGTTTAATGAGTTTCGTGACTTGCTCAATAAACTCATTAACAACAAGCCCTCGGATATCATCCCGCTTGAAAAAGCTGCTAACTCCGATGAGGGTGGACCCAAGGAGGATAAAGAGCAAAAAGAGAAGGAGGTGAAAGCAAATGATAAGCCTAAGTCATCTCCCAACTTGCATGAGGAAAAGGAAGAGTATCATGCCGTTCGGGGATGGTACTCTCCCGATCCAATTATCACTACCCGCATAAACCCTTTAGGTCCCCCACCTAAGCTTAATGCATTAGCTTTTGCTAGTTGGCAACGCTCAATGAAATCTCATGTCAACAGTGCCTCCATCGAGCTTTGGAGGATTATTGAAGAAGGATACATAGTGGAGGATCCAAGCAACATGACCAAGAGAGAGTTCTCCGAAAAGCAACTAAACGCTTCCGCTCTCCATATGATTGAACTCTCCTTGAGCGACAACGACAAGCATCATGTTCTACATGCCACCACCGCCAAAGAAGCTTGGGATTGTCTTGAGCGTGCCTTCCTTGGAAATGAAAGCATGAAGAGAAATAGATATGAATCTTTGAGCAATGCCGCCGAAGGTTTCTACATGCTTGACAACGAGACCCATGAAGAGATGTATGGTAGACTCAAGACTCTTGCCAAAGCCTTTTATGATGTGGGAGCAACATATGTTGATGATGCTTGGGTCAAGAGGAAGTATGAGAATGCTCTCTTGCCCTCAGAGCCAATGGAGTTGAAGTCTATTCAAGGAAGATACAACTACTTTCAATTGTCTTCCCATGAAGTTATGCAAGAAGTCCAAGCCTCCAAGGTTGCCACCAAGAATGCCGAAGATAACCGTGCTAGGGCCATGGGAATGAGACAAGGTCCCTCTCTTGCCTTGAAGGCTAAGGTGACTTGCCTAGATGCCAATGATGAAGTTGAAGCTTGTCCTGGCAACATTGCTCCACATGATCTTGAGCAAGCCCTCAATGGTCACATTGCACTTGCCACAAGAGTGTTTTGGAATGACCCGGCTAGTGCTAAAGCTCGTGTTGATCGAGATAACAACTCAAGTGGCAAGAAAGAGCTTGCCTCAAGGACAAAGACATGCTACAATTGTCATGACAAGAACCACTACATAAGAGAGTGCCCTTATGAGAACCGTGAGCAAAATGGTGGGAAGCTTATCCCAAAGGATCACTCCAAGTTGATTCAAAAGAAGCCCGCAAGACCAAGAAAGCCCTTCTTCAAGAAGGCACCGAGAATTGTGTTGGTGGCACAAGAGGAATATGCCACAAGTGATTCCGAAGATGAAGATGCACCTAACAAAGAGGTAGCCGCATTGGCTATTGTCTCCACTTCATCATCATCTCTCTTTGAATCCCCCAATGAGAACCTCTCCATCAACACCGCTCGTTGCCTCATGGCTCATGTCACCGAGGTATCATCCCCTTCTCCTAAGACTATGCATGATCAATCTAGTCTTGAGATTAAGAAGGAACTAGTTGCCTTCGATACTTTTGTGACTAACTTGCAAGGTGAGGCCAAGGAACATGTTGAGTCTCTCATGAGACAACTATGTGCGGCCGAAGAACTTCTTCAAGAAAAGAGTAAGATTGAGAGAGAGGATTCTCTCACCATTGCTTCCTTGAATGCTTCCATAGCATCCTTAAATAGCTCTCTTGATGAAGAAAGTGAATATAGAACCACTCTAGAGGAAAGACTTGAATCTCTTGATGCTAAAAATGATGAAATCATTAGTAAAATCATTAAGGATAGAGATCATGTTTTTGCCAAATATAAAGTGATTAAAAAGGAGAAAGTTGAACATGGGGTTGCAAATACTATACTTCTTGAGGATATGGAGAAGCTTGATAAAGCTCACAAGGTCTTGAAAACGACCCACTCCATCCTTGTTAAGTCACATGAGCAACTCCAAACTCAACTCTCTAAAACTTGCTCAACTAGCATAACCATTCTTCCTCGTGTTCATGAAAATGTCATTGAAGAAAATGCTAGGTTAAAAGTGGATCATGCTAAGACCTCTATTCCTAAAGGTAACAATAAGGGTTTTGCTTATTTGTTTGAGTTAAAACCACACAAAGGAAAGGAAGGTCTTGGGTATGTGGCCGAGGCAAAGAAGAAGGTGAGCAACAACAAGGAGAACAAGACCAAGCCCGCACAAGCTAAGACTAACATAGCGAGTGGTAATGCCACTAGGGGCAAGACCACTCGTAGTGACTTTGCGGGGCATAACAATCCCAACTACATTCTTTATGTTGATTATTATGGTGATGTTTATGCAAAATATGTTGGTCCTTATGATGGTTACATTGACTATTCTATTTGGGTTCCTAAGACCCTTGTTGCTAACCGAAAGGGACCCATTGAGAAATGGGTACCTAAATGTAAGAAATGATTTCTTGTAGGACTATGCTTCCGGTGGATCTAAATGGGTGATTGATAGTGGATGCACTAGTCATATGACCGGAAGCAAGGAGATCATGACGGAGTTGAGACCAAATTTAAATCACTCAACCGTCTCTTATGGTGACAAGTCCAAAGCCGAGGTAAAGAGTCTTGGCAAGGTGGTAGTTGCAAGGGATATCACCCTTGTAAATGTCATGCTTGTTGAGTCTCTAGGTTACAATCTTATGTCCGTTCGTGCTCTTAATAAGATGAACTTTGATGTCCATTTTACTCTTGATATGGTGGTACTCTTGAGGAGCAAGACTCTAAAGGTCATGTTCGTTGGGCATGTTGAAAATGAGTTGTTTGTGGTAGACTTTTCGGGGTCAACCAACACTCAAGCAATATGCCTATTCGGAAAGGCCGACGTGGGGTGGTTGTGGCATCGCCGCTTGTCCCATGTTAATATGAGAACTTTGCAAAGTCTCCACAAGGGTGGCCACATTCTTGGACTAAATGAGAATGTTTCTTTTTCTAGAGATCGTCTTTGTAGGGCTTGTGTTGAAGGAAAGATGCATGATTCTCCCCACCCAAGCAAGACCATCATCTCATCATCAAGGGTATTGGAACTTCTTCCTGTTGATCTTTTTGGTGCCGTACCTCAACCTAGCCTTGGTGGGAAGAAATATTGTTTGGTGATTGTCGATGACTATTCAAGATTCACTTGGGTTTTCTTCTTCAAGACGAAGGATGAAACTCAACAAACCATCATCGATTTCTCCAATGAAGTTCAACGTCAACACAATCTTCCCATATTGGCCATTAGAAGTGACAATGGCTCCGAGTTCAAGAACTACACCCTAAATGAGTTTCTTAGCGACGAGGGAATTAGACATCAATACTCCGCCGCATATACTCCTCAACAAAACGGTGTAGCCGAGAGGAAGAACCGGACTCTTATGGATATGGCTAGGTCCATGTTGGCGGAGTTTAAGTCTCCACTCTTCTTGTGGGCCGAAGCTATCTCCACGGCGTGTCACTCCTCCAACCGGTTATTCTTTCGCAAAGGGAAGAAGGAAACTCCATATGAAATGCTTACCGGCAACAAGCCCAACATCTCCTACTATCGAGTCTTTGGTTGTAAGTGTTTCTACAAAATCAAAGGTGTAAATCTTTCTAAGTTTGAAGTTAAAGCCT
This sequence comes from Poa annua, assembly GCA_026929855.1. Classification (NCBI taxonomy): domain Eukaryota; kingdom Viridiplantae; phylum Streptophyta; class Magnoliopsida; order Poales; family Poaceae; genus Poa; species Poa annua. Next base: position 1,807,391 of record CM049430.1, read on the forward strand.
TAGAAGGTGTTCTTGTTGGGTATGGTGCGGACTCTCACACTTATAGAGTCTATGACAAATCCTTAGGGAGAGTTGTAGAATCTTGTAGTGTGAGGTTTGATGAGAATGACGGCTCCCAAGTGGCGCAATTTCATGTTTGTGATGTAGATAACGAGGAACCTCAAGATGCAATACAAATAATGGGTGTTGGATTCCATCGCCCCATCGAGATTCATCATGAGCCTCCTCAAGGAAGTACAAGATCCACTCAAGTGGAGATTCCATCATCACAAGTTGAAGTGGCACCCTCTATGGAAGCAAATGAGACACCTATCCAAGAACAAGATCAAGCTCCTCCTCAAGTTGACCAAGAGGTCTCACAAGATTCAAGAACTCCTATTCTCAATCCTAGTCAAGATCAAGAGCAAGAGCATCCATCTTCTCCCATCATTGAAAATGTGCAACAAGATGGCAATGCTCATCAAGACGGTCAAGACGGGGACTCAAATGATCTAGGTGATCAAGCCGAAATCCCACGCAACAATGGGGATATCGAAACCCGTCGTCAAGAAAGAGTCAAGAGAAATTTGGAAATCAAGTGTCACAAGCTTGAAGCCATCATTGGTGATGTATCTCGCAAGGTTTCCACAAGAAGTCAATTGGCAAGCTTTAGTGAACATCAAGCTCATATCTCTATGATTGAACCAAAGAAGGTGTTTGAAGCACTTGAAGATCCGGATTGGTTGGAAGCCATGCATGAAGAACTCAACAACTTCAAGCGCAACAAAGTATGGAATCTAGTAGAAAAGCCAAAGGATTGCCGCAATGTTATTGGCACCAAGTGGATATTCAAGAACAAGCAAGATGAGCATGGAATGGTTGTAAGGAACAAGGCGAGATTGGTAGCTCAAGGGTACTCTCAAGTTGAAGGCATTGATTTTGGAGAGACCTATGCTCCCGTGGCTCGTCTTGAGTCCATCCGTATCCTACTTGCCTATGCATCTCATTTTAATTTTAAGTTGCAACAAATGGATGTGAAGAGTGCATTCCTTAATGGTCCCTTAAAGGAGTTGGTATATGTAAAGCAACCACCGGGATTTGAGGATCCACACTTCCCAAACCATGTCTACAAGCTTGATAAGGCCCTCTATGGTCTCAAACAAGCACCTCGAGCTTGGTATGAGCACCTAAGAGAGCTATTGCTAGACCGTGGCTTTGAAGTGGGGCAAATCGATCCCACCCTCTTCACAAAGAGGGTAAAAGGGGAGCTTTTCATATGTCAACTTTATGTTGATGATATTATCTTTGGCTCATCTAACAAAGCTTTCAATGATGAATTTTCAAAGCTTATGACGGATAGGTTCGAGATGTCCATGATGGGAGAGTTGAAATTCTTTCTTGGTTTTGAAATCAAGCAATTAAGTGGAGGGACTTTCATCTCTCAAGCCAAATACATCCAAGACATGCTCAAGAGGTTCAAGATGCAAGATGCAAAAGAGAAGAGGTTTCCTATGGACACCAAATGCCATCTTGAACTTAGTCCAAAGGGTAAAGATGTCGATCAAAAACTCTATCGCTCTATGATTGGTTCTTTGCTTTATCTTTGTGCATCTAGACCCGATATTGTGTTGAGTGTAGGAGTGTGTGCAAGGTATCAAGCGGCTCCTAAAGAAAGTCACTTGATAGCGGTGAATCGAATCTTCCGATATTTGGTTTATACCCCAAGGTTTGGTTTGTGGTATCCTAGGGGGTCCAACTTCTCTCTTGCCGGTTACACGGATTCGGATTGGGCCGGTTGCAAGGATGATAGGAAGTCTACTTCCGGTGCATGTCAATTCCTTGGGAAATCTTTGGTGAGTTGGTCCTCCAAGAAGCAAAATTGCATATCCTTATCTACCACCGAAGCCGAGTATGTGGCGGCCGCTAGTGCTTGCACTCAATTACTTTGGATGAGGCAAACTTTAAAGGAATACGGTGTCCTTTGTGACAAAGTGCCTCTTTTATGTGACAATGAAAGTGCTATCAAGATTGGTCACAACCCCGTGGAGCACTCAAGAACGAAGCATATTGAGATTCGCTATCATTTTATTCGAGATCACATCAACCGGGGTGACATTGAGCTTGGTTATATTCCAACGAAGATTCAACTTGCCGATATGTTCACCAAGCCACTTGACGAAGCACGGTTCACCTTTTTGAGGCATGAGCTAAATATCGTGGATTCTAGGAGCATTGGTTGACTACCTTGCATGCACACCTCTATCTCAACTTTCTATTTTGGTCTAGGTGTAGGCATGGACATAGGGGGAATGTTGTCCTAATCTATTGGACTTCTCCTACCCCCATTATGCCAATAGTAAGAATTGTTTTCGTCTCATTTTATTCATTCTTATGAATTGTGAGCCTAAATGTTGAGTAATGGCGGTGTACCCAAGATATATCTTCGCGGTATCACACCACATAATCTCATACATGGTGGCCTTGGCCACCAACTTCTTCTTTGTGATGAATTGATACTCTTGTGGTGTTATCTTGTTTTCTTTGTTTTCATTCTTGCTCTTATGGAAAATGCACTCAAGCGTTGCTTCTTAATGTCGCTTTTGTTGTTTCTTACCAAACTTGAGTGCATGGTACCATCTCCAGTGACCATATGTCCTATCCCAGGCCTACCTCATCTTAAAACCTGCTCCTCTTGCCTTTTGCATGTCCAAAACACATAAAAACCTGGAATTTGGAGTCGGTGGGACCGGAAACTCCGGTCTTCCAGGCCGGAGACTCCGGTCTGACTGAAGTTTCCGCCCCTAGAACCGGAATCTCTGGCCAAGGCCGGAGACTCCGGTGTCTAGGGCCGGAAACTCCGGTCTGGGCAGTTTCGCTGGGATCTTCAAAGGGGATCGGGGTGAGGAGTTGTCCCACAACTCCCCACACACCCCCGACCCCCACACCTCTCCCAGCCGCCGCCGCCTCCGAGGACCCCTCCGGCCGCTCCCCGCCGCCGGAATCCGCCGTGCCACCGGCCCCTCCTCCGTACAAGTGCTAGGGATCCTTCTCCCTCGCATTTGACCTCCACCATGTCGGGTAAAGGTTTTTCTTCTCTCTCTCTAGGTTTTCACTCTAGATCTTGTTTTGAGAGAAGTTCCGCCTGTGCTGCATGGTGTAGAACCCTAGTGGTGGCATTTCAATCTCTAGAAAATTAGTTGTGCTCAATTTTTCCTTAGATTTGAACTGGATTTCAGTTTTCCTGCCACAGGGCGGAAACTCCGGTCCCTCATGCACCGGAATCTCCGATGTGGACCGGAATATCCGCCCCTGTGGCCGGAAACTCCGGTCTAGCTCATGTCTGAGAGAAATTCTGACACTTTTAATTTTCTCCCTTTTGGCTTTCTTGGACATGCAACCTTATCTCCATGCTATCCTTGTACTCTCTGTTTCACAGGTCAGAGGAAAAAGGTGGTCACTCGGAATCCGCTCCTTGCTTCAAGAAAAGAAAGAGCTCAAACAAGGGACAAACTTATATTTGATAGCAGCAGTGGCCGCATGAGACAGCAGAGCACTATTGATGAGGAGGCCACTAGACAAGCTGAACTTGGTGGTTTTGATAATGAAGAAGAGGCCGAGCAAGCCCATTTTGACTCTTTGACCACCGTTCTGGGTATGGGGAAGCTAGAGTTCCGTCGTATGAGGTCACAACAGTTCTATGACTTGCCTCCCAACACCACCGACCCCAATTTCCCAAGGAGGGAGCAGCAGCTGATTATGCAGGAGTTTTATGCCCGGATTGAGAAGCACGCAGTCTGTGAACAGAAGATTCTGGATCTTGAGGCGCTGAACAAGAAAGCATACTTTCGGGAGGCTGTTTGGATTGCTAGGAAGCTTGGTCTGGAAAAGCTCATCTCTTACACTCAGCAGGATTATGATATTCAGCTTGTGCAGCAGTTCTTTGCCACGGTGGTGTTTGACAACGATGAGGATGTCACTATGACATGGATGACTGGACCTCACAAGTGCACCTCCAACTTTGTGGAGTTTGCGACAGCTCTGGGCTATGACTTCAAGGGGGCCACCACTCCAGTTGGGATGAGGATGCATGTGGAAGGGACTGCATATAACAAGAGCCGTTTGCGCCCTCTTTACTCCGTTGCTTCTTCTGTGGGCTCTAATCAAGACCTCCTTCCCACCTTCAACATTTTCCTTCGCATGGTTCGGCTCAACCTTGCTCCTCAAGCCGGGAATGTGGACGCTATTCGAGGAGGCCTTGTCAACCTACTCTACCATGCTTACAGGGTCCTTCAAGCCGGTCCGGAGTGCCGTGGCCAAGAGGTGGATGTGATGGATTTCATCAAGTGCGAGATGCATTGGGCCATTTTCGAGCACAAGAATCCACTCTATGCTCCCTATGTGATGAAGCTCATTCTCTCCAAAGTGCCCACACTTGATCGCTCTACCTTCATCAAGCATGCCAAGGGTACTCTCCATATTCTTTCCAAGCACACAAAGCAAGCTTCATCCTCTCATGCACCTCCTCCGCAAACTAGTGATGAAGAGGACGCTCCCTTACCTAAGAGGAGAAGCAAGAATGCCGATCCCCCCACTAGTCTTCAAGGGAAGGCCAAGGTAAACGCAGAATTTAGCAAGCTCTCTTGGTGGAAGAGGAAACTGTTATGCATGGATGTTGCTATTCACAAGGAGAATCATGGGTCTTATGTGAGAGAGAAACACATTTTGAGCAACCAAAACTTGATGATCAAGGAGATGCGCAAAATGAACAATGGAAATGGCACTCCTCCTCCGGAAGAAGATGAAGTTGGCATTCCCATCATTTCCTCATCTTCGTCTGACACGGTCCCTATTGAGCAATGGAATCAGGATGTCTTTCCTTGGGCTGATTATTCGGATGTGACCTCCTTTCCTACCTCGTCTCACAATCACGGCAAGGCTCCAATGAACCTCTCCGATGAGGACTACGCCAACGAAGAAGATGACGACATGGATGAAGACACCGAGTGATCTTCATGGGCCCGTTAGTTATGCTCTTTTCCCCTTTTTGGTGTCTCGGTGCCAAAGGGGGAGAAGTAGTTCTATTAGGTTCTCTCCGGGATTTGCATGGGTTGGGACACAAGCATGTGCCTCTATAATTTTATTGCGCTTGTGTCCTTGTTATGTTATTTGAATTTCGAACTTATTTGCCTTCTCTTTGACATGAACTATGTGTGTGTAAGTCATGTGGATTTCTTATATTATGTGGTTAAGACTACTATTGTGCCTTGGTTATATGGGATTAATATCTTCAGTTTTGTGCACAAGGTATGTCTTATTTGTGAAATGTATTGCCTACCTTTCGTACTTGCAATTTGTTGTTCGAATTTGTCTCTATATGTGTGCACGTGCATTCCAAAGCAAAATTTTCTTGATGCACACATCTAGGGGGAGCTCTTTCAGCTATCATTACATGTTAGTGAAATTACTGTTATTGCAAATCCATATGTTGTCATCTAACACCAAAAAGGGGGAGATTGAAAGAACATTTCTATGATCTCTGTGTTTTGTGTGTTAGTTAACAACATGTGGATGTATTAAGTTGGTGTTAAGTAATGCAGGATAATCTAGGAACTCTTCAGATGCATCAGCACCAAAAAGGAGAAAAAGAGACAGCACTGAAAGTGTGCTCAGCCCCTGGTGGGGGCCGGAGTTTCCGGTCCAGGGGGCCGGAGTTTCCGCCCCTGCCTGAAGTTTCCTGTCCCTGAGGACCGGAATCTTCTCCGTTGCTCGGTTGCCGAAGTTGTGCTCAGCCCCTGGTGGGGGGCGGAGTTTCCGGTCCCATGGACCAGAGTTTCCGCCCCAGGCCAAAGTTCCGATTGAAGATCTGGTGTTCAGCCCCTAGTGGCCCCCGGAGTTTCCGGCCACCCTAGGCCGGAGTTTCCGCCCCCGACCGGAGTTTCCGGCCACTAGGGCCGGAGTTTCCGGCCTGGGGTTTGGCTGCAACGGCTACATCTTTGGAGGGGTATAAATACCCCTCCTCCTTCCTCCAGAAAAGAGCTTGACCTAAAATAGGAGGAGCTCCATTGTTGCAAGCCAAGAAACTCAAGATCTCCCAATCCCCCCATCCAAACTCGTTGATCTTTGGAGGATTGAAGGAGAAGGCCCCGATCTACATCTTCACCGAGCCGTTCTTCATTTCCCCCTCATTCATTTGAGGGAACACTTGCTAGGGCTTCCACTAGGAAACCTAGCCCATTGTTGTACTTACCTTTTGTCTTTGTGACAGACTGTATCTGTTCGGGAGCCCCCAAGCCCTTTGTGGGTCGTGCCCCGAATCGTTGTTGTAAAGGCTCCGGATTCCGCCTCGAAGGATTCCGATAGTGGAAAGTGGACCAAACCTTTTTGGTGCGGTTCACCGGAGATTAGGGTGAGGCCTTTGTGGCCGTTGAACCATTGTGTTGGTTCACACCTCTCCAACGAGACGTACTCCCTTTTAGGGAGGAACTCGGGAATACATCCTTGTCGTCTCGTGCTTTCACTTCGGTTACTTCTATCCTTATTTATCGCCTTATTATATCTTACTTAGTTGCTAGCTTGTCATATAGGTAATTCACCTTAGTTGCATATCTAGTGAATTTACCTTTTGTGTCAAGCCTAATTGAAAAAGAACTAAAATTTAAATTAGCACCTATTCACCCCCCCTCTAGGTGTCATACCGATCCTTTCAATGGGAGGAAGAGAAAATCCACAATTGTTTTTATACTGATATAGACCACACACCAATCACCTTCAATTTGCTTTTAAATAAATATTTTCAATAAGAATGTATTTTTTTATTCCGTAGCAACGCACGGCTACTCAACTAGTATTTGTCAATATCACACTTATCTTTTTCAGTCATTAGGGATATTAAAACTAGCACAAGAGGAGCAATCTCAGGCCATCACCATTTTTAACCGTTGGATCACTATCTCGCTAAATCACGTCCATATGTTGTAGTCCATAGGGGAATCTACTCTACCCATCAAATTGAAGCACCATGGTTGATTGGGCCAAAAACATCCGCCAAAGCCCAACTAGAAAGTACAGCCATGCTAGCGAGCTCTGCTCTCTCGTGAGTTGCGACCCGGGCGAATCACATCTCCGTGTTTTTCAAATTATTTTAAAAATTTCTAATTTTGTATAAATATATATTCATAATGGACGGACGCAGCAACACGTGACTACATGATCTAGTGGGATTACTTAACTGAACTAAAAATAGTTGTACTCTGGATAGTGCTAACGGAAGGCTTCAAAGACAATGATGATTGCCAGTTCAACATTCATGCTTGTCATGCAATTATGTAGGACGTCGTGAGTCACACCCGGTTTCTCTATGGGTTTTATATTTCCCCATTTTTGATGTAGCTATTGCTGGTGCATGATTCACTTGGCTTGCTTTAACAAGGAAGTTCTAAAAAAACAAACAAACAAAAAATTCTTTATTTTTGCTTTAAACTAGTGCAATATAGGATATCCCACATGTTGGAACTCGGAGGGAACTTAAGTCGTGTCCATTTATAGTTTGTCATATTTGGATGATATATATACCCCCAAAATTAAAGCAAATAGATATGTAAAACAAAATAAATGATAAAGAAAAAACCAGGATAGAGAAGTATTAGAGCAGGCAGCTATCCCGTGTTTGTCTGTTGCTGGTAGTAGGGCAGCAGGGTGTACACGGTCTGCACGACGGTCAAGGCAAGGAGGAAGACAGCGGCGATGAGGGAGACGACGGCCCAGGGGTTGTCGGCGTGTTTCCGGATGAGGCTGGCCCGCCACTGGTTCCAGCTCTTGTCGCAGTAGGCGTTGACCTGCCCGTGCACGGCGCGGAGCGGGCTGCGCTTGCCCAGCACGGCCTTGTTGGCCAGCCGGTTGAACATCTTGGCCACCTCCTTGTCGCTGCCCAGTCCGTTCAGGATGATCCCCTTGGAGCAGACCAGCTGGGCGTCGGCGGTGGATTTGATGATGGTGTCCATGAAGAAGACGTACGCGGTGACCTCGTTGGCGCCGCCGGCGTGCAGCCGCTCGAAGGCCATCAGGTTGAAGAGCTTGTGCTCGGTGTAGTCGTCCACGGTGAGCGCCGGGATGTAGAGCACGCCGCGGAGGAAGCTGATGTCGCGAAGGCTGCGCGTGGGGCTCTTCCTCAAGCGGACGCCGGCCTGGTCGAGCTCCGTCGCCGAGGGGCCGAACTCGTCTCTCCGACCTTTCCAGATCTTGCGTGGCTGCTGGCTGTGGAGGTGGAGCAGGCTTCGGTGGCAGACGTCGATGGGGTGGAGCGCCAGGCCGCCGTCACGCAGCTCCGGGGGGTCGGGCATCAACGACAGGAACTTGAGCACCTTGTTGTTGATTGCGTCGTCAGTCTTGATCAGGCATGCATCGATCAAATTAAGAAGATCACGTATTACGTCAGATGGAAATGGAATCAAATCAATCCTGCAGCAGGTGCAGGTCAGGTTGGTGATCGAGAGAGCTAGCTACCGCTGCATGGGGGCCGTAGACGACGGCGACGAGGCTCTGGAGCACGAGCATGGGCAGCTGGTTCTCCATCAGAAGCATGTCGCGTCGGACGTGCGGGAACATGTACAGCTCGCCGTGCCCGCTGAAGACGGGATCGTTGGCGTCGTACTCGGAGTTGCTCTTGCTCGTCGTCTTCTCATTCTCGACCGCCGTCCTCATAACCTCCAGCAGGAAGCAGCCGTCCATGAGCATGACTCGCAGGAACCCGGCGGTGCCGGTGTCCTTGCGCCACTTGTCGTCTAGGTCCATGTAAGCAGCCTTCAACCGACCCACCACCCCCTCCAGCGCCGCCGCCAGGTCCTCCACCGGTCTCCCGGCTCGCCCGACGACGCGAAGGAGCGCTCTGTGCTTGTGCTCCTCCATTGGCACCAGGTCGGACCTGCCGTTGTAGAAGGGGCCCAGGGAGACCAGCTGCGGCTCGTAGGGCGACACGTACCTCTCGTTCTTCACGTACGCCGGCACCCGATAGATGGAGTGATCTCGCCACCGCGCTGCCTCAACCACGAGCTCCTCAACGTCCACAATTTGGACTGGATCAATGTCTCTCCTGTCTGGCCTGGCAGTACTGGTACCAGCCATGGGATCTCTACTCTTCGCCGGTGTTCAAGATTGAAGAACCGTAAGACTCAAAAGGTACAATGTACGACTGGCATATGTAGCAAGCTTTCAAGATCATAGAGTGCGGTTCCTCCATTAGGTTATTGAGTTGGCTCTGCACCAGTTGTAAACTCCCCTCATTCAGAGAACACTTGTTAATTCTGAATATGGGGTGGGATGTTGCGTTTTTTTATGTTGTATACTACAAGTGTATAAGCTCTTCTATTTCTTTCATCAAGTTGCGGTTGGTGTGTTTGATTACCGGCTTACGGAGCCAATTCTGAATTTTGAAATTAAAATGTGACCCAAGGAGACTCCTCCCACCCTAATACCGCCACCTGAATTCCTGTGGATGTCCACAACCCCTACTTTTTTTCTCGCACCATTGCCAATATACATGCAAACATTCACCTGCATGAAAAAGATAGCCAACCCAAATTAATGTCGAGCGAGATCTACTAAGCCAGATCTACTGAGCCAAATTGGTACATTCGTCCCGAATATCTCACGGTGTTGAGCTAAACCTCCAAATTGGGCCTCAGTTTTTCCTACTGGACCCTGAGCGCAATATTGTGTTCGAATACCTTGCGCGAATATTGCAACAAGACAAACACTCAGAACCGTGATATTCATGACTCATCCAATGCCGGTCTCCAAAATCACCTCTCCATGGATACATCCAAACACAACATGAAGATTACACCTTGCTTGAAGTGAAGTGAGATCAAAGGTGAGATGTCATTTGAAACGAGTAAGAACCAACAAATTTATTATCTTTTGTTAAATAATATATACTCCATGACGTTCTTTAGATATTTTCATACAATGTTAGGGATGTTTATTATGTTTTTATTTTTTAACATGGAGTGTTTATTACGTTTATTAGGGATGTTGTATTCTGCTTCATTTTCATGGTACACCAGTGTTCTAAAACTTTTTTCCTCGTCCATCATGCACAATAATACTCGTCATTAGTGTGAAGATCCATGCGGTTTTTCTTAAATTGCACACCATGATAGGATAATGTAAAAAAATGTCCTGTGTAGATGAAGTACCTCATCACTATCTTGTGGTAAAGAAACAAAGTAAAATGCTTGAGTTTATTTAATGAATAGATTTCTGCTCTGAATTTTATCTGAAATACATACACGGAATATCTTAGAAGGGGCAATAAGAAATGAGACAATGCTTAGTTGCTAATCACCACATTCACATCCAATAGTTCTATGTACAAACGATGGGAACCTCACTTATTTTATCATATCGGCTCTCCTACACCATAAGAATTCTTCCCGAGTCGGCAACCCGAAAGTGTGACAAGTTCTAGATCAACCAGAAGGACATCGAGATGGACAACGACATGAGAATCAGGTAGAAATCCCATTCAAGCCAGCCCATGTCCTCCTCTAGGTAGCGGTCCTACCATCGTGTCCAATGAATTGTTCCATGATGTTTCCGTTATGGGACGAATAAATGTGAGTTGGAAAGATTTGAGTCAAGAGTACCTTTGAAGGCAGAAATATTGTAAATGGAGTTCACTTTCCTACCCTTTCGAGGATGTGAAGGTCCCTCATCCCCATGTCATATGCCAATTAGTCTAGTTTAGGTTGTGCGATGGTTGCCGTCTATGGAGTTGTTTAAAGTTAATTATGTCCCCAATAGTTAGGTTTCTTTATAAAATTAGTTGCATATTCATCGCATATTTTTATCCTATTTCTAATGAGAATTAGCGAAGTCAACTCTTCCTATTTTAATCTGCAAAGTGGTTTAAGCCGGATGCATTGCTTAATTTATTCCGGTGTTCGTTTCTGAGAGGCATGCTTCGTTACACCCCATAGTGCCTAATTAATGATGGAGATTAAAACATATCTCTTCATATTAGATGGCATGATGGTCTATCTACTTATATTTAGAAAAACAAATGGGTTATTGCTGGAGCCACTAGGTTAGGGGTTTTGTTGGGTCATTCACCTAACCAAGTTTCATCTTTAGTTTATCTAATTACATAACTTGTGAAGAGCGCTAACAATTTTAAAGCATACTAAGGAGGTAGATAGGCTGGAGAGTGTTGATCTCAATAGTTTGCTTTTATAGATTACCTTCCCCGGTTACAGAGACCCACAAAACCATGGCACGGCGCGTCTTATGGCAGTACTTACCACATCGCAAATTATTTGTAGTGATTAGAGGACTGCACTAGACAAAACACAACATCACTTTTGAAGGTGAACTAACTTAGGGCTAAGTTAACATTCTTACCGTTATCAAGAATGGCGTTGGCAACTCGGCACATGTGTCATGTTTTTTTATGAAGAACACAGTCCATTTTCATCCGTAAACCCTCGTGAAACTTCATTGTTGGTCCTAAAACTTCTGTTTAGTCTAAAATGAGTCCTAAACTTTTGGAAAAAATACATAACCCATCTAACTCGAGAAAACCACTTATGTGTACAACACACGTCACACGAAAATAGGCACACTTGACCGAATAGAATACGTAATCAAGTCTTGTCCGCTCCACTAATTCAAAATTCGCACATGGAGGCTAAATCCATATACCACACCACTTTGCCATCGTCTAGAGTATGTTGCCGTGTGATTGCGCGCTCATCTCTCCGAGACCTCGTTTGACCCGTCCAGAACCCTGGTTGTCTGCACCACCAGCTCGTTTGCATCTCCCCTATTTGTGCAAATTGTTGCCATTATGCTTGTCGGATGTATTCCATCATCAGTATGTTGAGAAATCTTGTTGTCGATTCATGCATGCCACCATGCTCTTCCTTCGTCTTGGAAGGCGTAACAAGCCGATTAGTTTTGAAAGGGTGACGCGATGGGGTAGTTGAGGCTCAGTATTCTCTTGTGTCAAACATGATGTGAAGCTTCTCAAAAGTTTGAGGTTTGTTTCGAACCCAACATAAGTTTTAGTATGAAAATTAAACTTCTTCAAGAGCTCAGGGATCAGAAAATTGGACTTTCTTTTTTCATGAATTGCGTGATGTCTCTTGGTGGATTGTTTTGTTGTTTTTCTGTGGAACTGTGGACCCATTTTCGAAGTGGTTTATGGTGGGCTTTTGTGTATTGGTTCATAGGCCATAGGCCTTTCTGTTTTTACTTGGGCCCTTTTTTGCTACGGCCTTTTGTCTTTGTACCAGCCTAGGCTTGCTTCAAATACGGTAACTCCGATTCGAAACGCCCAATCCATATGGAGATCATTCATCACTGGCGTTGCTTCAAATATGGATTTCAGTATACGGATGCAGACAATCAGTTGGGATCTGTATCTTCACTGTTGCACACTGTCCTGCCTTAGTTTACTAGCAGGATAACAAGGCGCCGTTGCCCACAGTAATTTCCCCTTTGATCTTCCTGGCAACGTTGTTGCAGTGGGTCAATTTCACTGCACCATCTGATCTCGTCATGGTAATCGGACTCCTCCGAATACCATAACCACCACGGCTCATGCGTAGCAAGCATCTGAGGCTGAGGCATAGGCACAGCCTACCCACCACCATACTGCCATGGACGCCACCTCGTCGTCGTCAACCCCCGCGGCGCCGCCGCCGCCTACGCACTCCGTGCTCGACACCATCCAGACCAAGCTAAGCCCGGGCGTGCTCCTCATCGTGGCCATCCTCGCCATGGTCTTCTTCATCTTCGGCCTGCTCAACCTGCTCATGCAGAACATCCTCCGGCTGCGCCGCGCGCGCCGCCGGCGCCTGCGCGTCGGCGACGGCGAGGTCGACGGCAGCAGCCCCACCGCGCTCCAGGGCCAGCTCCAGCAGCTGTTCCACCTCCACGACGCCGGCGTCGACCAGGCCTTCATCGACGCGCTCCCCGTCTTCGTCTACCGCGCCATCCTCGGCGCGGGCGCGGGCGACGGCAAGCGCAAGGACGTCGAACCCTTCGACTGCGCGGTGTGCCTGTGCGAGTTCGGCATGGACGACGCGCTCCGGCTGCTGCCCACCTGCGGCCACGCCTTCCACGTCCCCTGCATCGACGCCTGGCTGCTCTCGCACTCCACCTGCCCGCTCTGCCGCGGCAGCGTGCTCGCCGCCGACCTCTCGCCGGCGTCCAGCCCGGTCGTGCTCGTCCTCGACACCGATGTCAGCCTCGCCGACACGGCCGCGGACCGCGACGCGCCAGGTGGTAGGTCGGAAAGCGAGGGGTCGCCGAAGCCAGAGGAGGAGGAGGAGGAGGTAGTCGAGGTGAAGCTTGGCAAGCTCCGGTGCGTCGACGGCAATGGTGGTCTTGGTGAGCTCGCCGCCGAGAGCACTGCCAGAAACGACCTTGGACGTAGTAGGAGGTGCCTCTCCATGGGATCCTACGAGTACGTCACGGACGAGCACGCCTCGCTCCGCGTCGCCATCAGGACGCCAAAGAAGCAGAGGCCGAGATCGAGGCGTCGGCACGCCTTGTCGGACTGCGACTTCAAGAAAGGGGCGTGGGAAACGGCCGTGAAAGACGCCGCCGTGCCGGTGGACGCCGGAGCACGTCGCGGCGATGGTGCTGCCGCGCCGGCGAGACTAAGCAAGGACAGCTTCTCCGTTTCAAAGATCTGGATGGTGCCACCAGCCACAAGAGACGATGGCCGGACATTGGCCTGCGGGACGCGCTCAGTGTCGTTCCGGTGGCCGGCGATGGCCGACGTGAGCAGGAATGACGGCGGAAACGGGCAGCATCGGGACGTAGAGGCGCAGTCAGGAAGCTTCCGAAGCAATGGCACTCCGTCTTCCGCGGAGAGGAGGCCGCCGTCCGCGAGGACGATGCCACTCTGGATCGCCGGCGGATGGCAGCCCAGCAGCAGCGGTGGAAGCCATTCTTAAGCCGGCATTTTGTTTTGCAGTTCTTCCTCCTCTTCTTCTTCAAAGTTGGAACACAGAACAGAAGATTGATTTATTTTTATTTTTCTTGTTCGGATTGATTGTACTTACAGGAATTGCGGGTTTACAACTACATCTATAGCAAAGTAGAAAGACATTCTTCTAGACTGTAACTTGCATTGTGAGATATAGATTTTAAAAGTTTTTGTGGATCATTCCTGTGTAAGCTATAGTTATTTGCATTACAAGTACAGTACTACAATATGATTTGAACAACTTGGAAGCTACCCATGACAAAAACAAGCATGGTTCTTTCTTTGAAGATGCAGTTTCCCAGTTTAGATTGCCAAGCAAACAGTGATGGTTAACATTGTTCTTGTGATTCCTCATGCCCCTACTAATTTGTGTCTCGCTGTCATAATTAGCATTGAATGGTGTTGTGTTGTGGCACATTTGACTTGCAAAATCAGGTGCTGTTGCATGTGCTATTGTGCATCTGCATGTGATGAGAAGGTGGCAGGAAAGCTGGAATGGACGTTTCAAATTCTTTTCTTCCCACGTTCGGTTGGTTTCATGAGCTGGTCTTCTAACGGGTTGAGCGGAGTTAGTGGACTCTGCGTGCTACCCTATACCGTATCACATTGTATTACAGGCTGTTGAATTATTGCACTTGCACTTTCTCTTCAGGTCATACAGATTTGTGATTGACCGCCATTTCGTGAAATGGCAGTCGATTTGGCAGTTGTGCGATTTGTTTGTGATTCGTGCTCACTGAGCCAAAGACGTCACCAACCATCAGCGGACGCGAAAGTAAGGATGAAGTTTTGCAGTTAGGGGGATAGGATTAGGAGGCGCCAACCATGTGAGAAGATGGCGGGGCATGACGGGGTGGCCAATGGCGAAGCTAGAAACTAATTAGTGGGTTCACCACCCTGTAGAGAATTATAAATGGTTCAAATTAGTAAACAGAAGCAAGTTGAACAATTATAGAGGGATTAACATAATTTATTTGGGTTTTTTCAGCTAAACCCAATGCTTATGTGTTGGGGGTGGCGACTAGGTCATGGCGGGGAGATGAGATAACCTCGTATTTTGCTCCATTGACAGGCGGTTACAATTTCTGGAGATCGCTATATACATATTGAAACGTGTTATCGTTATCGTTTTCCTTCGTTAGAAGAAAAACACACATTCTGCCCGCTTGCCAGTCATATAGATCCAAAGGCTGGGTGATGAGAAACACCATGAGACATGTCACCCCACCCATCCCTAGACCACAAACCTAACCGTCAAGTGTTGTTACTATCAAGTTGGTATATATATAAGTCAATGTTTTGGTAGAGTAGTGGACCACACATCAAAGTGCACCAGTTTGTTACGCTCTTGACCCGAGCATGCGGAGCGTCCATGCTACATGCATCATTAGCTCACAAATCGGGGCACAAAAGCCGACGAAGAATTGACCATGCCAAGACGGATGCTTGCTGGGAGTGGATCACAAGGTTAGGACTTAGGAACAAGAAAGCATATGCATGTGTACTGTGATTCAGAGTCGGAGGTGGTAGGCCTGAAGCCCTGAAACACATAGAGGTCAAAAGGGAAAAGTTTCGATCTGGGCTATGCATGAATAATATACTGTGCGAGTCACACAGTAGTAGCTTCAAAGAATGGACAATTGCTTTGAACAGCGCAAAAGACGTGATTGAGAGAATTACTCAAGAATTTCCATGGTGCATGGTCCAGAACAAGACTATATATTCTAATTATAAGCCTAGTATGCCGTCAGATTCTCCGAAGACGGAGGTCACGGAGCGGCGCACTGCCGAGCGGTGGGCGCCATGACCGGAGACATCCTCCTCCACGATAGTCCCAGCCACCATCACTGTAATGCCCCAATCCATAAATTATACATTGATGCTATGTGTCGGTGGTCATGCTACATAATCGAAGGTTACTGATGTTACCACTCCCAGGCCGAGTAAACATCGGCAGGCGTGCTCGGCATGGATCATCGGTAACACAACTCTTCGATCATGCCATATCCAAAGCATAGCCCTCAAGTATAATAAAGAGACTAAGACACCGGAACACCTGGCACATGACAGACCCTACGACTCAAGATAATATAGTTCAACTCTTAGTAGAGAAAGATAGCAAATATTACAGTCCAAGGTCACAGACCCATCAGTACATCAAGCGGAAGCAAATTAAGTTGTTCTAAACAACAAGATTCAAATATGGCCTAAGAGGCCTACAGATAAACAATCCCGTGCCAGCTGGTTCCTAGTTGCCCCAGGCTGCCACCCGGGAACCCCAAACTACTCGTCGATATCAACATAGAACCCACCTTCGGGGTAGGTAAAGTCCTCCTCTGAAACAAAAATAAACAAGGGTGAGTTCGACGAACTCAACAAGATTTTGAGCTATTTGCTCTATGATTGGCTCTCCAGGTTTTATGGCTGTTTTGCGTAAAGCTGATTTTATTCTTAAAATATAACTCCAAGGCATCGACTATCAGAACATTTTCGAAGAGGGGTAAGAAGTAACTCTTTTCTTTTATTCACTTACTCATCCTCTTCCACCACTGTACCTGTTTAACAAAGGCACCTCCCCGAATCAAACTCGAGGAAGTCAACCTTACAATCGTGAGTGGTACCTCTAGTACCCAGTTTTTAATCATTCCGTTAAAGTTATTCTATGATCCCTGAATTCGTCACCAAGTCGTCCTTAACCGTGGACACGGCTTTTCGAAAAGATTTATCCCTGCAGGGGGTGTACAATGTGAAAGTCGCCAGGTTCCCGAGGGACCTCCCAGCTCCTTATCCATGCGTACCGTCCGGCCCATTGCCTGTACAACTAGCTCTCTTCCGGGGAAAGCCGGCTGGGTGGGAGCGGCTACGACCTTTACCTCGCTTTGGACTAACCTAGGATCATCAGTGACTGGGGGACAAGTTCAGTGCCTCCAACACCCTGCCCCTCGGCCACTTATTTTCCTACCACCATCATCCTCATCTCAGTCTTGGCCACCATCTCAACACACGCGCAAATGGAAAGCCAAACTAGAGGACCCCCGGCTAGTCCGACACAAGTTAGTCGGTCGATGAGGTTCCATATACCCACGCATGGTAGCACGCTCAACTTGGTTCGAAGGCGAGAACTCGCACTGAGGCGGCGAGAACGAGACAACCCACCACATACCATGTGGCCTCTCATCCCCACCTTTTAGCATTTTAATATTTTACCACCATTTCTCCACCATCATCCGCGGAATTTCCACATCTGATCCCAACATGAGTATCCATCGGATCACTAAGCAGTTAACTAAGCAGGGCTAAGCAACAACCTAGCAAAGTAATTAATTCAGGCCATCAACACAATCCTATGGATAATAGGAGGGGAGACAGGTAATGGCTTCGGTAACTGAATGCAACTATAGGATACTCTAATCCAATCAAATTGACATTTGGAACCGCATGCAATATTATAGTGGAGAAAATAATTTGCATAAAATAGGATAAGATATGCAAGAGGGTGGGGATCACGCTTGCCTTGCTCAGCAGGCGGGTAATACTGATCTTCGGGGTATTGTGGCGAGACCCCGGTTCCTTGATCTATCGATGCGTAAAAACACCGGAAAGAACACGATCAATACAAGCAATTCATATGCAATGCGCAAACACATGATGGTATGACATTTTAATGCACTGAACTATTATCACCACTATATGACATTTAAATGGGATGCTCAGAATAATCATTCAACGACATAGGAGATATATTTTCCTATTGGTTTTTAAGTTCCCCTCCACTTTTAATTTAGGTACACGCTTGAATTATTCTGAATGGTTAGAACCAGTGCTCATAACCATTTTTCCTTAGAGGGTACCATTTTAGCAAGTTGAGGAATTTATTATGAAGTTAAACTACACCTTTTTATTTCTACCCCTCTCTTCATTTTAGCAAAACGGAAATTTATAATAGCAGTAATGGAAGTGTGGATCAATCCATTAGATAGCATTCCTTTTTCTGAGCATTTTGGTATATTATTTGCTAAATTTGGATAAGTATTTTGAAAGTTATGAATTTTTGAAGTTTGAAACATTTCCTGTCTTTTTATTAATTCGCAGAAAATACCTCGGGCGTTTCTCACCGCGCGCGCAGCTAACCCGAGCCACTGACGCGTGGGCCAGGGGCCAGGTGGTGCTGACGCGGCGCGGGGCTGGCTCCGGGTCACTGGCGCGTGGGCCCGAACGGCAGCGCACGCCGGAGCGGCCGCGGTGGTCGCCGGCGGCGAGGTGGACGCGCGCGTCGTTCTACAGCGCCAGGGAGATCGCGGAGGGGCGCGGTCGACGCGCAAGAGCGAGGGGAACCGTTCTACGGCGGCGCCGCCACCTATTGGTCACCGGAGCGGGCGCGCAGCGGCGGCGAGCGGCGGCCGGCGGCGAGCTCGCGGGAACACTAGCTACGGGGCACGCGCGGGGGAACGGAGGGCACGGGCGGATGCGGGTGCTCACCCTCGTCGCGTGCGGGTGCTCGGAGCGGACGGAGGAGGGCGGAGGCGACGGCGAGCGAGCTCGAGGCGCGGCGGCCGGAGTCGGGGAAGACGAGGACGGCGACGTCGTTCCCGAGCGCCCCGGCACAATTCCTGAAGCGGAGAGGGAGGAGACGACGCGGCGTTGCTCGTGGTGGTGCTAGCTGGGCTCGGGGAGGCTTCAGTCGACGGAGACGCGGCGGCGAAGCTCGGTGTCCATGGCGCTAGGGTTTGGGGGGGGGGGGAGGAACAGAGGGAAGAATCGGGGGGGGGGGGGGGGGGAGAGAGCTGAGCAGCGCGGTGGCGATCTTATCCACCCCCAGGGCAGCAGAGGAGGAGGGGGGTCCGGCGCGGCGTAGGAGAGCTCGGCACGTCGAGCGGGTCCGGCGCGGCTCGAGCATGCCCTGTTCGTCGCCTGGGTCGCTACAGGGAAGAAGAAGACGTTTTTGCAGAAAGCCCCCTGCCCAATTTATTTTCCATCACAAACAGGTCCTTTTCTATTTATTTTTAAACCAGTACACTGTTTTGATTTAATTGGGGCAGTTAAACACTTTATAAAAATCTGAGAAAATTCAGGGAGCTTCCCCATATCATGTAGAGGCACCACAAAAATTGGCTCCTCAAAATAAAATGTTTTGGTGCACTTTTGTTCATAGGTGTTAAAAAGGGAATTTCGTTGATATTTCCATAAGTTGCCACTTTATGAATTGGAGACAAATGCAATTATAATATTTGGAACCCTTGGAACTTCCTTGACAAATATGCTATGTTCAAAATATTTTGTTCTTAGCAAGTGCAAATATCTCCTGTTGAACTCCTGGAACTTCCTTGACAAATATGCCCAATTCACAGTGTTTGGATGCAATTGACATAATAGTAGCAATTTGATATTAATGCCATGATGCAATTACACAAAAGTGGAAAATTTACAGTGGGTTTCAGGTTTTCAAACTTGGGCTGTTACAAATCTACCCCCCTTACAGGAATCTCGTCCCGAGATTCTAAAGTGGCGGAAGAAAGTCGGGATATTCCTCACGAAGACTAGACTCTCTTTCCCAGGTAGCTTCTTCTTCGGAATGGTGAGACCACTGAACTTTGAAGAACTTGGTAGTCTTATTCCGAGTCTTCCTTTCTGCTTCATCTAGGATACGTATGGGATGCTCGCGATAGGTGAGATCTTCCTGGATATCCAGCTCCTCATGACTGACTCCACGGATAGGATCCTTGAAGCAACGGCGGAGTTGGGATACATGGAACACATCATGTACATCCGGAAAGTTGGCGGGGAGTTCGAGTTGGTAGGATAGATCTCCTCGTTTGGCCAGAATAGTGAAAGGGCCAACAAAACGAGGGGCCAATTTTCCCTTGATTCCAAAGCGACGAACACCACGAAGAGGAGAGACGCGTAGATAGGCCTTGTCACCAATTTCATAATGGACCTCCCGATGGTGCTTATCATAGTAGCTCTTCTGCCTAGACTGGGCAATCTTCAGATTCTCTCGTATGATTCTCACCTTCTCCTCAGCTTCATTGATCACCTCTGGACCCAAGAGTTGCCTCTCTCCGGTCTCGGACCAATTTAGCGGAGTTCGGCATTTTCTTCCATACAGAACCTCGAATGGGGCCATACCCAGACTCGCTTGATAGCTATTGTTGTAGGAGAACTCCGCGTAGGGAAGGTATTTTTACCACCCCTTTCCAAAAGAGATTACACAAGCCCGAAGCATGTCCTCCAGAACTTGGTTCACCCTTTCGGTCTGTCCATCAGTTTGGGGATGGAAGGCTGTGCTGAAGTTGAGGCGGGTTCCCATGGCTTGTTGGAAACTCGTCCAGAACTTGGAGGTGAACAAGCTGCCACGATCAGAGATTATCCTCTGGGGAACACCGTGAAGTACGATGATCCGGGAGGCATACAGGTCAGCCAGCTTAGCAGCTGTGATGTCGACTCGCACTGGGAGGAAGTGAGCCACTTTGGATAGGCGATCGATGATCACCCAGATAGCATCGTTGCCCTTGGGAGACTTTGGCAGACCTGTAATAAGGTCCATACCAATCTCATCCCACTTCCATTCTGGTATCGCAATAGGGCGAAGAGTGCCAGCAGGCCTTTGATGTTCAGCCTTTACACGACGACAGGTGTCGCATTCCGAAACATACTTGGCGATTTCTCTTTTCATCCGAGTCCACCAGAATAGTGGTCGGAGGTCTTGGTACATTTTAGTACTACCGGGATGAATAGAGAGAGGGGAATCATGCGCTTCTTTGAGGATCAGCTCCTTCAGATTTTGTTCCTTTGGCACTACCAGACGGTCACCAAAGTACACGATTTCCGCTTCATTCTCCGAGAAGCATTTGGCCTTTCCACTAGCAATGTTCTTCTTGATATTAAGAATGCCAGTATCTAGTTTCTGCGCCTCCTTTATCTGGTCTACCAGAGTAGATTTGATTTCCAGATTTGCGAGATAGCCAGCAGGGACAATTTCTAGGTTCAAACGGGCGAACTCTTCATGGAGAGCAGGTTGAGCCTTCTCAACCATCAGGTTGTTGCTATAAGCTTTTCGACTTAGCGCGTCAGCCACGACGTTCGCCTTGCCGGGTTGGTAATTCAGACTCACATCATAGTCTTTAATTAACTCCAACCAACGTCTTTGCCCGAGATTTAGATCCGGCTGAGTGAAAAGGTACTTCAGACTCTTGTGATCTGAGTAAATCTCGCAACGGTTACCAAACAGGTATGGTCTCCATTGCTTCAGAGCATAAACCACTGCGGCAAGCTCCAAATCATGAGTCGGGTAGTTTTGCTCATGTGTCTTCAATTGGCGAGAGGCATATGCCACTGCATGGCCATCTTGCATTAACACACAGCCCAAGCCTTGCAGAGAGGCGTCACAGAAGACCACGAAATCCTTGCTTGCGTCTGGCAGGGCAAGCACAGGAGCAGAAGTGAGTTTGGCCTTCAGGGTTTTGAAGCTCTCCTCAGCTTGGTCCGTCCATACGAACCTTGTATCCTTTTTGAGAAGGTTGGTCAGAGGCTTGGCTATTTTGGAGAACCCTTCGATGGATCGGCGGTAGTAACCTGCCAATCCCAGAAAGCTTCGGATGTCCTTGACAGACATGGGGGTTATCCAATCCATAATAGTTCGAACCTTGTCGGGAACGACAGCCACTCCATTTGCGGATATCACATGTCCAAGGAAGACAAGATTATCCAACCAAAACTCACACTTGGAGAACTTGGCATAAAGGTGGTGTTCTCGAAGGCGTGTCAGGATCAAACGAAGATGTTCGACATGCTCTTCATCGGTTTTGGAGTAGACGAGAATGTCGTCGATGTAAATGACAACAAACTTGTCGAGATAATCCATGAAGACGGAGTTCATGAGCCTCATGAACGTCGCAGGAGCATTGGTGAGACCAAAGGACATAACGGTATACTCATATGAGCCATAACGAGTAACAAATGCCGTCTTTGGAATATCCTGCTCTCTGATCTTGATCTGATGGTACCCTGATCTCAGGTCCATCTTGGAGAATACCGTTGCTCCAGCTAGTTGATCCAATAGATCATTGATGCGAGGAATAGGGTA
This sequence comes from Poa annua, assembly GCA_026929855.1. Lineage (NCBI taxonomy): Eukaryota > Viridiplantae > Streptophyta > Magnoliopsida > Poales > Poaceae > Poa > Poa annua. The sequence continues at coordinate 1,829,446 of CM049430.1, forward strand.
CTTGTTTTTGACTGTCACCGCATTTAACGGCCTGTAGTCAGAGACTAGACGAGGCACGGTAGAATCCCTCTTCTTGACGAAGAGTACGGGACAACCCCAAGGTGAACTGCTAGGCCGAATGAACTCTTTCGTTAACAGTTCATCAATTTGCTCCTTTAACAGCGCCAGCTCCTCCACCGGCATCCGGTAGGGCTTCTTGGCAACCGGCGCGGTACCGGGAAGCAACTCTATGACGAACTCCACACTTCGATCAGGTGGCATGCCAGGCAATTCTTCCGGGAACACATCCGGGAAGTCACACACAACGTGGATGTCTTGGATTTCAGGAGGGGATAAGCCTTCCATAAGGCAAAGGAGAAGCTCAGGTGAGTTGGGCCTGGATGGAGATGGAGGGCTGGACTGAGCAGACCAATACTCCACCATTTCTCCGGAAGATGAGGTCACGGTGATGGTTCTGGCAGCACAGTCGAGGTTAGCCTTGTATTTCCCTAGCCAGTTCATACCCAATATGGCATCAAAGCCGGTTGAATTGAAGGCTATCAGCGGAAACGGGAAGGGGAATGAGCCTATATTAATTGAAATTTCAGGGGTCACCCTTTTGGTTTGCCAACGAGTACCAGGGCTGGTGACATATAACGGTGCTTCCAACTTTTCAAACGGTATATTGTTTCGTTGTGCAAATGCTACCGAAATGAATGAATGTGATGCTCCAGAATCAAACAGTACTGTAGCTAGAGCTTTAGCAATTCGAAGCGTACCCATGAGAACACTGGGGTCGTCCTCCACGTCTTCAACAGTGACGTGGTTCATGCGACCACGACTAGCCGTACCCGTCCTGGCTACGGGCGTGGCAGGTGCTGGTGGTGGCGCCTTCCTCGGGCATTCCCTGGAGTAGTGGCCTGGCTGGCCACAGCTGTAGCACGTGCTTGTTGGTGGTGCAGGGAGTTGAGGACGATAACCACTTCCGCCCGGGCCCACTTTTGGAGTAGGAGGGCGCGGCGGAGGTGGCCTGTACTCCGAGGTCCTTGGCACAAACGGAGGACGGGGCACCGAGCTATAGGGGACGAAGACCCTACGCTTCTTGCCGTCAGCAGCCGAGGAGCTCTGATGATCCCCCTGAAGTGGCCTCTTAGTGGCCTCTAGTTCTTTCCTTCCTTGTTCCAGTGTGAGAGCCTGGTTGTACAGTTCCTGGTAGCTCGGGAACTTGAAGGGCAGCAACTCGTAACGAAGCCTTGGATTGAGCCCCTTGCGGAACAACTCCTGCTTGTCCGCATCATTGGTCACATCCCGAGGGGCGTAACGGGAGAGACGGCTGAACTCATGACCATAGACTGGAATGTCCATCCGTCCCTGATGCAAGTCCAGGAACTCCCTCCTCTTCAAGTCCATGAGGGGCTTGGGAATGTAGGCAGCGCGGAAGGCAGTGCGAAACTCCTCCCAGGTGAAAACATGTCCAGCAGCGAACATCGCCTGGTGGCTCTCCCACCACGCGCCCGCTGCACCCGCCAACAGGTAAGTGGCGAAGTTGACTTGTTCCACAGCTGGAACATGTAGGGCAGCGAACTTGCGCTCCAGTGCACGCAGCCAGTCATCTGCGTCCAAGGGCTCCTTAGCATCGGAGAAGGACGGTGGCTGGGACCGCAGGAACTCAGTGAGATTATGACAATCGTTATTCCTCCGGTTCCCTTGGTGCACCAACTGCTCGAGGAGTCGGTCGCTGCGCACACGGCCCTCCTCCATAAGCAGGAGGACCTCCGCCATTGTGGGAGGTGGCGGTAAATCTTCGCCACGGCGACGGCCCGTCATTCTGGATAGTGACAAGGACACAGTTAGAATCCCATCGTGCCATCCTTGTACACAAAAATAGGGACAGCAGAACTGGTAGTAGCAACAGATAGAACAACATGCACATTACTAAACGCACGCATAGATGGAACTGAGTTCACAAATATAGGTTCTAGTACAAGCCACAGTCTGCTGAGAGAGAGAGGTACAAGCCTCATACATATTACACCGAATGGTTACTAGGAAGATAACAGTGACGAGTCTGTTACATAACAAGCTCTACTGCTCCGGGCTCCAGAGATACAAACAAAGGAGTAATTGGCACAACTCGCAGGAAGGCACAATCACTCTATCATCTCCTGGTATTACACATAGCTAGTAGTACGCCATGACATCCTCATCAAGTGGCGCCGGGGGAGTGCGGAAACGTCGCGCACTGGCAGGCTGGTGGCCATACGGCGACTCGAGTGCAGTAAGCCTCGGGTCTCGGTGAGGACCGGTAGGCGGGGTTACGCCACCAACATCCGGACTGCAAACGTCGGTAGGCAACTCCTCCAACGGGGGTGGGCGAAGTAGTGTGAGAGGAAGCGTCCCATCCATGACATACAGAAGCATACTCATAAGAGTATGACGGTGGCTAGCGCGCGCCGAGACAGCGTAGAGGTACCACTGCCGGGCTCGACGGTCCAACGCTCGGACTAGCTCAATCAGTGCCCGGTGCCTGCTGTCCGACTCCATCTCGCCGCTGCTGTACACAGCACGGTAAACACCCGACGTGCTGTCGTCGGCAGCTGGGAAGTGGCAGAAATCCGACGCCTGGTTAGCGAGGTACGGACAGTAGCTGCGGTAAATAGAGAGGCCGTTATACGCGGCCTCCTGAACCGCCTGCTCTACAGTCATACCCACGCCTCCAGCTACGTTCTCAACGCGACCCTCGTCGTTGAGCACGCGCACCTTACAGAAGAACTGCGCCTGGCTGTACGGTGCATACTCCTCATACACCGTGTACTCCGGGTACCACCTACAACCCTGGCTGGCCAAAGCTGCGGCAAACAAGGCGGGGAACCCTCGAACACCCTCACATCGAGTGAGGCGAACAACCAAGCCCGAACCAGTCATCTGTGGCAAAAATAATTCAAATGTCAGGTCCGGAGACTCTAGATTCAGGAATGAAAGTAGAACTCGGGTAGAGACTAGGAACAGCAAGGAAATGATCCTGAAAGCAAACAGAGGGACGGGAGCCCCAAAAGCTGGTCGCCCCGCGCCCTGAACCCAAAGTGAGTAAGAGTACACCACTTGTATGACAAGCCATGCGCGGCGGAAGCGACACGTAATAAGGCCCAAAACAAATAGAGGTAAGATGGCTCCAAGATTAGAGGGTAACCAGATAAGGAGTAAAAGAATCCTAAGATGGTTTTCACAACTCATTTTTAGTTTAAAATGTTTTTACCAACACTAGACTCAACGTCGACCAGTAGTAAGGGTTTCCTACAGGCGGTACTGCTCTGATACCAAGTTGTAATGCCCCAATCCATAAATTATACATTGATGCTATGTGTCGGTGGTCATGCTACATAATCGAAGGTTACTGGGGTAACCACTCCCAGGCCGAGTAAACATCGGCAGGCGTGCTCGGCATGGATCATCGGCAACACAACCCTTCGATCATGCCATATCCAAAGCATAGCCCTCAAGTATAATAAAGAGACTAAGACACCGGAACACCTGGCACATGACATACCCTACGACTCAAGATAATATAGTTCAACTCTTAGTAGAGAAAGATAGCAAATATTACAGTCCAAGGTCACAGACCCATCAGTACATCAAGCGGAAGCAAATTAAGTTGTTCTAAACAACAAGATTCAAATATGGCCTAAGAGGCCTACAGATAAACAATCCCGTGCCAGCTGGTTCCTAGTTGCCCCAGGCTGCCACCCGGGAACCCCAGACTACTCGTCGATGTCAACATAGAACCCACCTTCGGGGTAGGTAAAGTCCTCCTCTGAAACAAAAATAAACAAGGGTGAGTTCGACGAACTCAACAAGATTTAGAGCTATTTGCTCTATGATTGGCTCTCCAGGTTTTATGGCTGTTTTGCGTAAAGCTGATTTTATTCTTAAAATATAACTCCAAGGCATCGACTATCAGAACATTTTCGAAGAGGGGTAAGAAGTAACTCTTTTCTTTTATTCACTTACTCATCCTCTTCCACCACTGTACCTGTTTAACAAAGGCACCTCCCCGAATCAAACTCGAGGAAGTCAACCTTACAATCGTGAGTGGTACCTCTAGTACCCAGTTTTTAATCATTCCATTAAAGTTATTCTATGATCCCTGAATTCGTCACCAAGTCGTCCTTAACCGTGGACACGGCTTTTCGAAAAGATTTATCCCTGCAGGGGGTGTACAATGTGAAAGTCGCCAGGTTCCCGAGGGACCTCCCAGCTCCTTATCCATGCATACCGTCCGGCCCATTGCCTGTACAACTAGCTCTCTTCCGGGGAAAGCCGGCTGGGTGGGAGCGGCTACGACCTTTACCTCGCTTTGGACTAACCTAGGATCATCAGTGACTGGGGGACAAGTTCAGTGCCTCCAACACCCTGCCCCTCGGCCACTTATTTTCCTACCACCATCATCCTCATCTCAGTCTTGGCCACCATCTCAACACACGCGCAAATGGAAAGCCAAACTAGAGGACCCCCGGCTAGTCCGACACAAGTTAGTCGGTCGATGAGGTTCCATATACCCACGCATGGTAGCACGCTCAACTTGGTTCGAAGGCGAGAACTCGCACTGAGGCGGCGAGAACGAGACAACCCACCACATACCATGTGGCCTCTCATCCCCACCTTATAGCATTTTAATATTTTACCACCATTTCTCCACCATCATCCGCGGAATTTCCACATCTGATCCCAACATGAGTATCCATCGGATCACTAAGCAGTTAACTAAGCAGGGCTAAGCAACAACCTAGCAAAGTAATTAATTCAGGCCATCAACACAATCCTATGGATAATAGGAGGGGAGACAGGTAATGGCTTCGGTAACTGAATGCAACTATAGGATACTCTAATCCAATCAAATTGACATTTGGAACCGCATGCAATATTATAGTGGAGAAAATAATTTGCATAAAATAGGATAAGATATGCAAGAGGGTGGGGATCACGCTTGCCTTGCTCAGCAGGCGGGTAATACTGATCTTCGGGGTATTGTGGCGAGACCCCGGTTCCTTGATCTATCGATGCGTAAAAACACCGGAAAGAACACGATCAATACAAGCAATTCATATGCAATGCGCAAACACATGATGGTATGACATTTTAATGCACTGAACTATTATCACCACTATATGACATTTAAATGGGATGCTCAGAATAATCATTCAACGACATAGGAGATATATTTTCCTATTGGTTTTTAAGTTCCCCTCCACTTTTAATTTAGGTACACGCTTGAATTATTCTGAATGGTTAGAACCAGTGCTCATAACCATTTTTCCTTAGAGGGTACCATTTTAGCAAGTTGAGGAATTTATTATGAAGTTAAACTACACCTTTTTATTTCTACCCCTCTCTTCATTTTAGCAAAACGGAAATTTATAATAGCAGTAATGGAAGTGTGGATCAATCCATTAGATAGCATTCCTTTTTCTGAGCATTTTGGTATATTATTTGCTAAATTTGGATAAGTATTTTGAAAGTTATGAATTTTTGAAGTTTGAAACATTTCCTGTCTTTTTATTAATTCGCAGAAAATACCTCGGGCGTTTCTCACCGCGCGCGCAGCTAACCCGAGCCACTGACGCGCGGGCCAGGGGCCAGGTGGTGCTGACGCGGCGCGGGGCTGGCTCCGGGTCACTGGCGCGTGGGCCCGAACGGCAGCGCACGCCGGAGCGGCCGCGGTGGTCGCCGGCGGCGAGGTGGACGCGCGCGTCGTTCTACAGCGCCAGGGAGATCGCGGAGGGGCGCGGTCGACGCGCAAGAGCGAGGGGAACCGTTCTACGGCGGCGCCGCCACCTATTGGTCACCGGAGCGGGCGCGCAGCGGCGGCCGGCGGCGAGCTCGCGGGAACACTAGCTACGGGGCACGCGCGGGGGAACGGAGGGCACGGGCGGATGCGGGTGCTCACCCTCGTCGCGTGCGGGTGCTCGGAGCGGACGGAGGAGGGCGGAGGCGACGGCGAGCGAGCTCGAGGCGCGGCGGCCGGAGTCGGGGAAGACGAGGACGGCGACGTCGTTCCCGAGCGCCCCGGCACAATTCCTGAAGCGGAGAGGGAGGAGACGACGCGGCGTTGCTCGTGGTGGTGCTAGCTGGGCTCGGGGAGGCTTCAGTCGACGGCGACGCGGCGGCGAAGCTCGGTGGCCATGGCGCTAGGGTTTGGGGGGGGGAGGAACAGAGGGAAGAATCGGGGGGGGGGGGGGGGGGAGAGAGCTGAGCAGCGCGGTGGCGATCTTATCCACCCCTAGGGCAGCAGAGGAGGAGGGGGGGTCCGGCGCGGCGTAGGAGAGCTCGGCACGTCGGGTCCGGCGCGGCTCGAGCATGCCCTGTTCGTCGCCTGGGTCGCTACAGGGAAGAAGAAGACGTTTTTGCAGAAAGCCCCCTGCCCAATTTATTTTCCATCACAAACAGGTCCTTTTCTATTTATTTTTAAACCAGTACACTGTTTTGATTTAATTGGGGCAGTTAAACACTTTATAAAAATCTGAGAAAATTCAGGGAGCTTCCCCATATCATGTAGAGGCACCACAAAAATTGGCTCCTCAAAATAAAATGTTTTGGTGCACTTTTGTTCATAGGTGTTAAGAAGGGAATTTCGTTGATATTTCCATAAGTTGCCACTTTATGAATTGGAGACAAATGCAATTATAATATTTGGAACCCTTGGAACTTCCTTGAAAAATATGCTATGTTCAAAATATTTTGTTCTTAGCAAGTGCAAATATCTCCTGTTGAACTCCTGGAACTTCCTTGACAAATATGCCCAATTCACAGTGTTTGGATGCAATTGACATAATAGTAGCAATTTGATATTAATGCCATGATGCAATTATACAAAAGTGGAAAATTTACAGTGGGTTTCAGGTTTTCAAACTTGGGCTGTTACAACCACCTCCCCCTGCACCGGTGCCCGCCGCGACATGGTTCTTCCCCTAGGATCCGCCGATGTTCTACGACCTCACCGGCGATAGCAAAGAGGAGTAGTCGTAAACAATTTAACAACTATGTTACTTATGTATTACACATTAAAGCATAATGCACGGGTCTTGGATAAAGTCATAAAGACAACACGTTAAGACACATCATCTAGATTAATTGGGTAGTTGACTTTGAAATTAGAGTTTAGAGTTTAAAAAACTAATTTCTTTGGATGATGTCAGGTACAAAAGAGGCACAACTTTTTATGTTATTTTATGACAGCGAGACACGAGAACCGATGTAATGTTTGCAGAGTCAAAAGTGGCACCGTTTTTTGTCACCATATGACAACCAGACACGGAAACCGACATAACTATATTGCAGCTATAACGTACACATCTCTATGACAGTACATACATGTTATGTTCCTTCTAACTAATTTGAGATTTGTTGTCGTTCCATTGGCTATGCATGGCGAATGCATGTAGAGAGAGGATGTGAAAATATGAAGATAGCAGTTATTATTGTGGTGTTACTCGCTTTGCATGCATGGGGCGCAGTAGCTAAGTATTTTGCTATTATACTCTAGGTGACACAACCTTTTCATTGACACACAATATGTTGAGCCATTGTCTTGTTGCTAACATGTGAAGCAAACTATGCGGTTATTTACCGCCTTGCAAATGCGGAAACCAATGCTCTTGTGATACAATCTACGATCCACTTGTGTCGTCTTCTTCCCGTTTGTCACTGTCACGTATCTCGATGGACTCTAATGAACGACATCCGAAGGGGGGACAACTACCCAGGGGTGTAGCAGAGTATTTCCCTTACAATATACAATCTCAAACTGATAACTCCAGAAGCACCAACTTATGCCTCCTGCAAGGAATGACCGACTGTAACTGGCTCTCAGTACGCGTCCATGTGAGTATTCCTATATATAGCTTTTTTAATCACGATGAAACATAGATTATATATATATATAAATTAACTGAAAACACCATAGTCGATGATCAACATATGAATATTTTCCTACAAGTCCCACTATAATTTTGCCACGGGCATACCATATTATCCATCATGGTCTTTTGTTGTCTTTCAAGTGTTCTCACTGTTGGCACATTTATATACCTCTACATGTTAGACGAAATTCCCAACTTCTTCTATGTCACGCAAAATTTAACCTTGGTCTTCTTAGATTGATTTTTCCTAATTTTATTATGTGGTTATTGCACGTGACAAAAGTAGATTCAGGTGCTCATAGTCATCCAACATGCTGGTCCTTTACATTTTAAACAGTCTTCACTGTATGCTACTACTGGTACGTCACACATGCGAGGGCCATCTTGCTAGTTTAACTAAAACTAACACCCTCCATACCAACGTTTCCACCTAAACAGATCACGTGATGAGAGGGTCTCTTCTGCTGCTGCTGCTGCTGCTGCTTCTTCTTCCTCCTCCTCCTCCTCCTCGATGTGGCTATGGTAGTGAGGAACGGAGCTCCACGGGCTGTCGTCCAAGACACTGCGGAACCGACTTCGTAGGAACGTGGCGGCCTCGTGCGCTGCCGCCTGCCTCGCCTCCCTGGCTGACGGCGCGCGCTGCCTGAAACTCCAGACTCTGTTATTGCGTATTGCTGCTGTCGTAGGGACGTCGATCGACACGGTCACGTGTGCCCCGCCGGCGCCCTTGTGGGTTCTGTATAAGGGCTCGTAGGTTGCTCCCAGGCAGTTGTTCATGTCCCACAGACGCAGCTCCGCCTCCGGCGGCGCCTTCCGCAACAGCGGTCCCATGCCGCGGCTGTGCGGGAAGCGTTGTGCCGTCACGCACCGCCAGGTTCCTGAAGCTTCGGATGATGGCCATGGCCGGTACGTACGCAGGCAGTCGTTGGGGACGTCGTAGGATTGCAGCTGCCGGAAAGGCCGGAGGCAGTAGGTGGCCAGCAGCGACAAGCTCTTCTCGTCGTCGACGAAGCAAATCTGGTTCTCTCTGATCTTGCCGCCGCCTGAGCCGACGGCGAAAGCGTCGCAGCAGGCGTCGCCGACGAAGATCGCGTGCCCACCCAAGTCCTTGACTGGCTGCGGCCACTTGACCGTGTCGCCGCCGCCGAGGACGGGCGTGAACACCCCGACTGCGCTGGTGAAGTGTGTGCAGTCGGGCACGCGGGTATCCCCAAAGGCCCTAGCGACCATGAGCAACCTCCCATGGAGGACAACCAGGTGCAGCCCGTAGTCGCTGAAGTTCAGTTGCCAGCCGGCTATATACGGTGGTTCGGGCGGCCTCCACGTCTGATCACCTTGGAGGTCGCCGTCTTGGAAGACGTGGACGCGGCCTTCTGCGTCGATCGCATGGAGTTTCCCCTCGAAGAATATGATGTCGTGGAGCTCGAACGCCCTAGTAATGGTCCGCCAACTGCGCTCTCGTCGTTGTTCCCGCATGGGTGAGCACACAACAATCTTGCTTATCGATGTTCTCAGGGTGTACTCGGCGATGGCGGCAACCGTGCAGCTCTTCGAGTCCGGCGCCGACGACAGGACAAGCTTAACCATCGGCTTCTTCTCGCTCCACCGCGGCAGTTTGATCCGCTCCATGGTAACAACGTTCAGTAGGAAGGGGCGCCGGCCTGACGTCGGCGGTACGAGGGCGAGCCAGTCGCCCAACGTGCCTCGGCAGACGGCAGCGGCAGCATCCTCCGGCAGCGGGACGCGATAGATGGAGGCGTCGTGGAGGCTGACGCAGTGCCCGGGAGCGACGAGCCATGGCATGGGAGGGCGCGGGTGAGCAACCTCGGCGGCGCGCCATGCCTGGCACACGCCGCGGAAGCGGACGCGGTCGCCGAAACACGGAGTGAGCTGATCGAGGATGACGCTCAGCAGGTCGTGCGGGAGGTCGGACCATGAACGACGGTGGCGCCTCGGTCGTTTCTTGGGCGGTGGCATGATGATGATGATCGCCGCCGGGCAGGGGCAGGCAACTGGCAAGGCTGCAGGCTGCAGAGAAAGAATTCTTAAGCAACTCAACTCAAGTCCATCAAATAAATAGCTGCAATCTTGATCGTATTAGACATGATCTTTCTTTTTCTTGGAATCCGCTTGTGGAGTTGAACTCGTGATACGCAACAACTCATCGGGATTCAGTTGCACTTGAACTCAAACTTATCCGTTTTTTCTGCTCTGGTCGTGTTTTGCACGAATCCCCCTGTTCATTCGTGTCTCCCTTCGTTTTTAAATATACAGTAAGATGTTTTATATACTTACTACTTTATATCCGCATTCACATGCATATAAATCGTAATTGACATATATATAAATGTACCTGGATATATTCACTTACTTTAGTAAAACGGAGGGAGTAGTTGAGATTGTATATATTTGAAACCTTGCAAGACAAACTGGGTATACCACTGCTGTCCCGCCAAAATACTAATTGCAACCCCACCACCTCCATCGGCCTAATCCTGGCCCGGGACTTAAAAACTGTCAAAGCCTAGTTTGCGTGAAATATCACAGCATTTCGAAACACTTTAAAAAATATATAAGTATGCAATAAAATCCCCACTTGTTATAGAAAACCTTGAAAAAAGTCAACACACGTAGGAGGATAACATTTACAACTTCTAACAGCACGGGAGGACAACATTAATAACTTGTAACACAAATGTTTGAAGCATTGAATCAAAAAAAAAAACTAGGAGACCACATGAATTGCTGTAGCATCTCATTCATATGTTTATAGCAAAGTGTATACAGATTTTGCAGCATCTCAAAGAATGTACACACATGAAAAGGTCGCAAATTACATACCTCAGTCGTCGGGGCTCACGGACTACAAATTTAGCTCGCCATAGCCTCACTAGAGCCGGGTCTAGTGAGTTTGAACTCATCCATGGCATCCCTTCCCCATCTCTTGTGCTCTACTACTGAATACCTTGACTTTCGTGGTCTAAGTCAAGACCATGATGATGAACTTCCACATCATGACATCCGACAGTTGCTCGCTCTAGTGAACGGCAAAAGGCTGAGGCGGAGAATACCAGAATGGCGGAATGGAACACAAGACATAGGCTCGACACGAACAAAATCACGCACGTGCAACATCAATAGATAAAACAAGGCGCAACACCAAGGTAGGAGCCGTGCGTGCAAGACCAATCCAATGTCTCTCTTCTGGATGGACAAGAGATATTTCCACCAATAAAGCGAGAAAGTGTTTGTTTGTCTGTTGGGAACCATGGAGCCTAGTATTTTACGAAAACAAAATAAAGGGTTAGAAAAATTCTACAGTTTGGTATGTCATGTCTATATATATTTATATATGATCTACATATTTGGAAATTTTTGCTAAGAATACATTTTATTTTGGCCTATACAAAACTGAAAATTTTGTAGCCCCACAAAGGGAAAAAAGAAGTCAATTTTGATCTTCCACATTTGACTTTTAGCTTAAAACATTTCATCGGAGCTTGTATATAATATTGTATATGTTGTAGATATACCAATATGTTTTTTAATAATGGGAAGCGAGTGTGCATCGCTCATGCTGTTTGGTTGTGGGCTACACTTTACCAAGCTCGCGAGGTTTCCAGAATAAGCAGAATCGTCGCCGTGCCCACTTCCCGTCCACCCACCGCATCACCTCGCCGCCGTCTCCTCTCCACCCGTCCGACGCCGCGGCCGTCTTCGCCGTAGCGTTCCTGCAGACAGACCGGAGCAGGTGAGCGACCTACCCCTTCTCCCCTCCCCCCTTTCTGTGCCCCTAGATCTACCGCGTTCGTCCTCGATCGCGCGGCGTAGATTCCGAAAACTTGGTCCGATCGCTTCATTGCTCTGACGATCTCTTGTGTTTCTCTCTTGTTTAGCTGCGATCTGAAGGCTCCCGGTGCCTGTAACATTTTGCCTGGTTGTTGTTGATAGGCTCGGTGTTTTGGCTGCGATGGCGCGCGTGTACGTCGGCAACCTGGACCCTGAAGTCACTGCCCGGGAGCTGGAGGACGAGTTCCGCGTGTTTGGGGTTCTCAGGAGGTGAAATCAACCACTCTTTCATCTAGACTAGATTCTCTGCCAGCGTCTGTTTGCACTAATAATAGATTTACATTCTGTTTGATGCTGACGTTACTGATGCACTTCTTTTGTGGCTCCAGTGTCTGGGTTGCTCGAAAACCACCTGGTTTTGCGTTTATTGATTTTGATGACAAGAGGGATGCTCAGGATGCAATTCGTGATACAGATGGTATGTGGCAATTGCTTTCTGTAGACATATCCATTGGCCCCTTTGTTTGACTGATGTTCAGTTATATGTGATTAAGTGACATTTGATTGCAGTCTATGTACTATTTGAAATTATCTAATGACATTATTTAACCGGTTTAGGATTAGATGTCTCTGTTCTGAGGGAGCTAATTCTATTTGTTTGACGTGTGTGTTTGTAGGCAAGAATGGTTGGAGAGTTGAGCTGTCTCGTAATGCCAGCAGTGGTCGTGGTGGTCGTGATCGATCTGGTGGGTCGGAGATGAAGTGTTATGAATGTGGTGAGTCTGGACACTTTGCGCGTGAATGCCGTCTGAGGATTGGTTCTGGGGGTCTAGGCAGTGGAAGGCGTCGCAGTCGGAGCCGTAGTCGCAGTCGGAGTCCTAGATACCGCAGGAGTCCAAGCTATAGCAGAAGGTAACTGACTAATTTTTACTCTCAGGGACATGTATAGTCGTATAGATCTCAGTACGTTTGCTACCATCATGCTTGAAGGTACAAAGCTTTATTGATTTGGCAACCCCACAATATTTTCCTGCACTTCTTTGAACCCTTTAACATGAGGGGGAACCCACCTTTTGTACTGTATAGTTTGTATTAGGACGTGAAGCATATGGCTATGGTACAAGAACTTGCCACTATGGTACAAGAACTTGCAGACATACTGTTTTGCGGTTTCAACCTTTTTGGCACGTATCCAACTGTACGCTCACATGAGAAGTGACAAACGTGGAGAAGTGTTCTAAATTGTGTTAAAAATAGTTGTTGGATCATCTTACTATCTTCATTTTGTTTGATCTTGTGAAGTTTGCTCTATTAGTCAATACTATAGCTGCTATATTTACATGAAAACAATCGGGACAAGCTGTTTTGATGCAAAGCTTGTGAAGTAACTTTGCTATATGATACTCCCTCTGATCCGAATTACATGTCAGAGAAAGAAAGCAGCACTAGTAGAAAATTGTAAAGAAACGATAACAATAATTTCGGATTGGAGGGAGTAGCAATTTCACAACTATTAGATTTACATGAAAAGAATTGGGATAAGCTGTTCAGATGCAAAGTTGCTTAAACTTATCGACACAAAGTTTTTCAAATTTCCCCTTGTTCTACATTTATCCACATGTTGTTTTTCCTCAGTTTTAGCCCGAGGAGTAAAGTGGAGAGGTGTTCGTATATTGCAGAAAAAGAAGAATATATTATTAAAAAATGCTACACTAAATCTGTTGTACTTGTTAGTTACATTTGTCGTTTTATGCCAAATATGTCGCTAATTATATTTATGAAGAACAATAGATCTGATAGAAAAGATATGCTCTGTAAACAGAAGCTACAGCCCTGTGGGGCGCTCTCCAAGGCGGCGTAGTGTGTCACCGGCTCGTGGACGCAGCATCAGCAGGTCACCAGTCCGTGGACGTGATGAATCACCTGCCTATGGAAATGGGTAATGCAGATGTCACTAATTAATCAGTCAGGTACTTATGTACCTTAATCTTTTTTGCTGCATCTAATGCATTGCTATAAATTTAACGGCTCCAGGTATCGCCGCAGCAGGAGCTAGAGCTGTTCCTGATGTCCAGAGTGTGTTATGTTACAGATGTGCTATCTGCAGGCCAGCTATGACAGTGTCCTATATCAAAGATTTGTCATCGACTGCTTAACTTCGGTTAAGTCTCCCAAAACTTTTTATGTCCAATTATGGTTGTGTTTGGTTTAATGTCTAGAGTAATTTATGGATGGTGTATTTTGTTTAACTAAGACTATCTGCCTTTCTTTTGTGTGTTAAAAAGGCATCGTCCTGCACTGCTTAAACGACTCGGCCGGCTACGGCTATCAGTTATGTCTTCATGGTTTCATCCTTCATTCTTCGCACGTCCTCGTCTTCTCCATGCAAACCATGTATTAGTTCCTGAAGCCAACCCCTCTGTGATGTGTGTGCTTCGTTGAAGATGCCGCGCTTCAAAAAGCAGTAACACAATTTCTTCTCTAACAAAATTTATAAGATTTGATTGTGCTGATAAATGTAGCTTCTGGAAGCACAAATTTCTTTGTAGGCCGAGTCCAGAAATTGCATCTGCTTCTCTGGAACTACGTACTTAGTTGGACAGCTTGCACCCTTGTTGTTGAGCCCCATACCCGGCGATGCGGGCAGCTGAAGGACTTGGGGCGGCAAGAGGTGTAAGCTTGTCTAATCTGCGCCGCCGAGCTCAGCACTCCGCTTCGTTCTTCATGATATGCCTCTGTTTCGTACTCCATGACATGTCTCCGCTCGCAACCTTTCCTCGACATGCCCTCTGCTGAACAGAGAGCCCCTCGCGGTTTTCTGCTTTCTTAACTACATCACTAGCCAAACCTCTTGGAAGTTATATGGCATTGATGTCGGATGCAACATATTTGTTGATTTATTTAACGTGTTACTTTTTTGCACTGATTAAGTTAATAATTAATAAATCAAATGCTATTTGGTTCCAACGTTGAGATACCAGATTTGATGTTTGATCTATTCGGTTTCTTTGAACAAGATTCACCCTTCCTGCCCGGAGAGAAACCTATTGTTGATGTTATGTTTCTGGAAGATACAAGTCTGTCTCCTTGCACCGGTCCATGTTCATAGCTTTTTAAATTGGTATTTATTGGTCATGGCTTTCTCCTGTTTGGTTATTAAAATAAAGTTGGGAGTTGTGGACATTTGTGGCTGGGCAGCGCCTCATTGTCCTCCGGCTGCTTCCTTCTTGCCCCCTAGCTGTCCAAAAGAACATACATTGCCCAAGTATGTGGATCGACTGGAATAGGTTGGCTTTGCTCTTACCCTGTTGTGTTGTCATCAGCCACGCTATAGTGGGATGAGCAACTCCTGAGCTACTCCCTCTGTTGTAAATTAGATGACTTTCATTTATCCACATGTGGGTGTATCTGTACATCTAACATGTCTAGATACATCTATATATGGATAAATGTCATCGCAACGGAGGGACTAGGGAATTCATGATTTGACTGTGACGCCCGGCGTGCTACTTTCCAGGCTATCTAATCGAAACCTCCACTCATGGGTTGTAAAGAGAGGCCCACTTGGAGATTACGTATTTCATGTTCAGGATCTCTCTCTCCGTCTCTCTCTGCGTAATCTTCACAACCACGGAACCACTTGTACTGCCGACTACCACTGACGGCCCAAAGGCTCACGGAGTCATGGGAAGTGCCCTTGTATCCGCGCATTGTTCTTGTTCTTCAAACCATCACTTTTCAATTAAACCCCATGTCAACTCGTGTCTCCGTACCATGTCCAGCGATAAGACACAACCCGACGCCATTCCCCATTCGTTTTACAAGGACCTTCAAAGAAAGAAAAAGTCCTCGCATCTTGCTAAAAAACCTTAAACGAAATAGTGGAACCCCATCATCGCATCTACGTTGCACGACTATTTAGAGTCGGTAGGGTGGGGTGAAGCCATCAAAGTAGTGCTACTTAGTATGAGGAGCTCATATCTCCCAAATGCAGCCAAGATTCCCAACTCACTATCATCCCTCCCAAACATAAACCATCGTCGCCCTTGTTGCCCATCACCTCGATGACCAACAGAAGGGAGCACTGCACCTGACTCTGCGCAGTCTGGATTTCCACCACGGTGTCCACCCTGCTAGATTCGCCTCCAAGACTCGACCTCCAAGTCTCCAACTAGGAGACCTACCAGAGTGCGACCCCCCGAACCACCCGTCACTCCGCAGAAGCACCATGATGAAATTTACACGACATTTCGCCGATCCCGTCATAAAGACGAGACTCTACGGAACTCTATCCCGTGACCCATCCTGCGTCGTGCCACCGAGCCCAACCCACCACCACTTTCACTGTCATGCGAACATTTTGTCATGGATTTTTTCATGTTTTGTAAACACTCGCACTTGTTTGTAATTTTCTATACAAAAATACAGTATTTAAAATTGTGTTTTAAATATTATTAGTACGGCGAGCACCTCGTTGCTGGGACAAATAATTGGCCGTTTGACCGAGTCTCCCTTGCACCACCTAACAAACATCACGAGACTCCATTGGAGGAAGTCAACACGAGAGAAGAAACGTCAATCAAATAACCTTTTCGGTCTCCCTCCCTCCCTCCCTCCCGGTAGTTTCCTTCCATTCCCCATCCTCCTTCGCGCGCGATCCCGACCGCCGCCGCTTCCCTCTCCTCCGGCCAGCGCGAGCGGAGGGGCCAGCCGCCGGCTTCAACCTTGCTTCTGGTCTGGTGGGTGGCTGTGTGGATGTGGAGCTATTCATGCTCCCTGTAGCTGCTGGATGGAGTACGCCATGTTCGGGTCCAGAAGGGTGGACGACGAGATGGCGCTTAAGAGGCAGCGGACCGTAAGGTGAGCGCCTGCTGCTGCTTTGCACGTAGATTTCGTCATTTTTAGCTAGCTTAGGGGCGCGGAGGTGAAAGCGTGAGATGTGCGCGATTTTGCTGCTAATTATTTCCTGTTTCGGGGGAGATTTGAGAAGAGACTAGAATCGGATTCGGTTGGGTTGGTGGCGTTTGTTGAGATGAAGTAAGCTGGCTGTGACTGTGAGTGAGTCTTATCAACAACTTGTTTGGTAACTGTGGTAGATGTGCAGAGTAAGATTATATTCACAGCAGAGCAAATAGCCTTGGATAAA
This sequence comes from Poa annua, assembly GCA_026929855.1. NCBI lineage: Eukaryota > Viridiplantae > Streptophyta > Magnoliopsida > Poales > Poaceae > Poa > Poa annua. The sequence continues at coordinate 1,846,276 of CM049430.1, forward strand.
AAGACAACATAGTTCCTGCTGGTTATGTTACGCCCACTGGTGTTGAGCTTAACTCGCCATTCCTGGCTCCAGAATTATTTAACACCCCGTCCCTTTTTTTATTTCTTTCTAAAAATGAGTTGCAGCAGACTTTTAGCGTTACTTTCAAGTTGAGTGTTGATTCTGTTTCTGTTCCCAGATTCCATGATGAGAGGGCGAAGCCGACCATGCCTGTTTACCAGAAACAACCTGGGCTAGCTGCTCGTAAGCTACACTTGGGTAATCCGGGGAAGAGCAGGATTTTTGTGGCAGGACATGACCTTAAGATTATCGACCCGACAAGCGACTTCATCTTGATATGGAACTACGTCTTCCGCATCTCATGCTTCGTTGCTCTATTTATGGACCCTCTCTTCTTCTACGTGCCTACAATCGTCAGCCAAGCGCAGACTGCGTGCGTCGGGAAAGATAGCCACCTGGCTGTCATCGTTACTGTCTTCCGCTCAATTGCTGATCTTTTCTATGTCATCCAAATTGTCGTCAAGTTCATGACTGCATATATTAATCCAAGCTCCAAGTTGGGTGTTTTCGGCCGAGGAGACCTTGTTACGGATCCTAATGAAATTGCAAAGAAATATCTGAGATCCGACTTTGCAGTTGATTTAGTGGCTTCATTGCCTGTACCGCAGGTAATTTTAATCCTGTATGATGCATTGATTATCATTATAGGGGGCATTTGTCAGCACTGATGTTTGCATACTGTTTCATTAGCATTAGCCCAGATGGCCATGAACTGCTGAAATTGTTGTGTAGGGTTGAGCCAAAGGGTTTTTCCTCTTCCAGATGAAATAATCTATTTCAGGTGACCATAATTATAGGTTAAAATAAGTAACTTTTTGAACAAGGAAAAAACTCTTGGTTTCCTTTTTTAGTTATGGAAGCAGAAAAATGGTGAACTTGCGAATACTGCAATATCTTAGTTGCCTTGAAAGTACCAAAATGTATTTCATTCTAATATACTGAACACTACTAGTAGATTTGGTGTGGCTCTGACATGCTTGCTAATGGCAATACTATTCTTTTATCGAACATGAAAATAGTAGATTTCAACATCCTGAATCACACCATAAAAGTCGCCGTCATATTCGCGAGTTGAAGGAAACTTCACTCTATACCTGGCTGTTATCTGACATTTATTTCTATCTTTTGTTGCAGATCATTACTTGGTCTGTGATACCAGCTCTTAAATATTCTTGGTCTGGGCATAACAACGACACGCTGTTTGTGGTTGCTCTTTTTCAGTACTTTCTAAGGTTATATCTCATATTTTCCTTGAATAGAAAGATTGTCAGAGTTACGGGAGCTTTTTCGAAGACTGCATGGCAAGGAGCTGTATACAATCTGCTGTTATACATGACCGCTAGCCATGTACGATACCTAGATACTTAAATGTGATTAAAAGTTTCAATGTCCAATCTTTCTTCAGTATACTTTATTGTGGCGCCATACTTTTTATTTAAAGATCATGTAGTGGAGCTGCTTGACATATTCTTCTCCTTTTCAGGTTTTGGGAGCATTGTGGTACCTGCTATCTGTTGATCGCCAGACCGCGTGCTGGCAAAAATATTGCAGTGATGAACCTAGTTGCGATAAAAAATACCTAGCGTGTAACTTTAAGCCAGATACAAATTGGAAAAATAGCACTGCTATCTTTACTAGCTGTGATGCTAGGAATAAAACTGCCACATTTGATTATGGTATGTTTGAGACATTGTTATCAAACAGAACTCCTAGTCAGAGATTCCTGAGGAAGTACTTCTATTGCCTTTGGTGGGGCTTGCAGAATCTAAGGTATGACAATATCTCAACAATAGATCTTCTCGTAAGACAGATAATCTGATAAGGTAGGGGAATGGTTCTCGCGCCCAGGGCAAGATAGAAGAATTGTTCTTCTATCCTTGCTTTGATCCTCATAGGGGCCCCTCTTTATACAGAGGCCTAACAATCCAACCTAAGTAACAAATCGTAGATCTTAGCTCTATTTGGCTTAATGCTCAAGCAAGAGGATATCTTTCTAATGGTAAAGTTCATAACTAGGATCATGGGAATCCTTTCCCTAGTTGGCATTGGGTTAGCCATGTACCCTATTTATTACATAATATGGTACAAAGTTGAACATTAGTCACTACTCTCTGTTCAAACAACGTTTCAGAGATCTTAGTTTTGTATATTCAACTCTACAATGCTTCCTGACCTGATATTTTTTAGCTGCGTGGTAAAAGAAACCACTGTGCCGCTTTTGTTCTAATAGCTATGTTATAACAACTACAGCTAGTTTAAAGATTCTATTAGTTGATAACATGCTATATTATGTGTTGAAACAGTTGCTATGGCCAGACTTTGAGTGTGAGTACCTATATTGGTGAGACGCTATATGCCATATTCTTGGCGGTGCTTGGTCTTGTTTTGTTTGCCCATTTGATTGGAAATGTTCAGGTACTTTTGCACTATATCTAAATTTATATTCATGTGCAACTCGTGAAACTACTTTGAATATATAGGTTACATACCATTACCTTCTTGAATAAGTATATTAATTTTTCTTTGAATCTGTATACCCCGACAAGTATTTACTAAGCTGAGATTTTTGTCTGGACAAGGTCATAATGTCATATGAACACCCACTTGTGGACTTTAATCTGCTTGCGTTTTGCTTTGGTTTTTAGAAGAAAAAAAATTAAGTATTGAGCCCCTAACCTTACATCCTTACCAAACCAGCTCAACACAATCCTATCTTACACATGCATTACTTAAAATTTTGATCTTTTATGGGGTGATGTCAACAACTTCTCGTTTTTTTCTTCAGTGTTACCTCTGCTGAAGTAATTAATAAACTATATATGCTTCCTTTGTTTCAAGTTCACATTTCTTATCATAATTGTTTGCAAGAAACAGTGAGCTTATTACATTATATTATCTGCTAGACCTATCTACAATCTATCACCGCAAGGGTTGAGGAGTGGAGAGTAAGGCAAAGAGATACTGAAGAGTGGATGAGACATCGCCAACTTCCTCCTGTACTACGAGAAAGGGTGAGAAGATTTATTCATTACAAGTGGCTTGCAACTCGTGGTGTGGACGAAGCCTCTATCTTGAAGGCTCTGCCTGCAGATCTTCGCCGTGACATCAATCGTCACCTTTGCTTGGATCTTGTTCGCCGGGTAAAATTAACTTCCGTACTCTCTTTTGTTGTTGAAGAATTACAGAAACTTATGAACTTCTCAGCCATCTGATGTTCTTGTTGCAAGACATTTGGACAAACTGAGCCATGTGTTTCTAGGTGACCCTCACTCTATCAGTTCTGTGTATGCTTTCTACGGATGTACAGAACACATGAGACCATGATACTGGAATTGGAAGATGCTACCTTTTATTTTCCTTTGTACTACAATCCAATTCGAGCACACATTAAAGAAGCCACACTAACTTCAGAATTTGTACAATTTGGTTTCTGGAGAGTACCAAACACTGCTCTTTCAGAAATCCGTTCATAAAATGTTTAAGTACTCGTTTGCAAATCTACCCTTTCCCTCCAATGTGTTGGGCATTGCCAACTTTAGTGGTATTCTGTAATTGGCAGTTGGCATAGTTCTTGTGACTCATGCAGTGATCACGGGTACACATATAGTTCTATTTGACAGAGAGTTCGCGAAAATGCAGATCACGTTATGACTGAGTCTCACTAATTTTTTTCATAATGCTATCAGGTCCCATTCTTCTCGCAGATGGATGATCAACTTCTAGACGCCATCTGTGGGCGCCTTAAATCTTCCTTGAGTACAAAGGGCACATACACTGTCCGTGAAGGTGATCCAGTGACCGAGATGCTTTTTATCATCCGTGGGAAGCTAGAAAGCTCCACCACAGATGGTGGCAGGACAGGCTTCTTCAACTCGATCATCCTGAATCCTGGCGATTTCTGTGGCGAAGAATTGCTTGAATGGGCTCTTGTCCCCAAGCCTACTGTCAACTTGCCATCGTCCACCAGAACGGTCAAGGCACTTGTTGAAGTGGAGGCGTTCGCTCTCCAAGCCGAGGACCTCAAGTTTGTTGCCAGTCAGTTCAGGCGCCTCCACAGCAGGAAGTTGCAGCACACTTTCCGCTTTTATTCTCACCACTGGAAGACCTGGGCGGCATGTTTCATTCAAGCTACTTGGCGCCGCCATAAGAGGAGGAAGCTGGCCAAGGACCTTATGACGAGGGAGTCATTCTCCTCCATGAGATTAGACGAAGACGCCACTTTCCCTGAGCACAATTTTGCACGGAAAATCATGACTGCACCCAGGAAAGGATCCGACAGCCATAGAGAACTGCCTAAGTTCAGGAAGCCCTCTGAGCCAGACTTCTCAGTAGAGCATGACGACTAAGAAAAAAGGTAATATATTATTTTCTACGACAAGATTGGTGACTCTGCTGCCATTGTCCTTGATCTGCAAATATGAACAGAGTTGGGCTCCAACATCACAAGTAACTGCTTGTTCATGTCAAAAAACTGCTCAAACTGAACTTCAGGCTTCTTGTTTGCGATGGAACACCAACCAGGGAATGGCAGACTGTTTGTTGGGATTTCTGGATCTTTTTCGATATGAGTGATAGGTAGTGTCCATTAACTTGTTGTGGAAAATAAAAATGTAACTCACCGTTGTTGTGTATGTAGGCTAGCTTTAGGCTCATATTGTACATCCAAATGTAATTATGTTTCTGTTATTCTTGCGACCTCACCGGTGCACATTGTGGCTGTATTGACTAGCCGAGCAAATTATAACGCATCGGCTAGGGTTCCTCTTGTAGAGTGTGTGGGTTGTTTGTGCTACTGCATAAATTGTTTTTTTTTTCATTTGCTAGTGTCATGTTTTTTGCTGAAATGTTGGGGTCGGTCATGAGATTGGTCCGCTGCTATTTCAGTGTTTCGTAGCTATTTGGGTCTAGCTTTTCCTCTAACTTAACTCCTTATACCAAATACCTAAACTTATATCCCAATATATTGAGGGGGTTGAGAGGTTGCCATCTACTCCTCATAAACTGAACTACGTACTTTTTTTACTTCGCTATTTCTCTCATCCTTTTGCATATGTAAACCTCATTTCCACAACATTTCCTCAACATATTAACTCGAGCCTTCATATTTCAAAAGATAAACATGGGTCTGGGGCGTTTAAATCCACCGGGACCCTAAAACTGTGTGCTATAGTTCACAAAAGTGGTCAGAAATGCCCAGAATCACGATTTTTTACGATTTCGTGAAACTCGTTTGACGGGGTCCCGAGCCGTTTAAATCCACCCGGACCCCAAAACTGTGTGCTATAGCCCACGAAAATCGCCAGAAATGCCAGACATCACAAATTTTATACGATTTCATGAAACTCGTGTGACGGGTCCCGGGTTGTTTAAGTCCACCCCGGATCCCACAACTGTGTGCTATAGCCCACGAAAATGGCAAGAAATGCCCGGAATCACGATTTTTTACGATTTTGTGAAACTCGTGTGACAGGGTCCCGAGCCATTTAAATCCATCCCGGACCCCAAAACCGTGTGCTATACACAACGAAAATGGCCAGAAATGCCCGGGATCACAAATTTTGTACGATTTCGGGAAACTCGTGTGACTGGGTCCCGGGTCGTTTAAATCCACCCTGGCCCCAAAATTATGTGCTATAGCCCACGAAAATGGCCAGAAATGCCCGGAATCACGATTTTTTACGATTTCGTGAAACTCGTGTGACAGTGTCCCGAGCCGTTTAAATCCATCCGAAACCCCAAAACCGTGGGCTATATCCCACGAAATTGGCCAGAATGCCCAAAATCATAATTTTTAAGATTTCGTGAAATTCGTGTGATGGGATCCCGGGTCATTTAAATCCACCCCAAACCCCAAAACCGTGTGATATAGGCCACGAAAATGGCCAGAAATGCCCGTAATCACGAGCTTTTTTACGATTTCGGAAACTCGTGTGACGGGGTCTGGGCCATTTAAATCCAACGGGGACCCCAAAACTGTGTGCTATAGCCCACGAAAATGGCAGAAATGCCCGTAATCACGATTTTTTACGATTTCGTGAAACTCGTGTGAAGGGGTCCCGAGCCGTTTAAATCCACCTCGGACCCCAAACCGTGTGCTATAGTTCACGAAAATGGCAAGAAATGTCCGGAATCAAACTTTTTGTATGATTTCGTGAAACTCGTGTGACAGGGTCCCGGGTCATTTAAATCCATCCCGGACCCCAAAACTGTGTGCTATAGCCCACGAAAATGGCCAGAAATGCCCGGAATCACGATTTTTTATGATTTCGGGAAACTCGTGTGACAAGGTCTCAAGCTGTTTAAATTTACCCGGACCCCAAAACCGTGTGCTATAGTCCACAAAATTGACCAGAAATACCCAAAATCAAATTTTTTTAACGATTTTGTGAAACTCGTGTGACGGGGTCCTGAGCCATTAAAATCCACCCTGCACCCCAAAATTGTGTGCTATAGCACACGAAAACGGCCAGAAATAAGCGAAATCACCATTTCTTACTATTTCATGAAACTCGTGTGACGGGGTCCTGCGATGTTTAAATCCACCCCGGACCTCAAAATTGTGTGCAATAGTCGGCGAAAATGGCCAGAAATGCCCGGAATCACGATTTTTTACGATTTCGGGAAACTCTTGTGACTAGGTCCGGGGCCGTTTAAATTCATCCCGGACCCTAAAACTGTGTGCTATAGCCGACAAAAATGGCCAGAACCCGGAATCACGATTTTTTTTCAATTTCGTGGAACTCGTGTGACGGGTCCCGGGCCGTTTAAATCCACCCTGGACCCCAAAACCGTGTTCCATAACCCACGAAAATGGCCAGAAATGCCCGAAATCATGATTTTTAAAGATTTCGTGAAACTCGTATGACGGGGTCCCAGGCCATTTAAATCCACCCCGGACCCCAAAACCATGTGCAATAGGCCACGAAAATGACCAGAAATGCCTGTAATCACGAGTTTTTTTACGATTACGGGAAACTCGTTTGACACGGTCTGGGGCCGTTTAAATCCACGGGGGACCCCAAAACTCTGTGCTATAGCCCACAAAAATGGCCAGAAATGCCAAGAATTACGATTTTTTACGATTTTGTGAAACTCGTTTGACGGGGTCCCGAGCCGTTTAAATCCACCCCGGACCCCCAAACCGTATGCTATAGCCCACGAAAATGGCCAGAAATGCCCGAGATCACAAATATTGTACTATTTCATGAAACTTGCGTGACAGGGTCCCGGGTCGTTTAAATCCATCCCGGACCCCAAATCTGTGTGCTATAACCCACGAAAATGGCCAGAAATGCCCGGAATCACGACTTTTACGATTTCGTGAAACTCGTGTGACAGAGTCCCGAGCCGTTTAAATCCATCCCGGACCCCAAAACCGTGTGCTATAGCCCACGAAATTGGCCAGGAATGCCCAGAATCACATTTTTTACGATTTCGTGAAACTCGTGTGACGGGTTCCCGGGCCATTTAAATTCACCCCAGACCCCAAAAGTGTGTGCTATAGGCCCCGAAAATAGCCAGAAATACCCATAATCACGAGTTTTTTTACGATTTCGAGAAACTCGTGTGACGGGGTCTGGGGCCGTTTAAATCCACCGGGGAGCCCAAAAACCGTGTGCTATAGCCCACGAAAATGGCAGAAATGCCCGTAATCACGAGTTTTTTTACGATTTCGTGAAACTCGTGTGACAGGGTCCCGAGCCGTTTAAATCCACCTCGTAAAACAGTGTGCTATAGCCCACGAAAATGGCTAGAAATGCCCGAAATCACGATTTTTACGATTTCGTGAAACTTGTTTGATTGGGTCCCGAGCCGTTTAAATCCACCCCAGACCACAAAACCGTGTGCTATAGCCCATGAAAATGGCCATAAATGCCCGGGATCACAAATTTTGTACGATTTCGGGAAACTCGTGTGACTGGGTCCTGGGTCGTTTAAATCCACCCTGGACCCCAAAACGGTGTGCTATAGCCCACGAAAATGGCCAGAAATACCCATAATAACGATTTATAACGATTTCGTGAAACTCGTGTGACAGGGTCCCGAGCCGTTTTAATCCATCCCGGACCCCAAAACCGTGGGTTATAGCCCACGAAATTGGCCAGAAATGCCCAAAATCACAATTTTTTAAGATTTCATGAAATTAGTATGACGGGTCCCTGGTCATTTAAATCCACCCCAGTCCCCAAAACCGTGTGCTATAGGCCACGAAAATGGCCAGAAATGCCCGTAATCACGAGTTTTTTTACGATTACAGGAAACTTGTGTGACGGGGTCCCGGGACGGGGGTCTGGGGCCGTTTAAATCCACCGGGGACCCCAAAACTGTGTGCTATAGCCCACGAAAGGGCAGAAATGCCCGAATCACAATTTTTACGATTTCGTGAAACTCGTGTGAAGGGGTCCCGAGCCGTTTAAATCCACCCTGGACCCCAAAACCGTGTGCTATAGCCCACGAAAATAGCCAGAAATGCCCGGAATCACGATTTTTTACGATTTCGTGAAACTCGTGTGACAGGGTCCTAGACTATTTATATCCACCCCGGACCCCAAAACCGTGTGCTATAGCCCACGAAAAAGACCAGAAATGCTCGGAATCACGATTTTTTACGATTTCGGGAAACTCGTGTGACAGGGTCTCGAGCTGTTTAAATCCACCCGGGACCCCAAAACCGTTTGCTATAGTCCACGAAATTGACCAGAAAGGCCCGAAATAACAATATTTTTACGATTTTGTGAAACTCGTGTGACGGGGTCCTGAGCCGTTAAAATCCACCCTGCACCCCAAAATTGTGTGCTATAGCACACGAAAATGGCCATAAAGGAGCGAAATCACTATTTCTTACGATTTCATGAAACTCGTGTGACGGGGTCCCGGGACGTTTAAATCCACCCCGGACCCCAAAATTGTGTGCTATAGCCGGCGAAAATCGCCAGAAATGCCCGGAATCACGGTTTTTTACGATTTCGGGAAACTCGTGGACTGGGTCCGAGGCCGTATAAATCCACCCTGCACCCCAAAACTGTGTGCTATAGCCAACGAAAATGGCCAGAACTGCCCGGAATTACGATTTTTACGATTTCGTGAAACTCGTGTGACAGGGTCCCGAGCCGTTTAAATCCATCCTGGACCCCAAAACCGTGTGGTATAGCCCACGAAATTGGCCAGGAATGCCCAGAATCACATTTTTTACGATTTCGTGAAAGTCGTGTGACGGGGTCCCGAGCCGTTTAAATCGACCTCGGAACCAAAAATCGTGTGCTATAGCCCTAAAAAATGGCTAGAAATGCCCGAAATCACGGTTTTTTACGATTTTGTGAAACTCGTTTGATTGGGTCCCGAGCCGTTTAAATCCACCACGGACCCCAAAACCGTGTGCTAAAGCCCACGAAAATGGCCAGAAATGCCCGGAATCATAAATTTTGTACGATTTTGGGAAACTCGTGTGACTGGGTCCTAGGTCGTTTAAATATACCCTGGACCCCAAAACGGTGTGCTATAGACCACAAAAATGGCAGAAATTTCCGGAATCACGATTTTTTACGATTTTGTGAAACTCGTGTGAAGGGGTCCCGAGCCATTTAAATCCACCTCGGACCCCAAACCGTGTGCTATAGCCCACAAAAATGGCCAGAAATGCCCGAAATCACAAATTTTGTACGATTTCGTGAAACTCGTGTGATAGGGTCCCGGGTCGTTTAATTCCATCCCAGACCCCAAAACTGTGTGCTATAGCCCACGAAAATGGCCAGAAATGCCCGAAATCACGATTTTTACGATTTCGGGAAACTCATGTGACCGGGTCTCGAGATGTTTAAATCCACCCCGGACCCCAAAACCGTGTGCTATAGTCCACGAAATTGAGCAGAAATGCCCGAAATCACAATATTTTTACGATTTTGTGAAACTTGTGTGACGGGGTCCCGAGCCATTAAAATCCACCCTGCACCCCAAAATTGTGTGCTATAGCACACGAAAACAGCCAGAAATGAGCGAAATCACTATTTCTTACGGTTTCATGAAACTCATGTGACGGGGTCCCGGGACGTTAAAATTCACCCCGGACCCCAAAATTGTGTGCTATAGCCGACGGAAATGGCCAGAAATGCCCGGAATCACGTTTTTTATGATTTTGGGAAACTCGTGAGACTGGGTCCGGGGCTGTTTAAGTCCACCCGGGACCTCAAAACCATGTGCTATAGTCCACAAAATTTACCAGAAATGCCAGAAATCATAATATTTTTACGATTTTGTGAAACTCGTGTGACGGGGTCCGGAGCCGTTAAAATCCACCCTGCACCCCAAAATTGTGTGCTATAGCACACGAAAACGGCCATAAATGAGCGAAATCACTAGTTCATACGATTTCATGATACTCGTGTGACGGGGTCCCGGGACGTTTAAATGCAACCCGGACCCCAAAATTATGTGCTATAGCCGACAAAAATGGCCAGAAATGCCCGGAATCACGATTTTTTACGATTTCGGGAAACTCGTGTGACTGGGTCCAGGGCCGTTTAAATCCACCGCGCAACCCAAAACTGTGTGCTAGAGCCGACGAAAATGGCTAGAACCGCCTGAAATCACGATTTTTTACAATTTCGTGAAACTCGTGTGACGGGGTCCCGGGCCATTTAAATCCACCCTGGACCCCAGAACCGTGTGCTATAGCCCACGAAAATAGCCAGAAATGCCCGGAATCACGATTTTGGACGATTTCGTGAAACTCGTGTGACGGGCCCCAGACCATTTAAATCCACCCGAACCCAAAAACCGTGTGCTATAGGCCACGAAAATGGCCAGAAATTCCTGTAATCACGAGTCTTTTTACGATTTCGGGAAACTCGTGTGACGAGGTCTGGGGCCGGTTAAATCCACCGGGGACCCAAAAACTGTGTGCTATAGCCCACAAAAATGGCAAGAAATGCCAGAAATCACGATTTTTTACGATTTCGTGAAACTCGTTTGACGGGGGTCCCGAGCAGTTTAAATCCATCCCGGCCCCAAAACTGTGTGCTATAGCCCACGAAATTGGCCAGAAATGACCGAAATCACATTTTTTTTATGATTTCGTGAAGTCGTGTGACGGGGTCCCGGGTCGTTTAAATCCATCCTGGACCCCAAAACTATGTGCTATAGCCCACGAAAATGGCCAGAAATGCCAGGAATCACGATTTTTACGATTTCGTGAAACTCGTGTGACGAGGTCTGGGGCCGTTTAAATCCATCCCGGCCCCAAAATTGTGTGCCATAGCCCACGAAATTGGCCAGAAATGACCGAATTCACATTTTTTTATGATTTCGTGAAGTCGTGTGACGGGGTCCCGGGCCATTTAAATCCACCCAGACCCCAAAACTGTGTGCTATAGGCCACGAAAATGGCCAGAAATGCCGGTAATCACGAGTTTGTTTTACAATTTTGGAGAACTCGTGTGACGGGGTCTGGGGCCGTATAAATCCACCGGGACCCCGAAACCGTGTGCTATAGCCCACGAAAATGGCAGAAATGCCCGTAATCACAAGTTTTTTTACGATTTCGTGAAACTCGTGTGACGGGGTCCCGAGCCATTTAAATCCACCTCAGAACCTAAAATCGTGTGCTATAGCCCGCAAAAATGGCTAGAAATGCCCGGAATCATGATTTTTTACGATTTCGTGAAACTCGTTTGATTGGGTCCCGAGCCGTTTAAATCCACCCCGGACCCCAAAACCATGTGCTATAGCCCACGAAAATGGCCAGAAATGCCCGGGATCACAAATTTTGTACGATTTTGGGAAACTCGTGTGACTGGGACCTAGGTCGTTTAAATATACCCTGGAGCCCAAAACGGTGTGCTATAGCCCACGAAAATTGCTAGAAATGCCCGGAATCACAATTTTTTACGATTTCGTGAAACTCGTGTGACGGGGTCCTGAACCGTTAAAATCCACCCTGCACCCCAAAATTGTGTGCTATAGCACACGAAAACGACCATAAAGGAGCGAAATCACTATTTCTTACGATTTCATGAAAGTCGTGTGACGGGGTCCCGTGACGTTTAAATCCACCCGGACCCCAAAATTGTGTGCTATAGCCGGCGAAAATGGCCAGAAATGCCCGGAATCACGATTTTTTACGATTTCAGGAAACTCGTGTGACTGGGTCCGGGGCCGTATAAATCCACCCTCCACCCCAAAACTGTGTGCTATTGCCGACGAAAATGGCCAGAACTGCCCGGAATCACGATTTTTTACAATTTCGTGAAACTCGTGTGACGGGGTCCCGGTCCATTTAAATCCACCATGGACCCCAAAACCGTGTGCTATAGCCCACGAAAATGGCAAAAAATGCCCGTAATCACGAGTTTTTTTACGATTTTGGAAAACTCGTGTGACGGGGTCTGGGGCCGTATAAATCCACCGGGGACCCCGAAACCCTGTGCTATAGCCCACAAAATGGCAGAAATGCCCGTAATCACGAGTTTTTTTACGATTTCGTGAAACTCGTGTGACGGGGTCCCGAGCCATTTAAATCCACCTCGGAACCTAAAATTGTGTGCTATAGCCCGCAAAAATGGCTAGAAATGCCCGGAATCACGATTTTTTACGATTTCGTGAAACTCGTTTGATTGGGTCCCGAGCCGTTTAAATCCACCCCAGACCCCAAAACCGTGTGCTATAGCCCACGAAAATCGCCAGAAATGCCCGGGATAACAAATTTTGTACGATTTTAGGAAACTCGTGTGACTGGGTCTTAGGTCGTTTAAATACACCCTGGACCCCAAAACGGTGTGCTATAGCCCACGAAAATGGCCAGAAATGCCCGGAATCACGATTTTTTACGATTTCGTGAAACTCGTGTGACAGGGTCCCGAGCCGTTTAAATCCATCCCGGACCCCAAAACCGTGTGCTATAGCCCACGATATTGGCTAGAAATGCCCGGAATCACATATTTTACGATTTCGTGAAACTCGTGTGACGGGGTCCCGGGGCATTTAAATCTACCCCAGACCCCATAAGTGTGTGCTATAGGCCCCGAAAATGGCCAGAAATGCCCATAATCACGAGTTTTTTAACGATTTCAGGAAGCTCGTGTGACGGGTCTGGGGCCGTTTAAATCCACCGGGGAGCCCAAAACCGTGTGCTATAGCCCACGAAAATGGCAGAAATGCCCGTAATCACGAGTTTTTTTACGATTTCGTGAAACTCGTGTGACGGGGTCCCGAGCCGTTTAAATCCACCTCGGAACCTAAACACTGTGCTATAGCCCACGAAAATGGCTACAAATGCCCGAAATCACTATTTTTTACGATTTCGTGAAACTCGTTTTATTGGATCCCGAGCCGTTTAAATCCACCCAAGACCCCAAAACCGTGTGCTATAGCCCACGAAAATGGCCATAAATGCCCAGAATCACAAATTTTGTACGATTTCGTGAAACTCGTTTGACAGGGTCCCGGGTCGTTTAAATCCATCCCGGACCCCAAAACTGTGTGCTATAACCCACGAAAAAGGCCAGGAATGTCCCGAATCACGATTTTTTACGATTTCGTGAAACTCGTGTGACAGGGTCTCGAGCTGTTTAAATCCAAGCCGGACCCCAAAACAGTTTGCTATAGTCCACGGAATTGACCAGAAATGCCCGAAATCACAATATTTTTACGATTTTGTGAAACTCGTGTGACGGGGTCCCGAACCGTTTAAATCCACCTCGGAACCTAAAACAGTGTGCTATAGCCCACGAAAATGGCTACAAATGCCCGAAATCACGATTTTTGCGATTTCGTGAAACTCGTTTTATTGGGTCCTGAGCCGTTTAAATCCACCCCGGAACCCAAAACCGTGTGCTATAGCCCATGAAAATGGCCATAAATGCCCGGGATCACAAATTTTGTACGATTTCGGGAAACTCGTGTGACTGGGTCCTGGGTCGTTTAAATCCACCCTGGACCCCAAAACGGTGTGCTATAGCCCACGAAAATGGCCAAAAATACCCATAATAACGATTTCTTACGATTTTGTGAAACTCGTGTGACAGGGTCCTGAACCGTTTATATCCATCACGTACCCCAAAACCGTGGGCTATAGCCCACGAAATTGGCCAGAAATGCCCGAAATCACAATTTTTACGATTTCATGAAACTCGTGTGACAGGGTCCTGAGCCGTTTAAATCAACCCCGGACCCCAAAACCGTGGGCTATAGCCCACAAAATTGGCCAGAAATGCCCGAAATCACAATTTTTTAAGATTTCTTGAAATTAGTGTGACGGGTCCCGGGTCATTTAAATCCACCCCAGACCCCAAATTCGCGAGCTATAGGCCATGAAAATGGCTAGAAATGCCCATAATCACGAGTTTTTTTTAACTATTTCAGGAAACTTGTGTGACGGGGTCTGGGGCCGTTTAAATCCACCGGGGACCCCAAAACTGTGTGCTATAGCCCACGAAAATTGCAGAAATGCCCGAATCACTATTTTTTACGATTTCGTGAAACTCGCGTGAAGGGTTCCTGAGCCGTTTAAATCCACCTCAGAACCCAACCGTGTGCTATAGCCCACAAAAATGGCCAGAAATGCCCAGAATCAAATTTTTTGTACGATTTCGTGAAACTCGTTTGACAGGGTCCCAGGTCGTTTAAATCCATCCCGGACCCCAAAACAATGTGCTATAGCCCACGAAAAAGGCCAGAAATGTCCCGAATCACGATTTTTTTACGATTTCGTGAAACTCGTGTGACAGGGTCTCGAGCTGTTTAAATCCACCCCGGACCCCAAAACCATTTGCTATAGTCCACGGAATTGATCAGAAATGCCCGAAATCACAATACTTTTACGATTTTGTGAAACTCGTGTGACGAGGTCCTGAGCGGTTAAAATCCACCCCGCACCCCAAAATTGTGTGTTATAGCACACAAAAACGGACATAAAGGAGCGAAATCACTATTTCTTACGATTTCATGAAAGTCGTGTGACGGGGTTCCGGGACGTTTAAATCCACCCCGGACCCCAAAATTGTGTGCTATAGCCGGCGAAAATGGCCACACATGCTCGGAATCATGATTTTTTACGATTTCAGGAAACTCGTGTGACTGGGTTCAGGGCCGTATAAATCCACCCTCCACCCCAAAACTGTGTGCTATAGCCGATGAAAATGGCCAGAACCGCCCGGAATCACGATTTTTTACAATTTCGTGAAACTCGTGTGACGGGGTCCCGAGCCATTTAAATCCACCCTGGACCCCAAAACCGTGTGCTATAGCCCACGAAAATAGCCCGAAATGCCGGAATCATGATTTTTTAAGATTTCGTGAAACTCGTGTGACGGGGTCCCAGACCATTTAAATCCACCCCGGACCCCAAAACCGTGTGCTATAGGCCACGAAAATGGCCAGAAATGCCTATAATCACGAGTTTTTTTACGATTCCAGGAAAACTCGTGTGACGGAGTCTGGGGCCGTTTAAATCCACCGGGAACCCCGAAACCGTGTGCTATAGCCCACGAAAATGGCAGAAATGCCCGTAATCACGAATTTTTTTACGATTTCGTGAAACTCGTGTGACGGGGTCCCGAGCCATTTAAATCCACCTCGGAACCTAAAATCGTGTGCTATAGCCCACAAAAATGGCTAGAAATGCCCGGAATCACGATTTTTTACGATTTCGTGAAACTCGTTTGATTGTGTCCCGAGCCGTTTAAATCCACCCCGGACCCCAAAACCGTGTGCTATAGCCCACGAAAATGGCCAGAAATGCCCGGGATCACAAATTTTGTACGATTTTCGAAAACTCGTGTGACTGGGTCCTAGGTCGTTTAAATACACCCTGGACCCCAAAACTGTGTGCTATAGCCCACAAAATTGGCCAGAAATACCCGAAATCACATTTTTTTACGATTTCGTGAAGTCGTGTGACGGGGTTCCGGGCCATTTAAATCCACCCAGACCCTAAAACTGTGTGCTATAGGCCACGAAATTGGCCAGAAATGGCCGGAATCACGAGTTTTTTTACGATTTTGAGAAACTCGTGTGGCGGGGTCTGTGGCCGTTTAAATCCACCGAGGACCCCAAAACCGTGTGCTATAGCCCACGAAAATGGCAGAAATGCCCGTAATCACGAGTTTTTTTTACGATTTCGTGAAACTCGTGTGACGGGGCCCCAAGCCGTTTAAATCCACCTCGGAACCAAAAATCGTGTGCTATAGCCCTAAAAATGGCAAGAAATGCCCAAAATCACTGTTTTTTACGATTTCGTGAAACTCGTGTGACGCGGTCCCGAGCCGTTTAAATTGACCTCGAAACCAAAAACCGTGTGCTATAGCCCTAAAAATGGCTAGAAATGTCCGAAATCACGGTTTTTTTCGATTTCTTGAAACTCGTTTGATTGGGTCCCGAGCCGTTTAAATCCACCCCGGACCCCAAAATTGTGTGCTATAGCCGGCGAAAATGGCCAGAAATGCCCGGAATCACGATTTTTTACGATTTCGGGAAACTCGTATGACTGGATCCGGGGCCGTTTAAATCCACCCCGCAACCCAAAACTGTGTGTTATAGCCGACGAAAATGGCCAGAACTGCCCGGAATCACGATTTTTAACAATTTCGTGAAACTCGTGTGACGGGGTCCCGGGCCATTTAAATCCACCCTGGACCCCAAAACCGTGTGCTATAGCCCACAAAAATAGCCAGAAATGCCCAGAATCACGATTTTTTACGATTTCGTGAAACTCATGTGACGGGGTCCCAAACCATTTAAATCCACCTCGGACCCCAAAACCGTGTGCTATAGGCTTTGAAAATGGCCAGAAATGGCTGTAATCACGAGTTTTTTTACGATTTCGGGAACGTCGTGTGACGGCGTCTGGGGCCGTTTAAATCCACCGAGGACCCCAAAACTGTGTGCTATAGCCCACAAAAATGGCAAGAAATGCCCGAAATCACGATTTTTTGCGATTTCGTGAAACTCGTTTGACGGGGTCCCGAGCCGTTTAAATCCACCCCGAACCCCAAAACCGTGTGCTATAGCCCACGAAAATGGGCAGAAATGGCCGGGATCACAAATTTTGTATGATTTCAAGAAACTCGTGTGACAGGGTACCGGGTCGTTTAAATCCATCCTGGACCCCAAAACTATGTGCTATAGCCCACGAAAATGGCCAGAAATGCCCGGAATCACGATTTTTACGATTTCGTGAAACTCGTGTGACAGGGTCCCGAGCAGTTTAAATCCATCCCGGCCCCAAAACTATGTGCTATAGCCCACGAAATTGGCCAGAAATGCCCGTAATCGCATTTTTTACGATTTCGTGAAGTCTTGTGACGGGGTCCCGGGCCATTTAATTCCACCCCAGACCCCAAAACGGTGTGCTATAGGCCACGAACATGGCCAGAAATGCCTGGAATCACAAATGTTGTACGATTTCGTGAAACTCGTGTGAAAGGGTCCCGGGTCGTTTAAATCCACCCCGGACCCCAAAACCGTGTGCTATAGCCCACGAAATTGGCCAAAAATGTCCGAAATCACAATTTTTAGGATTGTGTGAAACTTATCTGACGGGGTCCCGGTTCATTTAAATCCACCCCACACCCCAAAACCGGGTGCTATAGGCCACGAAAATGGTCAGAAATGCCCGGAATCACGATTTTTTACGATTTTGTGAAACTCGTGTGAAGGGGTCCAGAGCCGTTTAAATCCGCCTCGGACCCCAAACCATGTGCAATAGCCCACGAAAATTGCCAGAAATGCCCAGAATCACGAGTTTATACGATTTCGTGAAACTCGTTTGATAGGGTCTCGAGCCGTTTAAAACCACCCGGACCCCAAACCGTGTGCTAAAGCCCACGAAAATGGCCAGAAATGCCTGGGATCACAAAATTTTGTACGATTTCGAGAAACTCGTGTGACTGGGTCCCGGGTCGTTTAAATCCACCCTGGATCCCAAAACCGTGTGCTATAGCCCACGAAAATGGCTAGAAATGTCTGGAATCACGATTTTTTACGATTTCATGAAAGTCGTGTGACAGGGTCCCGAGCCGTTTAAATCCATCCCGGACCATAAAACTGTGTGCTATAACCCGCAAAATGGCCAGAAATACCCGAAATCACAGTTTTTTAAGATTTCATGAAATTCGTGTAACGGGGTCCTGGGTCATTTAAATCCACCGCAGACCACAAAACCGTGTGCTATAGGCCACAAAAATGGCCAGAAATGAACGTAATATCGAGTTTTTTTACGATTTCGGGAAACTCGTGTGACGGGGTCTGGGCCGTTTAAATCCACCGGGGACCCCAAAACTATGTGCTATAGCCCACGAAAATGGCAGAAATGCCCGGAATCACGATTTTTTATGATTTTGTGAAACTCGTGTGACAGGGTCCCGGGCCATTTAAATCCACCCCAGACCCCAAAAACGTGTGCTATAGGCCACGAAAATGGCCAGAAATGCCCGTAATCACGATTTTTTTTACGATTGCGGTAAACTCGTGTAACAGGGTTTGGGGCTGTTAATATCCACCGGGGACCCCAAAACCGTGTGCCATAGCCCACGACATTGGCAGAAATGCCCGTAATCACAATTTTTTTACGATTGCGGTAAACTCGTGTAACGGGGTATGGGGCCGTTCAAATCCACCGGGGACACCAAAACCCTGTGCTATAGCCCACGAAAATGGCAGAAATGTCCGTAATCACGAGTTTTTTTCGATTTCGTGAAACTCTTGTGACGGGGTCCCAAGCCGTTTAAATCCACCTCGGACCCCAAAATCGTGTGCTATAGCCCACGAAAATGGCCAGAAATGCGCGGAATCACGATTTTTTACGATTTCGTGAAACTCGTTTGGCAGGGTCCCGAGCCGTTTAAATCAACCCCGGACCCCAAAACCGTGTGCTATAGCCCACGAAAATGGCCAGAAATGCCCGAGATCACAAATTTTGTACGGTTTTGTGAAACTCGTGTGACTGCGTCCTGGGTCGTTTAAATCCACCGTGGACCCCAAAATTGTGTGCTATAGCCCACGAAAAAAACCAGAAATGTCTGGAATCATGATTTTTTACGATTTCGTGGAACTCGTGTGACAGGGTCCTGAGCCGTTTAAATCCATCCTGGACCCCAAAACCGTGTGCTAAAGCCCACGAAATTCGCCAGAAATGCCCGGAATCATTATTTTTTACGATTTCATGAAACTTGTGTGACGGCGTCCCAGGACGTTTAAATCCACCCAGACCCCAAAACTGTGTGCTATAGCCCTCAAAAATGGCAGAAATGCCCGGAATCACGATTTTTACGATTTCGTGAAACTCGTGTGAAGGGGTCCCGAGCCGTTCAAATCCACCTCGGACCCCAAAACCGTGTGCTATAGCCCACGAAAATGGCGAGAAATGCCTGGAATCACGACTTTTTACGAATTCGTTAAACTCGCGTGAAGGGGTCCCGAGCGTTTAAATCCACCTCAGACCCCAAACCGTGTGCTATAGCCCACGAAAATGGCCAGAAATGCCCGGAATCACAAATTTTGTATGATTTCGTGAAACTCGTGTGACAGGGTCCCAGGTCGTTTAAATCTATCCTGGACCCCAAAACTGTGTGCTATAGCTTACGAAAATGGCTAGAAATGCCTGGAATCACGATTTTTTACGATTTTGGGAAACTCGTGTGAAAGGGTCTCGAGCCGTTTAAATCCATTCCAGACCCCAAAACCGTGTGCTATAGTCCACGAAATTGACCAGAGATGTCAGAAATTACAAATTTTTTACGATTTTGTGAAACTCGTGTGACGGGGTCCCGAGCCGTTAAAATCCACCCTTCACCCCAAAATTGTATGCTATACCACGCGAAAACGGCCAGAAATGACCGAATTCACTATTTGTTACGATTTCATGAAACTCGTGTGACGGGGTCCCGGGACATTTAAATCCACCGCAGACCCCAAAATTGTGAGCTATAGCCGACGAAAATGGCCAGAAATCCCCGAAATCACGATTTTTTATGATTTCGTGAAACTCGTGTGACCGGGTCCCGAGCAGTTTATATCCATCTCGGACCCGAACACCGTGTGCTATAGCCCACGAAATTAGGCAGAAATGCCCGAAATCACAATTTTTTACGATTTCTTGAAACTCGTGTGACGGGTCCCGGGCCATTTAAATCCACCCCAGACCCCAAAACTGTGTGGCCACGAAAATGGCCAGAAATGCCCGTAATCACGAGTTTTTTTACGATTGCGGTAAACTCATGTGACGGGGTCTCGGCTGTTTAAATCAACCGGGGACCCCAAAACCGTGTGCTATAGCCCACGAAAATGGCAGAAATGCCCGGAATCACGAGTTTTTTTACGATTTCGTGAACTCGTGTGACGGGATCCCGAGCCGTTTAAATCCACCTCGGACCCCAAAATTGTGTGCAATAGCCCACGAAAATGGCCAGAAATGTCCGGAATCACGATTTTGTACGATTTCGTGAAACTCGTTTGACAGGGTCCCGAGCCGTTTAAATCCACACCGGACCCCAAAACCGTGTGCTATAGCCCACGAAAATGGCCAGAAATGCCCGGGATCACAAATTTTGTACGATTTTGGGAAACTCGTGTGACTGGGTCCCGGGTCGTTTGAATCCACCCTGGTCCCCAAAATTGTGTGCTATAGCCCACGAAAATGGCCAGAAATGTCCGGAATCACGATTTTTTATGATTTTGTGAAACTTGTGTGACGGGGTCCCGTGACGTTTAAATCCACCCAGACCCCAAAATTGTGTGCTATAGCCGAAGACAATGGCTAGAAATGACCGAAATCACTATTTCTTACGATTTCATGAAACTCGTGTGACGGGATCCTGGGATGTTTGAATCCACCCGGACCCTAAAACCGTGTGCTATAGTCCACGAAATTGACCAGAAATGCCAGAAATCACTATATTTTTATGATTTTGTGAAACTCGTGTGACGGGGTCCCGAGCCGTTAAAATCCACCCTTCACCCCAAAATTTTGTGCTATAGCACACGAAAACGGCCAGAAATGACCAAAATCACTATTTCTTACGATTTTATGAAACTCGTGTGACAGTGTCCCGAGACGTTTAAATCCACCCCAGTCCCCAAAATTGTATGCTATAGCCGACAAAATGGCCAGAAATACCCGGAATCACGATTTTTACGATTTCGTGACACTCGTGTGACCGGGTCCCGAGCCGTTTAAATCCACCCCGGACCTTAAAACCGTGTGCTATAGCCCACGAAATAGGCCAGAAATGCCCGAAATCACATTTTTTTTACGATTTCGTGAAACTCGTTTGACAGGGTCCCGAGCCATTTAAAACCACCCCGTACCCAAAAACCGTTTGCTATAGCCCACGAAAATGGCTGAAATGCCCGGAATCACGATTTTTTACGCTTTCGTGAAACTCGTGTGAAGCGGTCCCGAGCCGTTTAAATCCACCTCGGACCCTAAACCGTGTGCAATAGCCCACGAAAATGGCCAGAAATGCCCGGAATCAAGATTTCGTGAAACTCGTTTGACAGGGTCCCGAGCCATTTAAAACCACCCCGTACCCCAAAATTGTGTGCTATAGCCCACGAAAATGGCCAGAAATGTCCGGAATCACGATTTTTTTACGACTCAGTGAAACTCGTGTGACAGGGTCCCGAGCCGTTTAAATCCATCCCGGACCCCAAAATCGTGTGCTATAGCCCACAAAATTCGCCAGAAATATCCGGAATCATTATTTTTTACGATTTCATGAAACACGTGTGACGGCGTCCCAGGACGTTTAAATCCACCCAGACCCCAAAATTTTGTGCTATAGCCGAAGACAATGGCCAGAAATGACCGAAATCACTATTTCTTACGATTTATGAAACTCGTGTGACGGGGTCCCAGGTCGTTTAAATCCACCCGGACCCCAAAACCGTGTGCTATAGCCCACGAAAATGGCCAGAAATGCCCGGGATCACAAATTTTGTACGATTTCGGGAAACTCGTGTGACTGGGTCCCGGGTCGTTTAAATCCACCCTGGCCCCCAAATCTGTGTGCTATTGCCCATGAAAAAATGGCTAGAAATGTCCGGAATCACGATTTTTTTGATTTCGTGAAACTCGTGTGACAAGGTCCCGAGCCGTTTAAATCCATCCCGGACCCCAAAACCGTGTGCTATAGCCTTGAAATTCGCCAGAAATGCCCGGAATCATTATTTTTTACGATTTCATGAAACTCGTGTGACGGCGTCCCAGGACGTTTAAATCCACCCAGACCCCAAAATTGTGTGCTATAGCCGAAGACAATGGCCAGAAATGACCGAAATCACTATTTCTTACGATTTCATGAAACTCGTGTGACGGGGCCCCGGGACGTTTCAATCCACCCGGATCCCTAAAATGTGTGCTATAGCCCACGAAAATGGCCAGAAATGCCCGGAATCACGATTTTTTACAATTTCGTGAAACTCCTGTGAAGGGGTCCCGAGCCATTTAAATCCACCCGGACCCCAAAACCGTGTGGTATAGGCCATGAAATTATCCAGAAATGACAAAAATCATGATTTTATACGATTTCGGGAAAATCGTGTGACGGGGTCTCGGGCCGTTTAAATCCATCGGGGACCCCAAAACTGTGTGCTATAGCCCACGAAAATGGCCAGAAATGCCTGGAATAACGATTTTTTACGATTTCGAGAAACTCGTGTGACAGGGTCTCAAGCCGATTAAATCCACCCGAACCCCAAAACCGTGTGCTATAGTCCACGAAATTGACCAGAAATGCGCGAAATCACAATATTTCTACGATTTTGTGAAACTCGTGTGACGGGGTTCCGAGCCGTTAAAATTCACCCTTCACCCCAAAATGCTATAGCACACGAAAACAACCAGAAATGACCGAAATCACTATTTCTTACGATTTCTTGAAACTCGTGTGACGGGTCACCCTGTTCATGGTTTGGTTTGAAACCGGTCAAACCGTGAAACCAAACCGGACCAAACCAATTTCACGGTTTGTGTACTGGACAGTTTCACACCGGTTTGAAACCGTGAAACCAGCGATGAGGACGGTGGTGTTCGCCGCCATTGAAGTTGAGTCCCTCGTGCCCATCGGCGTCCTGCCAGCCAGTCTGTTGCGCCTGGCAATTCGTGCGCCCCCCCCTTCGGCCCGCTGAGGTGAGAGTCGGCAGCCGCAGACCTATCCAGGTCGGCCAGCTCATGCGCGCCTGCTCGTCCTGCTCGCACAGACTCCGATGCGCATTCCGCGAACTGGCTCCTTACCACGCTCGCATCCAGGTAAGCTATTGATGAAGCTGCCTGGATCGCATTGGCTGGGAGGCGTGCATGGTAGCACAACTAGCTAGCTCGCCCGCCCAAATCCATGACCATGGCGACACCATGAACGCATCTCAGACCTCGTTGTCACCAGCAGTGCTCTGGACTCCCCAAAGTCGGAAATCATGTCCTTAAGCTACACCTCGATTCCGTGAGCCTCCTCTCTGCGGGAATTGTTGAATAGAGCTGTACCGCGGCCGTAATCGTCCTCGTAGTACGCTCTGGCCGCCGGACGTTGACGACAAAATTCGCCATCCTCCAGCATCCTCGGCTCTCCAAATCAGCCTTCCAACCACACCATAGAGCTCCTTAAAGTGAGCGCCAGTCGGGAGGAGGAACTGCAGCAGGCAGAGCTGCCGCTGAGGTCGTGCTCGGCGAGGCAACGCATTGCAACAGCCGGCCACCAGATTGAAACCGTCGGAACCAGGTCGTTAATTTCATGCTGGTCCTCGTCAAACCGTGTTAAACCGGCTAAACCGTGTTTGCACAGGCTTAGTGACGGGGTCCCGGGACATTTAAATCCACCCCGGCCCCAAAATTGTGTGCTATAGCCGAAAAAATGGACATAAATGCTCGGGATCACTTTTTTTTACGGTTTCGTGCAATCGTGTGACGGGGTCCCGGGCCACTTAAATCCACCATTTCGTGAAACTCGTGTGACAGGGTCCCGAGCCGTTTAAATCCACCCCGGACCCCAAAACAGTGGGCTTTAGACCACAAAAGTTGCCAGAAATGCCCGAAATCACAATTTTTTTTTCGTGAAATTCGTGTGACGGGGTCTCGGGTCATTTAAATCCACCCAGGCCCAAAAACCGTGTGCTATAGCCCACGAAAATGGCTAGAATTGTCCGGAATCACGATTTTTTACGATTTCGTGAAACTTGTGTGACAGGGTCCCGAGCCGTTTAAATCCATCCCGGACCCCAAAACCGTGTGTTATAGCCCATGAAATTCGCTAGAAATGCCCAGAATCATTATTTTTTACGATTTCATGAAACTCGTGTGACCGCGTCCCAGGATGTTAAATCCACCATGACACCAAAATTGTGTGCTATAGCCGAAGAAAATGGTCAGAAATTACCGAAAACACTATTTCTTACGATTTCATGGAACTCGTGCGGCGGGGTCCCGGGACGTTTAAATGCACCCCGGACCCCAAAACTGTGTGCTATAGCACACAAAAATGGCCAGAAATGCCCGGAATCAAGATTTTTTACGATTTTTGAAACTCGTGTGACTGAGTCCCGGGTCGTGTAAATCCACCCTGGACCCTAAAGCCGTGTGCTATAGCCCACGAAAATGGCCAGAAATGCCCGGAAGCACGATTTTTTATGATTTCGTGAAACTCGTGTGACGGGGTCCCGGGCCATTTAAATCCACCCTGGACCCCAAAACCGTGTGCTATAGGCCACGAAAACGGCCAGAAATGACCAAAATCACGATTTTTACGATTTCATGAAACTCGTGTGACGGGTCCCGGGACGTTTAAATCCACCCTGAACCCCAAAATTGTGTGCTATCGCACACAAAAATGGACAGAAATGACAGGAATCACGATTTTTTATGATTTCGTGAAACTCGTGTGACGGGGCCCCGAGCCGTTTGAATCCACCCCGGACCCCAAAACTGTGTGCTATAGCCCACGAAAATGGACATAAATGCCCGAAATCACAAATTTTGTACGATTTCGTGAAACTCGTGTGACAGGGTCCCGGTCGTTTAAATCCATCATGGACCCCATACCTGTGTGCTACCCACGAAAATGGTCAGAAATACCTGGAATCACGATTTTTTACAATTTCGGGAAACTCGTGTGAGTGGGTCCGGGGCCGTTTAAATCCACCCTATACCCCAAAACTGTGCGGTATAGCCCACGATAATGGCCTGAAATGCCCGAAATCACTATTTCTTACGATTTCATGAAACTCGTGTGACGGGGTCCCGGAACGTTTAATTCATCCCAGACTCCTTAATTGTGTGCTATAGGCGACGAAAATGGCCAGAAAATGGCCAGAAATGCCCGAAATCACACTTTTTTTCAATTTCGTGAAACTCGTGTGACGGGGTCCCGGGCCATTTAAATCCACCCAGACCCCAAAACCGTGTGCTATAGGCCACGAAAATGGACAGAAATGTCCGTAATCACGGTTTTTTTTATGATTGTGGTAAACTCGTGTGACGGGGTCTGGGGCCGTTTAAATCCACCGGGACCCCAAACCGTGTGCTATAGCCCACGAAAATGGCAGAAATGCCCGTAATCACGAGTTTTTTTTTACGATTTCGTGAACTCGTGTGACGGGGTCCCGAGCCATTTAAATCCACCCCGGACCCCAAAATCGTGTGCAATAGCCCACGAAAATGGCCAGAAATGGCCCGATTCAATAATTTTTACGATTTAGTGAAACTCGTGTGACAGGGTCCCGAACTGTTTAAATCCATCCCAGACCCCAAAATCGTGTGCTATAGCCCACGAAATTCGCCAGAAATGTCCGGAATCATTATTTTTTACGATTTCATAAAACTCGTGTGACGCCGTCCCAGGACGTTTAAATCCACCCAGACCCAAAATTTTTGTGCTATAGCTGAAGACAATGGCCAAAAATAACTGAAATCACTATTTCTTACGATTTCATGAAACTCGTGTGACGGGGTCCCAGGTCGTTTAAATCCACCCGGACCCTAAAATAGTGTGCTATAGCCCACAAATATGGCCGGGATCACAAATTTTGTACGATTTCGGGAAACTCGTGTGACTGGGTCCCAGGTCGTTTAAATCTATCCTGGACCCCAAAATTGTGTGCTATAGCCCACGAAAATGGCCAGAAATTTCCGAAATCACTATTTTTATGATTTCGTGAAACTCGTGTGATAGGGTCCCGAGCCGTTTAAATCCATCCCGGATCCCAAAATCGGGTGTTATAGCCCACGAAATTCGCCAGAAATGCCCGGAATCATTATTTTTTACGATTTCATGAAACTCGTGTGACGGCGTCCCAGGACGTTTAAATTCACCCTTCACTCCAAAATGCTATAGCACACGAAAACAACCAGAAATGACCGAAATCACTATTTCTTACGATTTCATGAAACTCGTGTGACGGGGTCCCGGGACATTTAAATCCACCCCGGCCCCAAAATTGTGTGCTATAGCCGACAAAAATGGACAGAAATGCCTGGGATCACTTTTTTTTACGGTTTCGTGAAACTCCTATGACGGGGTCCCGGGCTACTTAAATCCACCATTTCGTGAAACTCGTGTGACAGGGTCCTGAGCCGTTTAAATCAATCCCGGACCCCAAAACAGTGGGCTTTAGCCCACAAAAGTGGCCAAAAAATGCCCGAAATCACAACTTTTTATATTTCGTGAAATTCGTGTGACGGGGTCCCGGGCCATTTAAATCCACCCCGGACCCCAAAACCGTGTGCTATAGGCCACGAAAACGGCCAGAAATGACCAAAATCACGATTTTTTGTATGATTGTGGTAAACTCGTGTGACGGGGTCTGGGACCGTTTAAATCCACCGGGGACCCCAAAACCGTGTGCTATAGCCCACGAAAATGGCAGAAATGCCCGTAATCATGAGTTTTTTTTATGATTTCGTGAACTCGTGTGATGGGGTCCCGAGCCGTTTAAATCCACCTCGGATCCCAAAATCGTGTGCAATAACCCACGAAAATGGCCAGAAATGCCCGGAATCACAAATTTTGTACGATTTCGGGAAACTCGTGGGACTCGGTCCTGGGTCGTTTAAATCCACCCTGGACCCCAAAATTGTGTGCTATAGCCCACGAAAATGGCCAGAAATGTCCGGAATCACGATTTTTTAAGATTTAGTGAAACTCGTGTGATAGGGTCCTGAGCCGTTTAAATCCATCCCATACCCCAAAATTGTGTGCTATAGCCGACGACAATGGCTAGAAATCCCCGGAATCACGATTTTGTATGATTTCGTGAAACTTGTGTGATCGGGTCCCGAGCCATTTAAATCCATCCCGGACCCCAAAACCGTGTACTATAGCCCACGAAATTTGCCAGAAATGCCCGAAATCACATTTTTTTAGATTTCGTGAAACTCGTGTGACGTGGTCCCGGGCCATTCAAATCCACCCCAGACCCCAAAACCGTGTGCTATAGGCCACGAAAATGGCCAGAAATGCCCGTAATCACGAGTTTTTTACGATTGCGGTAAACTCGTGTGACGGGGTCTGGGGCCGTTTTTTTACGATTTCGTGAAACTTGTGTGATGGCGTCCCGAGTCGTTTAAATCCACCTCGGACCCCAAACCGTGTGTAATAGCCCACGAAAATGGCCAGAAATGCCCGGAATCACGATTTTTTAAGATTTCGTGAAACTTGTTTGACAGGGTCCCGAGCCGTTTAAAACCACCCCGGACCCCAAAACCGTGTGCTATAGTCCACGAAAATGGCAGAAATGCCCGTAATCACGAGTTTTTTTCGATTTCGTTAACTCGTGTGACGGGGTTCCGAGCCGTTTAAATCCACCTCGGACCCCAAATCGTGTGCAATAGCCCACGAAAATGGCCAGAAATGCCCGGAATCACAATTTTATATGATTTCGTGAAACTCGTTTGACAGGGTCCCGAGCCGTTTAAATCCACCCCGGACCCCAAAACCTTGTGCTATAGCCCACGAAAATGGCCAGAAATGCCTGGGATCACAAATTTTGTACGATTTCGGGAAACTCGTGTGACTGGGTCCCGGGTCGTTTAAATCCACCCTGGACCCCAAACCGTGTGCTATAACCCACGAAAATGGCGAGAAATGCCCGGAAACACGATTTTTGACGATTTCGTGAAACTCGTGTGACAGGGTCCCGAGCCGTTTAAATCCATCCCGGGCCCCAAAACAGTGGGCTATAACCATCGGAATTGGCCAGAAATGCCCGAAATCACAATTTTTTAGATTTCGTGAAATTCGGGTGACGAGTCCCGGGTCATTTAAATCCACACAGACTCCCAAACCGTGTGCTATACCCACGAAAATGGCAAGAAATGTCCGGAATCACAAATTTTGTACGATTTCGTGAAACTCGTGTGATAGGGTCTCAGGTCGTTTAAATCCACCCCGGACCCCAAAACTGTGTGCTATAGCCCATGAAAATGGCCTGAAATGCCTGGAATCCCGATTTTTTACGATTTCATGAAACTCATGTGAAGGGGTCCCGAGCCGTTTAAATCCACCTCGGACCCCAAACCGTGTGCTATACCCCACGAAAATGGCAAGAAATTCCCGGAATCACAAATTTTGTATGATTTCGTGAAACTCGTGTGATAGGGTCTCAGGTCGTTTAAATCTATCCTGGACCCCAAAACTGTGTGCTATAGCCCATGAAAATGGCCTGAAATGCCTGGAATCACGATTTTTTTCGATTTTGGGAAACTTGTGTGACTGGGTCTCGAGCCGTTTAAATCCACCCGGACCCCAAAACCGTGTGCTATAGTCCACAAAATTGACCAGAAATGCCCAAAATCACAGTATTTTACGATTTCGTGAAACTCGTGTGACGGGGTCTGAGCTGTTAAAATCCACCCTTCACCCCAAAATTGTGTGCTATAGCACACGAAAACGGCCAGAAATGACCGAAATCACTATTTCTTACGATTTCATGAAACTCGTGTGACGGGGTTCCGAGCCGTTTAAATCCACCTCGGACCTCAAAATCGTGTGCAATAGCCCACGAAAATGGCCAGAAATGCCCAGAATCACGATTTTATATGATTTCGTGAAACTTGTTTGACAGGGTCCCGAGCCGCTTAAATCCACCCCGGACCCCAAAACCGTGTGTTATAGCCCACGAAAATGGCCAGAAATGCCTGGGATCACAAATTTGGTACGATTTCGTGTGACTGAGTCCCGGGTCGTTTAAATCCACTCTGGACCCCAAAATTGTGTGCTATAGCCCACGAAAATGGTCAGAAATGTCCGGAATCACGATTTTTACGATTTCGTGTAACTCGTTTGACAGGGTTCCGAAACGTTTAAATCCATCCCGGCCCCCAAAACCATGTGCTATAGCCCACGAAATTAGCCAGAAATGCTCGGAGTCATTATTTTTCACGATATCATGAAACTCGTTTGACGGCATCCCTGGACGTTTAAATCCACCCAGACCCCAAAATTGTGTGCTATGGTCGAATAAAATGGTCAGAAATGACCGCAATCACTATTTCTTAAGAATTAATGAAACTCGTGTGACGGGGTCCCTGGACGTTTAAATCCACCCGGACCCCCAAACTGTGTGCAATAGCACACGAAAATGGCCACAAAAGCCCGGAATCACGATTTTTACGATTTCATGAAACTCATGTGAAGGGGTCCCGAGCCGTTTAAATCCACCTCGGACCCCAAACCGTGTGCTATAGCCCACGAAAATGGCCAAAAATTCTCGGAATCACAAATTTTGTACAATTTCGTGAAATTCGTTTGATAGGGTCTCAAATTGTTTAAATCTATCATGGACCCCAAAACATTGTGCTATTGCCCACGAAAATGGCCAGAAATGCCTGGAATCACGATTTTTTACGATTTTGGGAAACTCGTGTGACAGGGTCTCGATCCGTTTGAATCCACCCGGACCCAAAACCGTGTGCTATAGTCAACGAAATTGACCAGAAATGCCCGAAATCACAATATTTTTACGATTTTGTGAAACTCGTGTGACGGGGTCCCGAGCCGTTAAAATCCACCCTTCACCCCAAAATTGTGTGCTATAGCACACGAAAACGGCTAGAAATGACCGAAATCACTATTTCTTACGATTTCATGAAACTCGTGTGACGGGGTCCGGGACGTTTAAATCCACCCCAGACCCCAAAATTGTGTGCTATAGCCGACGAAAATGGCCAGAAATGCCCAAAATCACAATTTTTTACGATTTTGTGATCCTCGAGTGACGGGTTCCCGGGCCATTTAAATCCACCCCAGACCCCAAAACCGTGTGCTATATGCCACGAAAATGGCCAGAAATGCCCGTAATCATGAGTTTTTTACGATTGTGGTAAACTCGTGTGACGGAGTCTGGGGCCGTTTAAATCCACCGGGGACCCCAAAACCGTGTGCTATAGCCCACGAAAATGGCAGAAATGCCCGTAATCACGAGTTTTTTTTACGATTTCGTGAAACTTGTGTGATGGCGTCCCGAGTCGTTTAAATCCACCTCGGACCCCAAACTGTGTGCAATAGCCCACGAAAATGGCTAGAAATGCCCGGAATCACGATTTTATTCGATATCGTGAAACTCGTTTGACAGGGTCCCGAGCCGTTTCAATCCACCCCTGACCCTAAAACCGTGTGCTATAGCCCACAAAAATGGCCAGAAATGCCCGGGATCACAAATTTTGTACGATTTCGGGAAACTCGTGTGACTAGGTCCCGGGTCGTTTAAATCCACCCTGGACCCCAAAATTGTGTGCTATAGCCCACAAAAATGGCCAGAAATGTCCGAATCACGATTTTTTACGATTTCGTGTAACTCGTGTGACAGGGTCCCGAGCCGTTTAAATCCATCCCAGACCCCAAAACCGTGGGCTATAACCCAGGAAATTGGCTAGAAATGCCCGGAATCACAATTTTTAATGATTTCGAGAAATTCGTGTGACGGGATCTCTGGTCATTTAAATCCACCCCCGACCCCAAAACCGTGTGCTATAGGCCACAAAAATTGCCAGAAATGCTCGTAATCACGAATTTTTTTACGATTTGGGGAAACTCTGGTGACGGGGTCTGGGGCCGTTTAAATCCACCGGGGACCCCAAAATTGTGTGCTATAGCTCACGAAAATCGTGAAACTCGTGTGTAGGGGTCCTGAGCCGTTTAAATCCACCTGTACCTCAAAATCGTGTGCTATAGTCCACGAAATTGACCAGAAATGCCCGAAATCACAATATTTTTATGATTTTGTGAAACTCGTGTGACGGGTCCCGAGCCGTTAAAATCCACCCTTCACCCCAAAATTGTGTGCTATAGCACACGAAAACGGCCTGAAATGATCGAAATCTATATTTCGTTCGATTACATGAAACTCGTGTGACGGGGTCTCAGGACGTTTAAATCCACCCCAGACACCAAAATTGTGTGCTATAGCCGACGAAAATGGCCAGAAATCCCTGGAATCACGATTTCTTCCGATTTCGTAAAACTCGTGTGACCGGGTCCCGAGCAGTTTAAATCCATCCCGGACCCCAAAACCGTGTGCTATAGCCCACAAAATGGGCCAGAAATGCCCGAAATCACATTTTTTTACGATTTCGTGAAACTCGTGTGACGGGTCCCGGGCCATTTAAATCCACCCCAGACCACAAAATTGTGTGCTATATGCCACGAAAATGGCCAGAAATGCCCGTAATCACGAGTTTTTTTACGATTGTGGTAAACTCGAGTGACGGGGTCCCGACCCCAAAACAGTGTACTAGTGGCCACAAAAATGGCCATAAATGCCTGGGATCACAAATTTTCTACGATTTCGATAAACTTGTGTTACTGGGTCCCGGGTCATTTAAATACACCCTGGACCCCAAAATTGTGTGCTATAGCCTACGAAAATGGCCAGAAATGTCCGGAATCATGATTTTTTACGATTTCGTGAAACACGTGTGACAGGGTCCCGAACCGTTTAAATCCACCCCGGAGCCCAAAACTGTGCGCTATAGCCCACGAAATTCGCCAGAAATGCCCGGAATCATTATTTTTTACGATTTCATGAAACTCGTGTGACGGCGTCCCATGACGTTTAAATCCACCCAGACTCCAAAATTATGTGCTATAGCCAAAGAAAATGGCCAGAAATTACCGAAAACACTATTTCTTACGATTTCATGAAACTCGTGTGACGGGGTCCCGGGACGTTTAAATCCACCCGAACCCCAAAACGGCGTGCTATAGCCCACGAAAATGGCCAGAAATGCCCGGAATCACGATTTTTCATGATTTCGTGAAACTCGTGTGACTGAGTCCCGGGTCGTTTAAATCCACCCCGGACCCCAAAACTGTGTGCTATAGCCCACGAAAATGGCCAGAAATGCCCGGGATCACAAATTTTGTACGATTTTTGGAAAGTCGTGTGACTGGGTCCCGGGTCATTTAAATCCACCCTGGACCCCAAAATTGTGTGCTATAGCCCACGAAAATAGCCAGAAATTTCCAGAATCACGATTTTTTACGATTTCATGTAACTCGTGTGACAGGGTCCCGAGCCAAAACCATCTGCTATAGCCCACGAAATTCGCCAGAAATGCCCCGAATCATTATTTCTTACGATGTCATGAAACTCGTGTGACGGCATCCCAGGACGTTTAAATCAACCCAGACCCAAAATTGTGTGCTATAGCCAAAGAAAATGGTCAGAAATGACCGAAATCATTATTTCTTACGATTTCGTGAAACTCGTGTGACGGGTCCCGGGACGTTCAAATCCACCCTGAACCCCAAAATTGTGTGCTATAGCCCACGAAAATGGCTTGAAACGCCCGGAATCACGGTTTTTACGATTTCGTGAAACTCGTGTGACAGGGTCCCGAGCCGTTTAAATCCATCTCGGACCCCAAAACCGTGTGCGATAGGCCACGAAAATGGCCAGAAATGCCCGGAATCACAATTTTTTACGATTTCATGAAACTCGTGTGACGGGTCCCGGGCCATTTGAATCCACCCCGGACCCCAAAACCGTGTGCGATAGCCCACGAAAATGGCCAGAAATGCCCGGAATCACAAATTTTGTACGATTCGTGAAACTCGTGTGACAGGGTCCCGGGTCGTTTAAATCCATCCCGGACCCCAAAACTGTGTGCTATAGCCCACGAAAATGGACAGAAATGCCTGGAATCACGATTTTTTACGATTTCGAGAAACTCGTGTGACAGGGTCTCAAGCCGTTTAAATCCACCCGGACCCCAAAACTGTGTGCTATAGTCCACGAAATTGACCAGAAATGTCCGAAATCACAATATTTCTACGATTTTGTGAAACTCGTGTGACGGGGTCCTGAGCCGTTAAAATCCACCCGGGCCCTAAAATTGTGTGTTACAGCCGACAAAAATGGCCAGAAATGCCCGAGATCACTTTTTTTTACGGTTTCGTGAAACTCGTGTGACGGGGGTCCCGGGCCACTTAAATCCACCATTTCGTGAAACTCGTGTGACAGTGTCCCGAGCCGTTTAAATCCATCCCGGACCCCAAAACCGTGGGCTATAGACCACAAAAGTGGCAAAAAATGCCCGAAATCACAATTTTTTAAGATTTTGTGAACTTCGTGTGACGGGGTCCCGGGTCATTTAAATCCACCCTAGACCCCAAAACCGTGTGCTATAGCCCACGAAAATGGCCAGAATTGTCCAAAATCTCAATTTTTTACGATTTCGTGAAACTCGTGTGACGGGGTCCCGAGCCGTTTAAATCCATCCCGGACCCCAAAACCGTGTGTTATAGCCCATGAAATTCGCCAGAAATGCCCGGAATCATTATTTTTACGATTTCATGAAACTCGTGTGACGGCGTCCCAGGACGTTTAAATCCACCCAGACACCAAAATTGTGTGCTATAGCCGAAGAAAATGGTCAGAAATGACCGAAAGCACTATTTCTTACGATTTCATAAAACTCGTGTCACGGGGTCCTGGGACGTTTAAATCCACCCCGGACCCCAAAACTGTGTGCTATAGCCCACAAAAATGGCCAGAAATGCCCGGAATCACGATTTTTTATGATTTCGTGAAACTCGTGTGACTGAGTCCCGGGTCGTTTGAATCCACCCCGGACCCCAAAACCGTGTGCTATAGGGCACGAAAACGGCCAGAAATGACCAAAATCACGATTTTTTACGATTTCATGAAACTCGAGTGACAGGTCCCGGGACGTTTAAATCCATCCTGAACCCCAAAATTGTGTGCTATAGCCCACGAAAACGGCCAGAAATGGCCGGAATCACGATTTTTACGATTTCGTGAAGCTCGTGTGACGGGGTCCCGAGCCGTTTGAATCCACCCTGGACCCCAAAACCGTGTGCTATAGCCCACGAAAATGGCCAGAAATGCCCGAAATCACAAATTTTATACGATTTCGTGAAACTCGTGTGACAGGGTCCCGGGTCGTTTAAATCCATCATGGACCCCATAACTGTGTGCTACCAATGAAAATGGTCAGAAATGCCCGGAATCACGATTTTTTACAATTTCGGGAAACTCGTGTGACTGGGTCTGGGCCGTTTAAATCCACCATGTACCCCAAAACTGTGTGCTATAGCCCACGAAAATGGCCAGAAATGCCCGAAATCACAATTTTTTAACATTTCGTGAAATTCGTGTGACGGCGTCCCGAGTCATTTAAATCCACCCCAGACCCCAAAACCGTGTGCTATAGGCCATGAAAATGGCTAGAAATAACCGTAATCAAGAGTTTTTTTTACCATTTCGGGAAACTTGTTGAACGGGGTCCAAGCCGTTTAAATCCACTCCGGACCCCAAAACCGTGTGCTATAGCCCACGAAAATGGCCAGAAATGCTAGGGATCACAAATTTTGTACGATTTCATGAATCTCGTGTGACAGGTTCCGGGTCGTTTAAATCCATCCCGGGCCCCAAAATTGTGGGCTATAGCCCACAAAAATTGTCAGAAATGCCCGGAATCACGATTTTTTACGATTTCATGAAACTCGTGTGACGGGGTCCCGGGACGTTTAAATCCACCCCAGACCCCAAAATTGTGTGCTATAGCCGACGAAAATGGCCAGAAATGCCTGGAATCACGATTTTTTACGATTTCGGAACATTCGTGTGACTGGGTCTGGAACCGTTTAATTCCACGGGGGACCCCAAAATTGTGTGCTATAGCCCACGAAAATGGCAGAAATGCCCGGAATCACGATTTTTTTAATATTCGTGAAACTCGTGTGACGGGGTCCCGAGCCGTTTAAATCCATCTCAAACCCAAAAAAACGTGTGCTATAGCCCACGAATAATGGCCAGAAATGCCCGGAATCACAAATTTCGTACGATTTCGTGAAACTCGTGTGACAGGGTCCCAGGTTATTTAAATCCATCTCGGACCCCAAAGTGGTGTGCTATAGCCCACAAAAATGGCCAGAAATGCCCGGAATCACGATTTTTTACGATTTCGGGAAACTCGTGTGAATTGGTCCGGGGCTGTTAAATCCACCCTGGACCCAAAACTGTGTGCTAAAGCCCACGAAAATGGCCAGAAATGCCCTGAATCAAGATTTTTTACTATTTCGTGAAACTCGTGTGACAGGGTCCCGAGCCGTTTAAATTCATCCTATACCCCAAAACCGTGTGCTATAGCCCACGAAATTGGCCAAAAATGTCTGAAATCACAATTTTGTACGTTTTCGTGAAACTAATGTGACAGGATCCCGGGTCGTTTAAATCCATCCCGGACCCCAAAACTAGGTGCTATAGCCCACGAAAATGGCCAGAAATGCCTGGAATCACGATTTTTTACAATTTTGGGAAACTCGTGTGACTGGGTCCGGGGTCGTTTAAATCCACCCTGGACCCCAAAAGTGTGTGCTTTAGCCCACAAAAATGGCCAGAAATGCCTGGAATCACGATTTTTTATGATTTCGTGATACTCGTGTGACAGGGTCCCGAGCCATTTAAATCCACCCCGGACTTCAAAACTCTTTGCTATAGGCCACGAAATTGACCAGTAATGCCCGAAATCACAATATTTTACGATTTTGTGAAACTCGTGTGACGGAGTCCCAAGCCGATAAAATCCACCCTGCACCACAAAACTGTGTGCTATAGCACACGAAAACGGCCAGAAATAACCGAAATCACTATTTCTTACGATTTCATGAAACTCGTGTGACGAGGTCCCGGAACGTTTAAATACACCTAGACCCCAAAATTATGTGCTATAGCCGATAAATATGGCTAAAACTGCCCGGCATCACGATTTTTTACAATTTCGTGAAACTCGTGTGACGGGGTCCCGGGCCATTTAAATCCACCCGGTCTCCAAAACCGTGTGCTATGGGCCACGAAAGTGGCCAGAAATGCCCATAATCACGAGTTTTTTTACGATTTCGGGAAACTCGTGTGACGGGGTCAGGGGCCGTTTAAATCCACCGGGGACCCCAAAATCGAGTGCTATAGCCCACAAAAATGGCCCGAAATGCCTGGAATCACGATTTTTTACGATTTCCTGAAACTCGTTTGACGGGGCCCGAGCTGTTTAAATCCAGCTCGCACCCCCAAAATCGTGTGCTATAGCCCCGGACTAATGTGACAGGATCCCGGGTCCTTTTAAATCCATCCCGGACCCCAAAACTAGGTGCTATAGCCCACGAAAATGGCCAGAAATGCCTGGAATCACGATTTTTTACAATTTTGGGAAACTCGTGTGACTGGGTCCGGGGTCGTTTAAATCCACCCTGGACCCCAAAAGTGTGTGCTTTAGCCCACAAAAATGGCCAGAAATGCCTGGAATCACGATTTTTTATGATTTCGTGATACTCGTGTGACAGGGTCCCGAGCCATTTAAATCCACCCCGGACTTCAAAACTCTTTGCTATAGGCCACGAAATTGACCAGTAATGCCCGAAATCACAATATTTTTACGATTTTGTGAAACTCGTGTGACGGAGTCCCAAGCCGATAAAATCCACCCTGCACCACAAAATTGTGTGCTATAGCACACGAAAACGGCCAGAAATAACCGAAATCACTATTTCTTACGATTTCATGAAACTCGTGTGACGAGGTCCCGGAACGTTTAAATACACCCAGACCCCAAAATTATGTGCTATAGCCGATAAAAATGGCTAAAACTGCCCGGCATCACGATTTTTTACAATTTCGTGAAACTCGTGTGACGGGGTCCCGGGCCATTTAAATCCACCCGGTCTCCAAAACCGTGTGCTATAGGCCACGAAAATGGCCAGAAATGCCCATAATCACGAGTTTTTTTACGATTTCGGGAAACTCGTGTGACGGGGTCAGGGGCCGTTTAAATCCACCGGGGACCCCAAAACCGAGTGCTATAGCCCACAAAAATGGCCCGAAATGCCTGGAATCACGATTTTTTACGATTTCGTGAAACTCGTTTGACGGGGCCCGAGCCGTTTAAATCCAGCTCGCACCCCCAAAATCGTGTGCTATAGCCCACGAAAATGGCCAGAAATGCTCGGGATTACTAATTTTGTTCGATTTCATGAAACTCGTTGTGACAGGGTCCCGGGTCGTTTAAATTCATCCCGGACTCCAAAACTGTGTGCTATAGCCCACGAAAATGGTCAGAAATGCCCGGAATCACAAATTTTCTTTGATTTCGTGAAACTTGTGTGACAGGGTCCCGGGTCGTTTAAATCCATCCGGACCCCAAAACTTTGTGCTCTAGCCGACGAAAATGGCCAGAAATGCCCGGAATCACGATTTTTTACGATTTCGTGATACTCGTCTGGCAGGGTCCCTAGCCGTTTAAATCCACCCCGGCCCCCAAAACTGTGTGCTATAGTCCATGAAATTGACCAGAAATGTCCGAAATCAAAATATTTTTACGATTTTGTGAGACTCGTTTGACGGGGTCCCAAGCCGTTAAAATCCACCATGCATCCCAAATATGTGTGCTATAGCACACGGAAACGGCTAGAAATGACCGAAATCACGAATTCTTATGATTTCATGAAACTCGTGTGACGGGGTCCCGGGACGTTTAAATCCACCCTAGACCCCAAAATTGTGTGTTGTAGCCAACAAAAATGGCTAGAAATGTCGAAATCAAGATTTTTTTCGATTTCGGGAAACTCGTGTGACTGGGTCTGGGGCCGTTTAAATCGACCCTGGACCCCAAAACTATGTGCTATATCCCACGAAAATGGCCAAAAATGCCCGGAATCACGATTTTTTACAATTTCGGGAAACTCACGTGACTGGGTCTAGGGCCGTTTAAATCCACCGGGGAACCCAAAACCGTGTGCTATAGGCCACGAAAATGGCCAGAAATGCCCGTAATCACGAGCTTTTTTACGATTTCGTGAAACTCGTGTGATGGGGTCTGGAGCCGTTTAAATCCACCGGGGACCCTATAACTGTGTGATATAGAGCACGAAAATGGCAGAAATGCCCGGAATCACGATTTTTTACCATTTCGTGAAACACGTGTGACGGGGTCCCGGGCCGTTTAAATCCATCTCGGACCCCAAAACCGTGTGCTATAGCCCACAAAATAGGCCACAAATGCCCGAAATCAAAAAAAAATTACGATTTCTTGAAACTCGTGTGACACGGTCCTGGGTCGTTTACATCTATCCAGGACCACAAAAATGTGTGCTATAGCCCACGAAAATGGCCAGAAATGTCTG